>CM029366.1:12273116-12353116 GCA_017165825.1 Hepsetus odoe | reverse complement strand
TGACCACTGCATGCGTTTTTTTAAGTATTTAACATATTTATTCAGTCAGTATGCCTACTGAAGAATTTCTAGAAATGGAATCTACACATAAATCTTTATTATATGCCAGTTAATGGTGAGTCTGTGTGTCTAAATTGTGTTACTATAATAAGGGTTGCGTCACTCCTGCAGGTAGCAGGAGGCAGTACCTCTCACATGGTGAGCTTCTCCTATTTCAATGCCTTCAACTCTCTCCTTAACAACATGGAACTTATCCGGAAAATCTACAGCACTCATGGGACATAAAGTTCTTGTGACAAAAGGTATAAAATCACGCAGTTATGGGGCAAATCTGAATCTTCCTATTTTCTTATGAAGCAGTGGTGTTTACTGGATAATGCTATGTTGGTAAGAAATAAGTTTTAACATTCGGAAGGACTAAATATTTTTCCCACTTTTCTCTACTTGTTTCTCCACCCCATCGTCTGTAGAGGAGTTTGTTCATGCTGCTAATAAGTTTGGTCAGATCACTCCGATGGAGATTGATATTCTCTATCAACTTTCTAGCCTCCACTCCCAAACCGGGTAATTCAGCTTTATCATCTTAAATCATGTAATATTAAAACACAGAATGGTAAAAAGAACACAGATTAAACATAATAAAACAAAACCAAGGACGGATAAGTAGTATGGGATCGACTCACAGGTTTACATAAGTTTGTTGTGTTCAAACTTATTCAGTATTTGAATTATGTATTCCATCAAATGTTCCTTTTTTTTTTTTTTTTTACTGGCATACTGCTTATTCCTTATGGCAAAAATATATATTTTATATATATCTTTCAATATCAAAATTGTTTTTTGATGCTTCACTGTTTTCTACCAACAAGAATAGAATATTTTCATTTAATAGGATTTTATTTGTGCTTTTTTTTTTTTCCCTCTTCCCTCCCCTTGCCCTGTGTTTTGCAGGCGACTTAACCTGACTGATATTGAAAGGATAGCTCCTCTGGAGAGGGTGCACTGCCTATCATCTAGCAAGAAGTACAGAGACAGGTAGAGCCTGTGTCACACAGAAGTGTAGAATGATGCAGTGTTAAGTTCAGCTTCATGATCATCATTGATAAAAGCTAAAACCTACACAAATTTTAAAAATCTGGATTCATAAGATATTTCAAGATTCTCTCTCTCTCTCTCTCTCTCTCTCTCTCTCTCTCTCTCTCTCTCTCTCTCTCGCTCGCTCACTCTCTCAGATGCATGGGGAAGTTTCTCGTCCTGTGTGGTTGCAGGCTGCTGAGTCAGCATATCGCTTCACCCTGGGCTCCATTGCTGGAGGTGAGAAAGTAGACAATTAGTACTTGTTTTCTTAAAAAGTGGACTACTGTATGTTTGAATGTAAATATGTTTGAACTTTGTGTGTTTGTAGCTACTGGAGCCACTGCAGTTTACCCCATAGACTTGGTGAAAACTCGAATGCAGAACCAGCGTTCCACCGGCTCTTTTGTAGGCGAGCTCATGTACAAGAACAGTTTTGACTGCGCCAAGAAGGTCCTTCGGTATGAGGGTTTCTTCGGCTTTTACAGAGGTAAAAAATGATTGGCTTTAAAGTATTGCATTATCTCTGGATCCATGGATTGTCATGCTCTGTCACTATGATGGATATTTCTCAGTTGTGACTCTGTCTTGTGAGTTTGTCTTGAAAAGTCCTCTACAGTGTCCTTCCACCGTAATACCAACTATCAAATATTATTGATCACGAGATGTAAAATTTAAAGCCCCCCCAATCAAAGAATGGCTAAAAATAGCCATTGCAGGGCCCCTAAAAACAAAGGTGGTATTTGAACAGATTTTTTCTTATTTTAATTAAAAACAGTTTGCTTGGTGCCTAGGGATGTCTAAATTTACAACATGCTTAAACTGTGATGTGCTGCATAGCTAAAAGAAGTAGCACTGCTGATTTTGTCTCTAATTTTGACTGTTTATAGATAAGTGTGTCACAGTGCTGAAGACCTTATGATTGGATATTGACAGTGATTATATTGTTACTTCATTATAGCTGTTAAAATAGTTCTTATGTTTTGACTCATTCTGTTTGTGTTTATATTAGGTCTTGTGCCCCAGCTTATTGGGGTGGCTCCTGAAAAAGCCATCAAGCTCACTGTAAGTTCCTCTCCTTAATCCAGAACACTGTTTCATTAGCTAATAAGTAACCAGATTATCTTTAGCAGGTTTGGAATTTAACCTTCTTTGGCTTTTTCTGTGAGTAAATGATTTTGTGCGAGACAAATGTGCCCAAAAAGATGGCTCTGTTCCTTTGCCAGCAGAAATCTTAGCCGGTGGATGTGTGAGTTGACTCCCATTTGTTGACTTCCATTTGTTCCATGATGTCAAGAAGCCCAAAACTGCTTTTGAAACTGATCTGGTACAGGAACTCAACTGAAACTTTGAAATCCTGGGAAAAAATGTTACATTCTAAAAAAAAAAAAAAAAAAAAAAAAAAAAAAAGTTTGAAAGTTTGGCCTTAGAAAAAAAATGTAAAAACAAAATGAGTGTTGGCTCCGTATTTCACACATAAATAAAAGAAATGTATAAATAACAAAAATACCAAGGGATCTATAATATGCTAGACATTTTTGGTCTGTTATAATTCATATTTAACAATCTTTTGTTTACAAAAAAAAGTTTACCTTAATTAGGAGTGAAGTCATTTTCAGAATGCATCAAATGTGTTCATGTTAAAGAGCTGAGATTTTAGTCTGTCATTTGAGTGGATGCAGATGCAGTTGTGCACCCTTAGAAGCACCTTTTGTTTTTTTTTTGTCTTTTTTTATATATGTGTATTTGTGTGTGGATTTTAGGCTGGTGGATCTCAAGTTATTTTCACAAACCCTCTGGAGATTGTCAAGATTCGTCTGCAGGTTGCTGGGAGGATCACCACAGGACCCAGAGTGAGCGCACTAAGTGTGGTCCGCGACCTTGGCTTTTTTGGTCTCTATAAGGTAAATTAGCCAAGCAAGTAATACTCCATTTAATGATTATTTCTGTCATTAATCTCTCTGGATTATCACCTGATGAAACCATTCATTCAAACTATTAATTAAACACCTATTTTGCGTTTCCTCTCATTGTTAAATGTTTTGCCGGTGCAACGTGTTTTTGCTTATTTTATGGTGTGGCAATAATAGAAGCCAAATGAACACCCTTCCTTTGTTCCCTTGCTCGTCCAATGTACTTTAAAATGTTGGCATTATTTAAAAAAAAAAAAAATGGACATGTTGGTGAAGGGAACAGAGGTGATGAGTGATATCACGTCATCATATGGTGTCAAGGAGAGGAATGCTGATCAGATGGTCATAGATTTAGTGAAAAGGATGGAACTGGCTGTAGTTAATACTTATTTTAAGAAGAGGAGCACAGGGTGACGTATAAGAGTGGAGGAAGATGCTCACAGGTGGATTATATCCTTTGCAGGAGAGTCAGTTCGAATCCAACCTCTGGCACTACCACCACTGGGTCCCTGAGCATGACCCTTAATCCTGAGTTGCTCCAGGGGGAACTGTCCCTGTAATTAGGACATGGAAGTTGCTCTGGATAAGAGCGTCTGCTAAATGCAAGTGAAATGGGAGAGTATAGCTAAACAGCATAGTATGGTGGTCTGTAGGATGACCTTGGAGGTCAGAAAGGAGAGGAAAGTGAGGGCAGAGTCGAGGATCACGTGGTGGAAGCTGAAGGAGGAGGTTAGGTGGAATTCAGGCAGGGTTGTCACGGGCACTGGGAGGTGTTGAAGAGCTACGGATTGCTGGAGGCTGCAGAGAGTGATAGATGGCTATAAGTGTACTTGGTGTGACATCTGGAAGGAAGATAAGAAAACCTGGTGGTGGAATCAAAGTCCAGGACTGTGTTTAAAAGAAAAGAGGGAGGCAAAGACATGGGACATCAGAGAGATGAAGAAAGTAGACAGGTGTACAAGGAGATGAAAGCAGTGGTGAAGGCAAAAGAGAGGGTGTTTGGTAAGATTGTATCCAGAGGTTGGACAGTAAGAGAGGAGAAAAAGGACAGCACTGGTTGTTGGAACAGAGGGCAGATCTGGGAAAGATGTACAGCAGGTCAGGAGTGATCAGACAAATGGCAGTACTCACCGGTGAACAGAGCGTGTTGAGCAGATGGAAGGAATACTTTGAGGAGCTGATGAATGAAGAAAGAGAGAGAGAGAGAGAACTGGATGACATGAGGAGAGTGAACCAGGAAGTGCAGCAAATAAACAAGATGGAAGTAAGGGCAGCAATGAAGAGGATGAAGAATGGAAAGGCTGTTGGACCGGATGACATACCAGTGGAAGCATGGAATTTTTAGGGTAGATGGCATTGAATTTCACTGACCAGATTGTTTAACACAATTTTGTAGATGAGAAGATACTTACAGGAGTGGAGATGAAGTGTGCTAGTGCGATCTTCAAGAATAGGGTGATGCACAGAGCTGCTTAGTAACTATGGGGATAAAGTTGATCCAGCCACCATGAAGTTATAGGAAAGAGTAGTGGAAGCTAGGTTAAGAAAAGAGGTGAGGATTAGTGAACAGCATTTTGGTTTTATGCTGAGAAAGTGCACCACAGATGCAATGTTTGCTCTGAGGGTGTTGATGGAGAATCACAGAGAAGGTCAGAAGGAGCTGCATTGTGCCTTTGTGGATTTGGAGAAAGCATATGACCGGGTGCCTAGAGTGTTGTGGTTTTGTATGAGGACATCTGGTGTTACAGAGAAGTATGTGAGAGTAGTTCAGGATATGTATGATGGCAGTGTAACAGTGGTGAGATCACGGTAGAGTGACAGATGCATTTAAAGGTAGGGTTGGATTATCAGGATCAGCACTGAGCCCATTCTTGTTTTAATAGTAATTGGTGCAGGTTTAAATACTTGGGATCAACAGTTCAGTGTAGAGTGTGGAAGAGAGGCGAAGAAGAGAGTTTACAGGACAGTAGTGAGAGCAGCTATGCTGTATGGGTTGGAGACGGTGGCACTGATGAAAAGGCAGGAGGCGGGGAGCTGGAGGTGTCAGTAGTTAAGATGCTGAGATTTTTGTTGGGTGTGATGAGGATGGACAGGATTAGAAATTAGTATATTAGAGTGACAGCTCAGGTTAGACATCTTGGAGACAAGGTTAGAGAAGCAAATTTGCGTTGGTTTGGACATGTGCAGGGGAGAGATGAGGAGTATATATTGGAAGGAGGCTGTTGAAGATGGAGCTGTCAGGAAGGAGAAGAAAGGCGAAGAGGAGGTTTGTAGACAGTGGTGAGAGAGGACATGCAGGTGGTCGGTTTTGAAGCAGGAAGATGCAGAGGACAGGAAGAAATTGAGACCGTTGTCGCTGTGGCGACCCCTAAACGGGAGCAGCTGAAGATGATTTAAAAAAATAAATAAATCACTGAAAACAATGCTTGATGGTCATTGTCTTTATTAACTTTAATACAAAGTTATTGTTCTTTGTTCAGGATTAATAACTGGGTAGGTTTTTTGTGACTTAAAAATGTGTATGATTGTGTGTGTGCAGGGTGCTAAAGCCTGTTTCCTGCGTGATATCCCCTTCTCTGCCATCTATTTCCCTGTGTATGCCCACACCAAAACTGCTCTGGCTGATGAAGATGGTCGACTAGGGGCCCTGCAGCTGCTGACCGCTGGAGCTATTGCAGGTAACGTTAAACTTACCATTTCTAAGCTATTTCCTTTGAATTTTTTATTTGATTTGAAATTTGTTTTAATATATTTACCAGTTTTTTTGTTTTGTTTGTTTTGCCTTATTAGATTTTGGTAGATTTATTTATTTATATTCCTAACCTTCAAATGCCTTTTTTATACATGAAAATTTAAAGAAAATGATAAGGTAGTTTAAACTGCATTTCTAGGTTTAATCTTAGAGCTTTCACCACTATGATGAGGATCAGTAGATTCAGGTAGAACTGAACTGTGCACTGTTGCAACCTACCCTAACCACACGATCAATGTTATTCATGAAACCTTGCAGCTGTTTTAATGTGGCTGATTGGTGAATGTTCATAGGGTAATGGTAGTCAAATAAATGTGTCTAATGTTTCACTGCCTAGGTGTCCCTGCTGCCTCATTAGTCACTCCTGCTGATGTGATCAAAACAAGACTGCAGGTGGCAGCACGTGCAGGCCAGACTACATACAGTGGTGTAATTGACTGCTTCTGGAAGATCCTGAGGGAGGAAGGTTTCAGGGCTTTCTGGAAAGGAGCAGGAGGTAAAACATCTTTCTGATACTCTCTATCCACCCATCCGTTAATTCATACATGTGAGCTCAGTTTGGTTTCTGCTTTCTAACGGGTCTTCAATCATTAAACTAAAACTAAATGTTCCTTATTTTTTAACCAGGAGGTTGACGCAATACACATATACACAGTTAAAGTTTCAAAAGAAGCTTTTTTAATAGTCTTTATATCCTCATTACAATCCTAAAATGAAATTTCAGAAATCATTGTTTTTGAGGCTAACAAAGTAAATAGATTAATGTAAATACTTTATGTAGCATACAGTCTTTTAGCTCTGCACATTCACAATGAAGCTTTACTGATTCAGCCCAGACTGCTTTTTGAATGAAGCCCAACAAGACTGGAACTAATTCACACATCTGGCCTATAAGGCACAGTAACAAAACCCAGCTGTTTAGAATAGAAAATGTTCTATTAAAAACTGACTACGAATCTGCGACACAGATTTTATAAGAGGATGTAAGGGAAAATATAAAGCAAATGTGGTATTTGGTGTTTTTAATGACTGCTGTATGTCATACATTGTGAGATTCCTCCTGTTTAATAGCAAGTCTTCTCTGGTGCTTCAAGCTTCAAACTTGATTCTGTTTTAGTTAAATCACTGTTTGGTGAATTTAGTGACATGTTACATGTTGAAACAAATTGCACATGAATGTCTGCTGGAAAAAACAGAACTATGAACTTTGAAAATAAGAGACATTTTAGAAATATACTAGAAATGGTTACAAAATTCTTTACTATGTCAAACACTTAAGTCTTTTTTTTTCTTTCTTTCTTTTCTCCCCCCCTCTTCTTCCCATAGCTCGAGTTTTCCGCTCCTCTCCGCAGTTTGGTGTGACCTTAGTCACCTATGAGCTCCTACAGCGGTGGTTCTACGTTGACTTTGGGGGACAGTAAGTAACTTGACCTTCAAACATGCCTTTTTTTTTTTTTACACAGCACAACCTTTTTATTTATTTATTTATTTATATATATATATATATATATATAGTACTGTGCAAAAGTTTTAGGCAGGTGTGAAAAAATGCTGTAAACAAAGAATGCTTTCAAAAATGGAAGTGTTAATCATTTATTTTTATCAATCAACAAAATGCAGTGAATGAACAAAAGAGAAATCTAAATCAAATCAATATTTGGTGTGACCACCCTTTGCCTTCAAAACAGCATCAATTCTTCGAGGTACACTTGCACAGTTTTTGAAGGAACTCGGCTGGTAGGTTGTTCCAAACATGACTGTGTTTCAACCTCTGTGTGACGATGATCATCAGCACCTGTTTGGTAAAATTGGTTGATCATACACCGACTATAATCCTACAAAATCCCTGACGTTGTGCAAGTGTGCCTAGAAGAAGTGATGCTGGTTTGAAGGCAAAAGGTAGTAACACCAAATATTGATTTGATTTTAGATTCTTTTGCTTGCTCACTTTGCATTTTGTAAATTGATTAAAAATAAACAATCATTATTTATATTTCTGAAAGCATTCTTTGTTTACAAGCACTTTTTCACACCTGCCTAAAACTTTGGCATAGTACTGTGTATAGGGTTTTGTTTTTATATAATTGAAAACTTGAAATTTTTAACAAGGTTTAAATGTTGTTCTAAATAAATGACTCAAGAAAAAAAAAATTAATATTTATGTATAAATACAAAAAACATTATGATTCTTTTCAACAATAATTGTGGAAGGCCCCATTTTTCATTTACTCTCTGTTTCGTCAGACCTACTCCTGCAGTGGCTACAGCATTTTCAGCTGTTATTGATTTATGGTTGGTGTTGCAGTACTCAGTGGGACCAGACATCTTTCTTCTTTCTTTGCAGTCGCCCGTCTGGTTCTGAGCCGACACCAAAGTCACGAATATCAGAGCTGCCCCCGGTCAACCAGGAGCACGTGGGAGGATACCGCCTTGCTGCAGCCACCTTTGCTGGTGTGGAGAGCAAGTTTGGACTTCACCTGCCAAAGTTCAAATCCTCCGGGGTTGTGAGCATTCAGCCCAGCAAGGAAGAGGCATCAGCCTCCTAAAAGGCCCACCCACTCCAGTCCGGTCACTGGCTGCATGCCTCTGTTCTCCAGGCTATTTCACTCCATTTTCTTCTGTTTTACTTTTAAGTGTTTGTTTTCCTGGCAGGTGAGGTGCGTGGGGTTACATTTACCATTTTCAAACACTCGTCAGTGCCTGCTCTCCAATAACTGAACTTTACTAATGGATTACTTCCACGCTGTGGGTGCTGGTTAACACACCAGCTATACACTTGCTTTATTTCATCAAAATGTAAAAAAAAAAAAAAAAGGCAATGCCATCATAAAATCTGTAATCTAAGCAGTCACTCAGATGCCACTTGGTAATCATAATCCATGTGGCTATAGTGAAGTTTTTTTTTTTGTTTTGTTGGTTTTTTTTTTTTTTTTTTCCCTCCTTTTTGTATGTCTTAGCAAACTAATTTTCAGGAAATTAATCCAGGGTGCATTTGGAAAAAGTGGGGCACTAAGAGAGAAACTGACCAGCTGTCAAGCTTCTGCATGATCTAGTTGTACCAAAAGTAAAGGCTCTGCTAATATGAGAGAAAAAAGTAAATCTTGTGTCTAAAATCAAAAATATTTATGTCCAGTTGATACCAGTAATAATCCATCCTGAATTTTCACACCTACCTCTGATTAACGATGAACTAAACCATTTTAAGTAATTATTTAAAAATGAACCGGTTTGTAGTGGTTTTACGGTTTTCTTGTTTATTGGCTTTCTGTTCATAATGTTACTGCCCACATTAAAGCATAACTTTCAATTCAACAGACTTCCACAAAGCTTGGCTTTGCGTCACTGTTATGTTTAAACAGCAGTAGTGATAGAATATAACGTTTCTACCCAAACATCACACTGCAATACTGAAGACCTCCTTTTACTGTTAAAATCTTAGAAACAAAACAAAAAATAATGCAATAAATATGGCCCTTTTTTTTTTTTTTTTTTTTTTAAAAACACCACGAAAGGCTTTAAAGTGTTCTTTTATCTGTTTAATACATTTAGGGATCCAAGTGCAAGGGAAAAGTGCAGCTCTAATATACATGTCCTTCATTATCAACTTTGAGACCATTAATTATTAAAAAATTCAGCTTGTAGTATGTTTTCTTTGTTTTTTAATTGTGATATCAAAAAAAAAAAAACTATAAATATAGATTTTATGGTTCACATAGAAAAAGACAGCTGTTCATTTATTCCCTAATATTATGTTTAGGGACCATTTCCAAGTGAGTGCTGTAGAATAAATACTTCTCTAAAACCACATATTGAGAACTTTGTAAATGGCCAGTCAACATGTTATAGTCAGAAAGACAGCTAATGGTTTTTTTCTTTACCTCCTTGTGTTCCACTTGGCCTGAATCTACCCTGTGTGTAAACCTTGGCTGGTGTATTAAATTTTTCTTGTGTTCCAAAAAGCATGCACCTCATGCTTTTACCCATCATGTTTGGCGTAGCTTGCACAGGCCCTGTACATATTTGTACATCTTTTGCACAAACGTGGGAGAGGGAGAAATATAATCCTAGTATTTTGCCCTCATTTCTGCCTCACCCAGACGATGTACAGAAGTTTCCAAACTTGATTTACTAATCAAAACAAACAAAAAGCTCATGGAAAATCTGATGTTTAGAAAATAATTTAAATGCATTTCATTCTTGTATTGTATTTTATGGAAGTAAATCATACAGTTAAATTTTAAACCAAGACTGGGCTTTTATTTATTTACTGATTTCTCATTTTCCAAGGTTTATTCTTATTAACACAAAAGATAAAAAAGGTTGAAAAGTTAAGAGTTCAGGTGGTGGAGTTGGTTGTTTTGTTCCTAAAATTCCATTAACTTTGAGAAGAAAATGCAGTTTAGAAAAATGTAAAAGCACATGCATGCAGTGGTTCTGAATGGGACTTCATACACAAGTATATTAACTAGAAAAAGGCAAAAATATATTAACTTTTTAGGATTACTGTGCCTCAGCATTTAGAAAATCAAGGCAAAGCATAAAACTAACTGTAATGTCAGTTATTAGTGGTTAGAAGTAAACAATAAGGAAAAATGCTAGTGAGTCTTAAATACGCTTCAAATCCTCATGGGGAATAAAGATCAAATCAGTTACTTTAAACACATTAAGATGTTTTTAAAACAGTGCTGATAATGTAGTCTGTTAACCTGGAAAACCACAGAGCACATTTTATTTTTGCACCTAATATCAACAACATCAGTGTTAAATATATCCTCCTTTAAACTAATAGGAAGACTTTAAAAGTGCCCCAAAAAAATTTGTGCCATAAGACTATAATAAGTCTATGAAGCCTTTCATATTAAACAGTGGTAGGAGTTGCTTCTAAATTACAGGAATCATTTTAAATAAGTGAAAGTGACAACCCTTGTCATTGCGAGGTCACGGCACAGCACACATGAACCACAACGAAATTGGACCTCTGCATTTAACCCATGCACACTCAAACCCGTGTAGCAGTGGGCAGCTATTGAAAACGCCCGGGGAGCAGTGATGGGGATGGTACCTTGCTCAAGGGTACCTCAGGGCAACCTATTGGGAAGGGGTTTGAACCCCCAATCCTCCGATCATGCGGCTAACGCCCTAACCGCTAGGCCACCGCTGCCCCTTAATTCTCTGTTGGGAAAAGAAAGGAAGAGCATTGTGATGTGCTGGAAGTTTTTTTTTGTGTGAGATTTGCTGGAAATGGTTAAGGCTTTCAAATGCAAACAGTAAAGACAGTTTTGTTCTGAAGTGCAACAAAAAGGAATGGATTGTTAAAATAACACCACAGTGTTTCTTCTGGGGGGGAAAAAAACCCTGCAGCATAGCTTAGAAAGATCCACAAATCAACATATTGTCACTGTCATATCAAAGCCTTCTGCATAAAAAAAAAAAAAATACTTTGTCAACATGACAGATTTGAAGAGCAAATAATTAAAAGGATTTAGAATACAGTCTTCTTAAGGACTGGTTCAAAATCATTTCTTACAGAAATGCACATTAGTTGTTTTTTTTTTCGTCCTTATAAAACTACCATTTCAGCAATAAAAGGTTGTGACAGTAACAATATGTGATCCAATTTTATTCTTATAGTAAAAAAAGCATCCTAGCTACTGGTAGATAAACCTAACCCACAGTAAGGGGCTTGTAAGAAAGAAGACTTTAAGATCCTTATGAAAATCGTACAGTAAAAAGCTTGCATGTGATGGTGTGTAGTTAATTAGTGTGAATTCTACCTCTAGGATTTTTCCCAACTGTCTAAAAAAAAACCAGTGGTCACACAAGATGGTCAAGCCCATTACACTAACCTCTTCCATTTCCCAGATAACATAACTTTGTTAAATTAACATTGTGAAATTAAATTACTTTTCCCATTTCTTCACTGGTTATACCCCACGTTACAGGCCAACTATCAGCGAGAAAAACACTAGATTGTTGCTCAATAACTCTTTCTCTTGGATACAGTGATGCATGTTGCCAGATCCTCTGATGGAGCCTCAGGCTGGGAGGCGCTGGGTTGCCAGCTCCTCTGCATCCTCCTGGTTCTCGCTGAGCTCTGTAAGTGTTCGAACAAAACGTGTCCACTCATCCTGTCGTGGCACAGCAATCTGCTGGGGAAAAAGAGAACACAAATAAACACACAAAAAACAGTCTTGCAAAGTTTTGCACTGGTTGCTAATGCATCTGACAAGATCTGAAAACTTGAATTCCAGCAATTAGCAATGTATATAGTCTTTGTGTGAAGACCTCCTGATTAGCAACTGAGGAGAAGCTGTTCCTCAAACAGGCTTCAGTTGCACACACAACTTGTTTAGTGAAGCACTGCTAATAGAATGAGATGCTCGGAAGCAGAAACGCATGAGCCCTGAGCAGTGGAGCAGCAGAACTGTGTTCTCTGGAGTAAAGGTGTTCCACCTTTGAGATGAGCAGAAATGGAGTTTGGGATGCACAACTTATCAGTAACTCACTCACTTATTTTCATAGCTGCTTGTCCTAATTAGGGTCGTAGAGGTTGCTGGAGTCTACCCCAGCTCTCACAGGGTGAAAGCTGGGGAAACACCCGGGATAGATCACCAGTCCATCACAGGGCAGTAACTGACCTCACTAAAGATCCTGTTGCTGAATGCAATCAAATCCTCACAGGCACTTTGGCTTTACCTAGTATAAAGCCTTTCTGGGGGGAACCTTTGATTTCAGACGAAACATTGATGAGCCTGTGTCTACAAATTTGAACATACATGTGGCCATTTTTATGGACAGCTATTTGAGATTACTTACTAAAACCTGAAGAAAGTGTGAAGCTTCAGGCACTTTGACTGCATAAGCATTATTAGTTACCATTATGTGTAATTAGACTTAGAGCTGTGCTAGAAAATCAATAGAGCAAACTTGATTTATTACATTAAGTATCACCATGTTTACCAGACAGTGCTAGAATATTTACTTACATTATATAAAAAAGTACATTCAAATATACATTTTAAATATAATGCCATTAGGCCTTAGACAAATATGCTTTTGAATCAATGCATCAAATTAAATCGAATAAACCTTTTTTGGTTCTCATAAACCTGTCTCACCTCTCCCACGTCGTAGATGTGCACCTGACCATCTGAGTCACCCACAGCAACCTCTCTGCCTGAACTCGCCCAGCGCACACGGTTCAATGCTGGACTGCCCTCCACTGTGACACTGGCTGTAGGAACCTGCCAAAGAATGAGCACAGAGAGAATGTAAGAGTGTCTATTTCTGTTTGTCTGTGTGTGTTTGTGTCGGCGCGTGTGTTTAATTTGCTTTTTTAAATTATAATCAACAGACCAGTAAAGCCAGAGTAAATAAAATATCATGGAGGATCACAAAGTTTTGAAAGTCTTTTGTAATGTATGTTGTGGATATGTACAACTGCTTCTGCTTTTTCTTTGCCTGATACTGTAGAACATCCTTACACATTCTCTAGCATTCACACTTCTGCATTGTGCTGTTTTTCCAAGAACTGACAGCATATTAGGTTATCTTAATGGTTTTAGTGTATGTATACTCCAGAGCATTAAAAAGGTATGTGAGTGAGTGTATGTACCTCTGTTTCATTGTTGAGGTTCCACAGGTCAAGGTGTCCCACTCCATCCACACAGGCAAACAGTGCGGGATGGGCAGGGGACCACATGACATCGTACACATAGTCGGAGTTATCCTCAAAGGAGTATAGAGGCTTAGTATTCTACAGAGACAAAAAAAAGCAAACACATCTGGTGTCTGAAGTCTGTCATTTTATACTGGAGTTACAAATCTAATGGCTTATACATAGCAAAACAGAGACAGTAGCAGAAATCATTTCAAACCCTGATTTCCTGTTCCTAACCTATTGATAACATTAACTACTGGGACTACTTTACTATTTTGTGTGTAACAAAGTTCTCTATGCTCACCCTGTAGCTCCATTGAAAACTAAAGACAGGAATGTACCAAACACAGACATCAAACATGGCTTGGTTGAACAACAATTAGCAGTCATGGGTAAACGTGTTTCCTCACTGGAGTGCTTCTTTAATGAAACATGGAAAAGAAGGGTCTGAACCAGCACAATTTCCTTGTTTAATGAAGTTTTTTATGGTGTCGCACAAACCCTTGTGCCCTAATCAATAAAATGCAAACCATAATCAATTTCTGTGATACACCTATCAGGTTACTTTTGATAAGATTGTGTTGGTCAGTCCAGCATTTGGAAAAAATATGTAATCAGCTGTTAATTCTGTACAACACTGAACAGTTTTTCTTACCCCACATCGGAAATTGCACATTTAGCATCAAAACAATTACAACAAAAATGGCAAAATGTGTGCAGTAATCACAAAAAGATTTTAAAAAATTGATAAAAGTTAGAATTTACCATTTAGTATTTGGCTTGAGTGTCATATCGATAGAACGTTTGAAATTACTCCCCCTTTCTTTTACATCAAACCACAGGATGTAAATTTGTAGACACTGAGTTCAACATATTATTAAGTAATCCTTTATATTATTAAAATCTGAAATATAGGAAAAATACATCATAATATTTCTGACCATAAATCCCTGACTAAGGTCATTAACAGACAAAGGGTTAAATATGCTTTGATGCGAAATTAAAAGGGATTTAAAAAAGAGTGCGTGTGTGTGTGAGAAGGTGAGCTCTACCCTGGTGCTCCACAGTTTGACGGTCCAGTCAAAGGATGAAGTCACGAACAGATGGGAAAAATCAACAGGTCCAGCAGCAGTGTGGCAATCCAGTCCCGTGACAGGACCATGATGACCCTCAAACATCTCACTGATCCCAGCTTTACTAAAATATACCAACGAACACAAATCTTACACAACCTGACTGTAAACCATACTGTGTGTTCAAATCTAGCAACGTAAACTAGTTAAATACATATGTCCTGATATTGTAATTGAAGACCTGGCTGAGCAACTGCATTAAAGAATTGTGAGAATTTCCACTTGCCCCTTTAGCTTTCTCAGATAAAAAAAAAGACATACCTCCCATGTCTGCATGCTGTGTAGACTGTGCCATCCTCACTGCCCACCACAAAGTTATTGACATCACCAAGAGGGAAGGACATAGATGTAACAGCAACAGGTTTAGACTGTTTAAACACCAGCTCCAGACTGTCCTACATACGTGCACACACACAAACACATCAGCTCAATTAACATATGATATTCCTAAAGTTTGTAGACACCTGCTAACCGAGTGCTTCTTCTGGATTCAAGGTGGAATAATAGGCAATTCATTCTTTACTTTTATGCAGTCACAGCCTCTACCCTTCTCAGACAAATATTTGCCAGATGAAGAAACATTTCTGTAAAAATTTGTTTGGGATTTTAAGGTCTGATACTGTTGTTTAATTCACAAACGCCAGTCCAACTCACAAGCACACAATAGCCTTAAACTCATGTTCATTTGCTCCAGATCTACTTGCAATACTTTTCTATGGACATTAAACGAAAGTGTGCAGCTTTCTGTGTCTGGATTGGACATGTAGTGTATTCTAACAAGGTAGAAATTAGTTTAGGCTTTGTTTGTGGATATGTTGTTTTTGTTACCTGTGGAGTGGACAGCATGTCCAGGCTCCAGGAGCACATTTTGCCATCAGTGGAGATGCTGATGAGGTTATGAGCATTTTGAGTTCCCACCACATTCACACAGTACACGGGATGCTGAAGACATGGAGGAAGACATTGACAGAGAGAGACTTGAAAAATGCAAGTCTGACTGCAGGCATGCTCAAGTTAAATTTAAAACGCTTTAAGGTTCTAGAAGTAACTCACTTTTATCCCATGTATGCAAGCTTAACAGCAGAAAACTTCATATGTCCCTGACAGCACCCCTTTATTATTCCATTTGTATGACATATAGTGTTCTCACAATTACTTGATTATAACAAGTGAGTAAGATAATTAAAGAAAATCTCTGTTTTTGTGTGTGTGTGTGTGTGTGTGCATGTGCGTGTGCATGTGTTTGTTTCCAGTACCGTGTGTGCAGAGGCTGACAGTGGTGTTCTCTGTACTGGGGTACGTTTATTACTGCGGTTGTCCCAAAGAACAATTTGTCCAGAGTAAGTTCCACCAACGACCAGATTTGGATGGAAATGTGCAAATGTTGCTGACATCACTGCCGACTACAGTGAGAAAAAAGCACATGAAAGGTCTCATCATTATAAAATCACAATAATTAAAATAAGTTTTTATTAAGATTATTATTAAAAACATAAGGCAGAAAAAAGAATAATTAAAAGTAATAAAAGGGCATATCCCACAGATTAGCACCAAGCTGACTATATGCCTATGTTTTCAAAGGCTTCAGACTGAGTTGGGTTGGTTTGCCAGCAGTGGGCAGCCATAACAAGCACCCTGGCAGCAGTGTTGAAGACGGTCCCTTGCTTAAGGGTGCCTCAGGGTACTTTTCTGGGACTCCGATTATGAGACCTACTCACTAAACACTAGGCTACTGCTCTAAATGTGAAGAATGTCACAGTTCATCATTAGGTTTTACATTTTACTCATATTCTACAAAGCTTATCCACACACAGCAGAATGTGGGCAGAGGTTAGTCTTTAAGCACTGAATGAGCTGAATCAGGTGTTTTAGAGCAGGTAAATGACTTGACCTGAGAACCGAATGATTAAAGGATACTGCAGCAAAGTGTGTGATGCTTACAAAAGGTAAATGGCATTACCTTACAACAAGAAAAAAGCCCTGATTTAATCTAATCTCACCTGACAGTGGAAGACATATTCTGGTGTGGTTTTCTTATACTTCATATTCCACACCAGAGCAACTCCATCAGGCTCATGAGGAGCTTCCTCGTTACTGTTGTACGAAGCTACCAGCAGCTCAGGATACTGAGAGACAAAGACAAAAAGATTTTTAATGATTTCATTTCATTTTTGTACCTTAACTTGTAAATACAAATAACCCGTTTACTAAAATATAGCAATCTGGACATTAAAATGCCATTTTAAATGTCTTTGCATTTGTTTTGGCAAAAATAATTATGAAATGGTTAGAAAAAATAAAAACTTAATGATATGATAAGGAAAAACAACTATCATTATCATACCAATTTTATGTTAGTAAAATCAGTAAACAAGATTCCAAGGCTTTTTGGACCATATGAAACTTTTGAAAGGTTTTGTTTTCAGCTTAAGCAAAAAGAAATTCTGAAGAAAAAAGACATACAGCATAGATTTACAGTTATGTTATGTCAAATTATCAGCCTGACAGTTGATTGTTGCAAATATAAAGTAAAATGGATATGAATGTATTATTTATTTCATTATTGTTCTTTAACATTCTCTATAAAAATCTTTAAAATGTACAAGAATTTTACTAGAAGTTAATATGCCTGCAAAAATATATATATTTTTTTAAAGTGATAATCTACTGTTGGTCTGTTGTTAAACTTTCATGATCAGGTTCAGGGATGTCCAAGATGCATAATAAGCCACCAAATGTGACTGAATGATTCATATAATATCTGGATTGGACAGCAAACCTGTGGAGACCAGTCCAAACAAGTGACCACCCTGTGTCGAGACCAGCGCTCATCCGTAAAATGCCTGTTCAGGGACAGCTTACTTCCAGCCTGAGTCTCCCTGGAACACACAGAGCAAAAAGCACTACAGTCATGTAACCTAGCTGAAATAAAACCAGAAAACACAACAAAATACGCACACCTGTGCTGGTAACATAATCCTATTATGAGGGGAAAACTGCAGTCAGACCAGATAAACTGCTTTTTGTGTGTTTTTTAGCACTTTTTTCACAAACCATGTAGGCATAAATTATATTAATAATATATAATTTTTTTAGATAAATAACTGAATGCGCATTTTATTTTTTATTACTATTATTATAATTCTATATTAAAACAGTGTGTTATCTATTTGCCTCTTACAAACAAAAGAACATAATATATTTGCTGTTCATTAAAAGCTGTGTGTAATGTGTCTTTAATTCGGCCATGATTATTCAACTAAGTATGAAGAGGCTTTATGCTGTCTTAGGTGTCTGCTTAAGCAGCTGCCCTCTTTGCCCTGATAACCCCTTCTATGTCTGATAAATAAATGTGGCATTCTTGTGGAATATTACATGTGTAATATCTTTTTTAAAGGTTTATTGATTTTCATGTTTGGGAATGATAGTTTCATGCTAAGGTTTGCATTAAATAAATGAATTAATAATGTGTTTTAAAACCAAGGGTAAATAGGTTTAGTGGTTGTGGATGCAGTAACTATCACCAGCCACAGGCATTGTCCCCTGTGTATTCTACATATGTAAATTTCTTATAATACTCAAAATAATCAAATAGTGAAACCATCCCCACAGACCTCATATAAGTTAGCGCCTATGTCTGATAATAATATTGAATTAACAACAAAATATTAAAAACTGTGTTCTATGTGAAGTGAAAATGACTATTTGTCATTGTACAGCACAGCACAGTGAGATACAACGAATTGCAACCTCTGCATTTAAGCTATACACACGTGCATCAAAGGGCAGCTATATCCAGCACCGAGGGGGCAGCGATGAGGATGGTATCTTACACAAACTTCCGATCCTCAGGCCTAGTCTCTAACAGCTATTTGTCCAGGCCACCTGCCATATGTACTGTATATGCAAGTTTGTTTTTGCTTGTTAAGTTTTAAAGAAAAATGTTTTCTTTAAAAAGCAAAGTTTTTGTTAAAAGCCCTTTATAAAGTTAGGTCCATATTTTGTTCTTGTAGCAGTGGGCTGCCTTCTCTGGAAATGACTTACCCACAAAGTCTGGACATTCTTATTTTCTTCATTTACAAAAACACACTCCTCACCCCTCCTTCTCCTGCAGGTCCCGGCCACTGTAGTCAAAGCAGACGTCCACCTGCTCTGAGAGTGCACGCTCCAGAATGCGGGTACTTTGGTCAAAAAATGTCAGAAACTCCTCAGAGTGCAGGATCTGCTGCTTCTCCTCTTCTGTCAGCTCATGAGGGGGCACTAGAGAGCAGAACAGAGAGGAGAACAGGTGAGGAGGGCAATGAAAAGTGATATACATGCTTTTCCCCTTACTCCAAATAAAAACTGATAAAGACATGTTTGGCGTCTGAGGTTTGGAAACAAATAATAAGAAACATAGCACACATTACCCAAAAAACTATATGTGACAGGGAATTAAACTGGCTGTTTTGTCACTTCACATAGGCTTTCATAATGAAATTGCTCAGCCAAAAAAGACAAAATATTCTTCTTATCACATCTGTAGCTGATCAACCCTGGCATATTTAGTGAAAAGGTTAATGTTTACATTAAATTTCATTCTAACTGCATGAAGGAAAACTCACTTGAGACATTGTAGTTATTAATAGTTAACTGGTTTGCTTGGTGTGCGGTTCTCCGCCCTGTCTGAGCGCACCTGGCAGTGGGGGGGACTTTATCCTGGTGGCAGGTGTGTTTTATTAGAGTCTATGTATATATACCTCTGTGTGTCAGGGCCGATTTGTCAGTCAGTTAAAATCCCTGTCTGTTTTCCTAATTCTGCATTTTGAAGAATTGAAGTAATTTTAGTTGGTAGTAAAATACTAAAAGCTGGCAAAAGCAGAGATTAGCTCTGTGTTAGAGGTGTGTTTTTCCTTGTTGAACAGTGGATTGCGTTCCATCGAAAACCTGCACCTGGCCAACCTTGGTTTCACTTTACCCTGATAAACATGCCTTAACCAGGTTTGACACACTTTTTTGCATGTGTTTGTGCTGATTTTCAGACAATATTCACCGTCTCAGCTGAAAACCAAGCTCTAACACTCATGACTTCCCATCGTACAATGTATCAAACAATGTTAGAAACCAAATAAGCATATCTGAGTTTACATAATATCTTATATCCAGATCGCAGTCCTGTGATCTTAAATCACACGCTGGCTATTATCCCACAACCAGTACACTCTTGGCAGAAACCCAGGTTCCTTATAACACGGCATCCCCTATGTCACACATTAGCTTAGAACCAGGCTCCTCTCATCATTACCAGAGAATATCTATTCTTAGTACGATAAGGAAGCAGCATAGATGCCAATCTAGGGGCTCCTGCGCTGGTAACCTGCTCACAGTACCCATCATAAAAACAAATAAAACACAGCGTCCGACTAAAATCAAATGTTCGCTCCTTAGGAAACAAGGCAGTGCTTATTAATGAGATGGTACTCGACACAAAGTCAGATATCTGTCTACTGACTGAAACTTGGCTTAGACTCACTGACACCATCCCCTTAGTGGAAGCCTCCCCGGATGGGTTCTCATACCTGCATAAATCACGCTCAGTAGGACGTGGTGGAGGCCTGGCTGCAATTTTTGATGAATCATTTAAGGTTGATTCAAAAACTACTGAGAGCTTCCACACATTCGAAGTGATGCTGCTAAGCATTAGGTCTGATGTAGCGCTCCATATCCTATTAGTTTATAGACCTCCAGGACCATATGCTGCCTTTATCAATGAATTTGGCAATCTGCTCTCTGACTTGGTTGTTAGGTTTACTAGATTCGTGATGCTAGGTGACTTTAACATACATGTTGATACAGAGACGGATGCAGGTGCCAAAAGCTTCCTAACGCTCCTCGATTCTGTCGGTTGCACTCAGCATGTATCAGGACCTACTCATGTACAAGGACACACGTTAGATCTAATTATCTCGTATGGACTTGACATTGATACTGTACTGGTCCACTCCTTAAATAAACTTTTTTCCGACCATTCTTTAATCACGTTTGAGATTAATATGTCTCCACCGTACCTCAGTGAAAGGACTAGTACAACACGACACCTAAACAGGGCTAAATGTGTTCAGTTTATGGAGGCCGTAACAGAGATAGATTTCACCTGTAACAAAACTGTTAATGACATCACCGACATGTACAATACAGTAGTTGGGCAGATCCTTGATCAGGTCGCCCCAATTAAGACAAAGAAGGTTAGAACTATCAGGCACTCTCCCTGGTTCAATGATCACACACGGGCTGCTAAGCGGGAGTCCCGTAAGCTAGAACGCAGAAGGAAGACAACAGGTCTCCAAGCCTCTCAGGTTCTATGGTCTGCTAAACTAAAACAATATAAGAAAGCTCTATATAGTGCTCGCACTGAGTACTATTCAAAGCTTATTGAAAACAACAAGCATAACCCCCGCTATTTATTTCAGACACTCGCTCAGCTAACAGACAAAACTGATAAAAGGCCAGCATATAGTATTACTAACGATAGGTTTCTTAAGTTTTTTAATGATAAAATTAACAACATTAGGCTCCAAATGTGCCCTATTAGCCCTCAAATTAATCCATTAGCTGAACAGTGCTCACAATATTTTAGTGATTTTAATCTCATCGATAACTCTGAGCTAATTTCTGTTATAGCCAAAGCAAACTCCACGACCTGTCGGTTAGATCCCATTCCAACCAAGCTCCTGAAGGAATCCTTAGGAATACTATCAACACCTATACTTGATATCATGAATGCATCCTTGACCTCAGGTGTAGTCCCCAATCAGTTTAAAACAGCAGTGGTTAGACCACAGCTTAAAAAACCTAACTTGGACCCTCGCTCACCAAGTAATTATAGACCTATCTCTAATGTCCCGTTTCTCTCTAAGATTCTAGAAAAACTAGTTGCGAGACAACTGCAGTCATATCTAGACACGCATAACCTCTTAGATAAATTCCAATCAGGTTTCCGGCTTGGCCATAGCACAGAAACTGCTCTAACTAGAGTGGTGAATGATATAATGGTCTCGAGTGATGCAGGAAACATTACTGTTCTTGTTCTGTTAGATCTTAGTGCTGCGTTCGACACGGTAGATCACTCCATTTTAGTAAATAGGCTTCACTCCACTGTCGGCATTACCGGAACAGCCCTTAAATGGTTCAACTCCTATCTCACAAACCGTTACTACTTCATCCAAATGGATGATTATGGCACCCCCTCACCTATGTCACTAGTTAACTATGGAGTCCCACAAGGGTCGGTGTTGGGCCCAGTGCTCTTCTCCCTCTACATGCTACAAGCACTATTATACGGAAGCATAATGTTAGTTACCACTCTTACGCTGATGACACTCAGCTATACTTATCTTTTAAATCATGTCATAAAGCATCAACCGGCACTTTAATTAGCTGCCTCAGTGATATTAGGGATTGGATGAATAACAACTTCCTCTCACTAAACCCCGAAAAAACTGAGCTGCTCTTGTTTTGTAGTAGTGATGTAGACAGGGCCAACTTCATTTCGCATATCCGGGATGCAGGGTTGAAGTTTTCAGTTAGTACTCTGGCACGTAACCTTGGTGTTATTTTCGATTCAAATCTTTCATTTAATCCCCATGTTAATGCAGTTGCGAAGACATGCTTCCTGCACCTTCGGAACATTGCCAAACTACGGCGCTTTCTGTCAATGGAAGACACAGCGAAAGTAGTACATGCATTTGTATACAGTAGATTAGATTACTGTAACGCCCTACTTTCTGGAAGCTCTCAGGGCACATTAAGCACCCTACAGCGCATTCAGAACACAGCCGCTAGGATTGTTAGCAGGAGCAGGAAGTACGACCACATAACTCCCATACTCTCCTCGCTTCACTGGCTTCCTGTTAGGTACAGGGCTGACTTCAAGGTCCTCCTCTTAACCTACAAGGCACTTAAAGGTCTTGCCCCAATATACCTAACCGAACTGCTTAATACCTATACACCTAACCGCCCACTTAGATCCCAGAATAAAGATCTCCTAATTGTCCCTCACATAAATAAATGTATAGGAGCACGAGCTTTCAGTTACAGGGCCCCTAGATTGTGGAACAGCTTGCCTGCTTCTGTACGGGATGCCGATTCAGTCTCGGTCTTTAAATCACGGCTGAAGACTTACTACTTTAGTTTAGCTTACCCGCACCAATCACCATAGTGCACCACTAGTAATGTCGCTGGTGCTGCTGTACATGCCATCGCACTGTTTCATTTCTGTGTCTGTCACTACTGGATCCTGCTCATTACTGACCCCCTCATTCCATTTCTCTCCCCACATGTCCGGGGGGGCCCGTTGTGGTCATCACCTGAGTCCAATGCCGAGCTACCATCTGGTCTGTGTGATGCATCTGATGCGCCAAGGGACCCTGGCGGCTCATTGGTACCTGGAAGCAACTTGGGACTCCTCACTGATCCTGGAGTTTAAAACCAAACTAACTCTGTACTGTTAGTATACCCAAGGGGGTTGGGTAGCCGGTTGACCTTGGACCCTCAGAGGTTTTTTTCTCCACATAGTGGAGTTTTTGGTTCCTCTCCTCCGTAGTCGTCCGGCTTAAACATCTATTACTGTAACCTGTTCCATCATCGACCATCAATGTAAAGTGCCTTGGGGCAACTTTGTTGTAAAAGGCGCTATACAAGAATAAATTGAATTGAATTGAATTGAATTAATGCGATTTAACGGCTGTTCTTGGAAATAGTCAAATAAACACCTTTTAATTACTGCTCTGAAAAAAGTGAAAGTGACTACCCTTGTGATTGTGAAATGCAGCACAGCACAACAAAACAAAATTCAACCTCTGTGTTTCAATCATACACACGGTGGGGGCACTGTTTTACACTACAGTAATGTATACAGATTTAAAGACTAATATATAGACTATGTTTGATTACTGTGGATACTGCATACTGTGTAATATTCTATCGATATAATCTATCGATGTACAACCATGATGTACGCATGATGTCTTACCCTCCTCTTCAACTTTGCTGGTGTCATTCTCCGGTGGTGTTTCAAGAGCAGACTGTACCACTGCTAAGTCTTCCTCTTCATTATCATCTTCTGCTGTGGAAAAATATACAATATCACCTCAATGACACCTTCACACGCACACTCATTTAACAAATATAGCAAGACCAGTCCAATGATGGTCTTGGATGTGTTTAAATGGACATGTTTAAATGGACGGTGCGAGCTGTACCTTCTTTAGGCTGGGTTTGGGTGGGTGTCTGTGTCTCTTTAGAGTAGGACACCAGCTCTCTCGGAGGGAAATCCACCTGAGTGACTTTAGCCATCCCCAGTCTCAGAGGAAGACGTCTAAGAATGAAAAGCAGTCAATGTAAAACAGACACACACTTTCTTTGATCATCTTCTTAAACCTATCTTTGTGGCACACCCGGTCCACATTTTGCTTTGTTTTAGTTCCTGAATCAAAACTTTAAATGAATAGTTCATTCAAAAACACTAATGTTGTGAACAATTCATGTAAATCGATAAACACTAATTTAAGCAATTGTAATTTCCATGCTACTTGGAAGCTACTTACTTTCTCCCTTTCTGTTTTACTAGACATACTTGCCTAACCCATGTGTTCAGACTGCTCAGATACAGGCTGTGAAAGAGAAGCTAGAGTGTCACCAGCCATAATGTAAAAAGTTTATTATACAGTCTTTTGAAGTTGACATTTTTGTTTAAGGTTTTTTTTAAAGCAAAAATACAGCCTAGTAATTTAAGTCAGTTTCCCAAACCTATATAAAGGCTAATTCTAGACTATAAAGAATTGTAGGAATTTCACTTTAGTCCACGACTAAACCATCTATATAACACTAGCATTAGAGTAATAGTAGCTGTATGTATAGTATGTGTTTCTTATAGTGGATCAGCATGTGCAATTTAATTAACAGAGACATTAACGGAAACAGCGGATTTACATTTTTGGCACTGGCAAAGAGCCCAAGCTCATTCGCGGATCTGCCCTCCAGACAATGTAGCGTCACAATATAAAGATGATGAAAGAGATTTATGATGATGAAGCTAGAGTTTACACTTTTATTTCTCATTTCCAGTCCTGGTAAATCCCATCCCCCTGCCTCATCTGAGCTCATGAATGCCCTGAAGGTTAGTAGGTTGAGACGAGGTGTGTTTAAGAGCAGGGAAAACAGCACACATGCAGAATTAGTGAGAACAGCAGAGAACAGTACCCAAGCTGAGAGTCGGAATGCAGCAGAAGAGTAGAAGGGTCAGAGTCCCAATGTAGAGTCCTGTTTCACACACACACGAACACACATGTGCGCGCACACATCCACACACATACACAGAAGGAAGCATGCATGCAAACAGAGTCAAAAAGAAAAGATCTGTTAAAGGCAAAGCTATATCTCAGAATTTTCAAACCACACAAACACATTCATACAAACTAGAAACAGCTTGTTATTTACACAAATCACTGGCATGCATGTGGGTGCAGGTTGGTATGTAGACACACATGGACTTTGTTGGAACAGGGGCGCAATAATACATCCATCTGAAGGTCAACAAAATTGGATTAGGTTTTAATATTCAGTTAGAATAAACAATAGAAATATATCAAAGTTTGGGCAAATATATTCTCTGTCTATTTTAAAATGTAAAAAACAAATTACAAAAGCTTTGTGTTGTGTTTTATTGCTTAGATTCCACTGCTTCAAGTTAAGATGATGTAATAGTATGATGTGTCTTTCTTGAAGATACTTAATCAAATCTGATCACTGTAAGATTTAATTGCCTTGTGTAAATATGCAAAAACCATGAATCAGATCAACCATGTTTGCATTTTGTTTCTGTTTTGTTTATTCTGATAAACTCTCTAGGTTGTATTGTTCTCTTGCTGGGTGGTACTTTTAGCTTATTAGATTATTTAGCTAGGAAAGTTTCTACCTAGTTTTCTAAAATGTTTCTTTACAAAAAGATGTTAGATACAATATTTAGATCAAACAAATGAAATGCAAAGGTAATTTTGGCTGAACTAAACTATTTATTCCAGTTTCTCATTCAAGCGTTGATGTATTAGAAAATGTTTAAGTGTGAATCTAGCATGCAGATTAAACATTGGTTTAAGGTAATGAAAACCTTGATAAATGTAAGAATAAAATAAGGATAAACTATATGGCACTTTGTAAATGATGAGTAAAATCTGTTAAAAGTAAAAGGCGGACTGTAAGAACCTAGACATAAATTTTTAACCTGACTCAAGCACAACACATTTTTGGAAAATGATTCAATGGTCAAATGTTTCGAGCTGTTTGAAAATGAACCTCCTAAAATGAATCTGAAATATTTTTTAGACATTTTACAGGACTTTTTCCAATGACTTCCATGGTAGCTATGTCATATAAGAAGCCAAAGATCCACAGTAAACTAAAGTCAGCAAAACAACCCCTAACCACCCCTTACTGATTGGCCCAACAGTGCACTCCGCAAACCATTCCCCAAGCAGTTATCACAGACCGTACCAAATGACAATGGTAGACCCACTCATGCTTACTAACCATTGGCCTTTTTGATCCCACTCTTTATCACCGAGAAGGCCTGTTACATTTATCAAGTTAATCATTTCTTCTTTTCAAGTTCATACCATCAAACTATTGAAGCTCTGGCTTTCAGTGACAAAACTGGCTGATTATGTATTGAAGCCTAGAAGACTAGCTCAATCAAAAGTGTCACAATTCAGTTTCATGCATCTCAGAATTTTTACTGTATTGTGCTGCAAATATAGACTGAAATTTTCCTTTAAATTTTTTCCTTAAAAATATAGAGTGTTACCTGGGTCCTGTGGCTCCATCTCCAGAGTCCTGGCTGCCTGTCTCACTGCCCACCGATTTAGCAGAAGGGGACATGGGAGGGGGGACTAAATAATGAAACAAACACGTATCCTCTGTTACTACACGCAGAGGCTGCACTACTCACACGAACACCCAGGGAAATGGTCAGTTTGAAGCGCAAAACAAAATGCAAAGGTAAAATCAAATATGCAACAACAGAGAAGCAGACAGCATGAAAACCACAGGAGAAAAGCAGGAAAGGAAACATGCGGGAAGACGCAATACAAACAAAAAAGTGGAATGTGTCAGAAAGAAAGAGAAGACAAAAATGCAAAAGTGGTTAAAATCATGCAGGAACATGTGTTTTAAGGAGGCATTAAAGCTCCATCTAAACAGAAAACAGACAGCATTCAAAAGAAGAGATCAACAACTGGGCTAACATAATGCATCAAAAGGTAATAAAAACACAACTGGACAAACTCGCTAAGAAGTGGTTTAGAAAGGATAATATATAGATAAATCCAGTTGTGCAAAAATGTTCAGACTACACTGACATTACATAGATTACAAATACTCAAAAACGTTTAGGAAAAGGAAGGCCAATTCATTTACTTTTGCTACACACAGAAAACATCTGATGACAATTTAATCTCCAACAAGATCCTCAGGAGAGCTTGCGTGTTTTTTGGATCATGAGGATGTTCATTCTTTCTCCACATTTTGCCATTTTTTAGCATTTTGTTGCATTTTGTTGCATTTTTAGCATTTTGTTGGGATTAATAATCGTCTCATCAGTCTATAATGTTTTTCTCAAGAATTTTTGTAGTTCTCCATTCTTTGTTTTGTGATTCTTACTGATGATGAGTGCTTTGCATCTATTGTTTCTAATCTCAGGTTCTTCTTTGAACAGTGGACTGCAATGCCTCAACCACAGCCTTGTGGAGATTGTTCACATTATCATTGACTGTTTTGTTTTTTTATTTATCACTCTCACAATTTGCCTGTCAATAGTTGTTACTGTTTAACTGAACCACCAAGTTGTACTGTACTGCTATGCCCAATGTTTGTAAAGTGTTTGTGAAGAGGGATAGCTCCTTATTTCTCAGCTTCAAAATGGCATGACCCCATAGACAGTGCTCTGGTCTCATGTTGTCTTAATGCTGTCTTCACAAGCTCATGTTTCAGTACTTTGATATTAGATACAATATTTAGATCAAACAAATGAAATGCAAAGGTAATTTTGGCTGAACTAAACTATTTATTCCAGTTTCTCATTCAAGCGTTGATGTATTAGAAAATGTTTAAGTGTGAATCTAGCATGCAGATTAAACATTGGTTTAAGGTAATGAAAACCTTGATAAATGTAAGAATAAAATAAAGATACAAACTATATGGCACTTTGTAAATGATGAGTAAAATCTGTTAAAAGTAAAAGGCGGACTGTAAGAACCTAGACATAAATTTTTAACCTGACTCAAGCACAACACATTTTTGGAAAATGATTCAATGGTCAAATGTTTCGAGCTGTTTGAAAATGAACCTCCTAAAATGAATCTGAAATATTTTTTAGACATTTTACAGGACTTTTTCCAATGACTTCCATGGATGACTTGAAAAACTGAAACCAAAGGTGTGGTATGTCATGTAGCATGTTTAGTTGTAAATACTGGGAAATTCATTATCTTTCACCTCATATTGCTCATTTTTCTTAAACACAAATGTCTTCTGCACTTAACAAACATCAAATTAACTGGCCCTGCTGTTCCCGCACATTCAGAAGGGATTGTATATATAAGCTCCCAAAACAAAGCAATAACACTAAGTTTCCCATGATGCAAGCCTGTTGGTCGTACCCATGGCAGGGTCAGTGATGCCCATGCTTTGCAACAGAGCCTCAGCTTCTCTCCGTTTCCTTTCCAGATCAGAGTCATCGTTTGGAGGAGATGAACCATCCTTGCGTCCTTCAATCTGCAAAAAGACGATCAGGTAATATACACACAGAGCACAGAACTACAGAGCTAGATTACAATACAGTGAGCTTGATCTAAAGCTGGTTATGCAACTACATTACTTATAATTATAAAATTAATTATACACCGTTAATGATTCAAGCTAAACCTATAAAAATGTTTTTTGTTGTTTTTTTTAAGTTAATGTATCTTTTAAAAACATTTTACAGTAAAATATGTTTTTTTCATTATGGCAACTTGATATTATAATACTATATATTGATATTATAATACTATATATTATAATACTAAAAATACTATATATATATATAGAATATACTATATTATACTATATATATATAATACTGAACTAACATATATATATATATATATATATATATAATACTGTGTAATAACCAAAAAATAAAATACAACTGAAGAGTTTGCACTTAAGCATTGGATGTGTAACAATGACATTGAAACTAAAATAATTAAATCTAACTGAAATGTGGAGAAATTTAAGCATTGAAAGTGAAAAAAGTGAAAGTGACTACCCTTGTCATTGTGAAACGCAGCACAAAACAACACAACGAAATTCAACCTCTGCGTTTCACCCATACGTGCAGCATGGGACAGCTATTGAAAGCGGGAAGCAGTGACGGGGACGGTACCTTGCTCAAGGGTACCTCATGGCAAGCTACTGGTGAGGGAATCTAACCCACAATCTTCCGATCCAGGGCCTAACCCTAACCACCAGACCACCGCATGAATATTGTCTGAATAAGAATAATCCTGATAACCAAATAATATTCTTTTTAGTTTTAAAAGGACAGAGAGTAGCAACAAAGATAACAGAGATGACACTTCTTCTGAGGAAACCTTGTCCTGATATAAAAGTATATAAGTGTACAATTACCCACACAAACACACAAAAACGCTGCAGGACAGAAAGTACACTCACCTCTTTCTTCTTGCGTTCCTCTTCTTTCCTTTTCTTCTCCTCTCTGATCTGAGCCAGGCGCTGTTTCTTCCTCTCCAGCTCTGCCTTCAGCTCGCTTTTATCTGACATTCTGGTCCCACACACACATACACACCAAAGCGATTAATTAACAAGACTGTGTGTCCGTAACCCTGCAGGCAGTTTGGATAATTTCTGTTTTGCACATGATCAGGCTGACTGAACAGCTACGGGTTATACAAATACTTTCAGTTACAGAAATTATAAAAAATAGTATTATAACAATATAAGATATTATTTTTAAAAAGTCAGTTGCTTTAATACTGGCAGCTTATTTTATGTGACCCACAACGTCAAGAAGGGTTTCTTTAGCACAAGATTAGAGAGGCTGACTCAGCTTAGATGTTGCAGCTGTTTTCTCATTTCTTTTTCTGTGTGAAATTTCTTTTTCTGCGTCCTTTAAAGGACATTAGTCTGCGACATGAAGCTCTGATAATGAAAATGTACAGTATTGTGCAAAAGTGGTTTCACCCCTCATTCCTTTATATTTTGCCATGGAATCTCCTTGTTGGTGCATAAATATAATGTAATGCCTTCAGTCTGTCTTATCTTTGCACATTGAGTAGGTCTTTTAACTCAGGTTTCTTTACATGGTGGTGGTTGGAGCCATAGGTCATTACGTCTGCAACTCATTATCATTTAATTGTAATGTAAGTTTCCTGCAAAGTGAACTTTGGGAAATATGAGGATATGTATCGCTATTGTGATAAATCATCATCACAATATTCGTTTCTCGTGAAATGGTCAGTAATTAAAGAACACTGAACAACTGCATGTTTCTTTGCAGTCCTGTGTAAGTTTACTTTGTGAAATGTGGATGGAAAACATTGTATTCATATTGTTGAATGGAGAATTGCTTCTTAGATTGTCCGTAAAAATAAATGACACATGGAGTTCTGTGAACATTTCTGTAAATACAGAGATATACAGTACTGTGCAAAAGTTTTAGGCAGGTGTGAAAAAATGCCATAAACTAAGAATGCTTTCAGAAATATAAATAATGATTGTTTATTTTTATCAATTTACAAAATGCAAAGTGAGCGTCAAAAGAAAAATCTAAATAAAATCAATATTTGGTGTTACTACCTTTTGCCTTCAAACCAGCATCAGTTCTTCTAGGCACACTTGCACAAAGTCAGGGATTTTGTAGGATTATAGTCGGTGTATGATCAACCAGTTTTACCAAACAGGTGCTGATGATCATCAATGTCACACGGAGGTTGAATCACAGTCATGTTTGGAACAACCGACCAGCCGAGTTCCTTCAAGAACTGTGTGCAAGTGTACCTAGAAGAACTGATGCTGTTTTGAAGGCAAAGGGTGGTCACACCAAATATTGATTTGATTTAGATTTCTCTTTTGTTCATTCACTGCATTCTGTTGATTGATGAAAATAAATGATGAACACTTCCATTTTTGAAAGCGTTCTTTGTTTACAGCATTTTTTCACACCTGCCTAAAACTTTTGCACAATACTGTATATTTGCCATATCTCCTCACAGCCTAGTGGTAAGAGACCAGTGATGGGAAGGGAGTGGGTTTACTGGGTTTCTGAATGAAAGGTTAGTGATTGGTGGTTGTCTAGTGGTAGGGTACTTACCTCCGGACCTATGGATCAAGAGGTCCCAGGTTCGAATCCCACCTCTAGCACTAGCACCATTGGGTTCCTGAGCAAGACCCTTATCCCTGAATTGCTCCGGGCGAGCAGTAACGCTGAGCAGTAACGTCTCTGAAATTAGGAATTGGAAGCGGCTCTAAATGTAAATGTAACGTTGTGAGTAGGACCGGGCCGAACGCCCTCTGTTGGTCGCTCAATGCCATTGCAGGAAATACCGGATGACGTCATCGCTGAACGGTCCGCGCCCTGCCGCGATGAAAAACATAAAAAACGAAGATAAAGTCCGAAACTGAGCGCTTTACACTCACAGTTTCACCAGAAAAACTATGTTTACCTCTCGCATGCGCGCAAATCTGGCTTCGAAGTACATGTTCTACATGTTTAAATAACCAAACGTTGCAAAGATAGACCAGAGAGAGACTGAAAATAAAGAGAAAAAACGAGCCTTAAATCCAGGTTCCGTTCCAGCGTCCAGCGTGTTTATTAACACCGCATTAGTGCTCGCACGCAAAATGACATGGTCATAAGATCCCGGCAGATAAAATAACCGGCACTGAAACCGCACGCTGATGTTTTAGGACTGTTTTCTATCGATATGAGGACAAAACCCTTCGAATTTCACAGTTTGCCAGGAAAACTCAAGCAGCCATCCCCCGGGTTACGAGTGGCTGCAGAAGCTGCGGGCGGATACACGCTGATGTGTCAGAGGAATAAAAGAGCTAGGACTCTCCGCGGATCGGAGAGGCTGTATGAGATATTTTAGGATGGTCTAAGCTTCTCCTGCGGGAGTTTGAGCTCCGGGGACGCTCAGACTCCCTCCCGACCCCTCGTTCAGCGGCTGTTTGACTCTCTCTCCGCTTGACCAGCACTGAAACTCTGCACTTCACTTACATGACAGGAGCGCCGTCGGTCTCGGCCTTAAGGTCAACACCGCAGTATGGAGGATTATTGATGAGGCAGATAAGAACTTATTATCCTCTCTCCCCCTCTTGCTGTGCAGGACAGCAGCAGCCTGCCGGGATGGAGCTACGGCTACCGGGAGGGTTTACACACGTACGGTGGACACGGCGCGACCTCCAGAGGGCGCTGCTTCACTCCGTTCACATAGAAACTAAAATCTTCTTATTTCAGCTGCTCCCGTCTAGATTTCTTCCTGTAATCTGCATCGTCCTCCTTCAAACCAGCCGTCTGCATGTCCTCTCTCACCACGTCCATAAACCTCCTCTTTCGTCTTCCTCTTCTTCTCTTTCCTGGCAGCTCCATCTTCAGCATCTTCCTCCCAATATAATCCTCGTCTCTCCTCGGGACATGTGTCCAAACCAATCAAAATACAATAAAATAAACGTGTTAAATAAAATAAGAGCAAAATATTACGTGTATGTCATTTTCTTTTTTAAATAAAATAAATATTATGGTCTGTAACGTCACTGTTGACTGGAATTGTGGGTACTGTAGTCCTACCGCCTTTCTACTGATACGCTACTGCCCAGGTCATTTTATTATTACTGATAGACTGGAATTATGGGTATTGTAGTCCTACTGTCTTTCTAATATGGTCACTTTCCTACCAAAACTCAATAACTGAAGCTTACAGTATATGTTGTTAAATGAACATGTATTTTGCTGCAAAGCTCCACTGGGACACTTTACTGTAGATATATCATGATGCAATGATTCACTTACACCCCATATTTAGTGTTTGGTAGTTGTTCTAAATTGTATTTGTATTATTTTGTAACCATTTGTATTAATCATAGTTTGTATTTACAGTAATGTTTCTGTTGATGTTGTGCAGTGGGCAGCATCCAGGAGGTCCTGTTTTTGGTTCCCTGACGGGCAGCTTGGCTCCTTTTTGTGTGGAGTTTACATGTTGTCCTCTTGTCTGCATGGGTTTCTGGTTTCCTCCCACCATCCAAAGGCTTAGTGGGAGGAAACCAGAAACCTTAAAGGTACTAATCTCAGTTGGATTGAAGATGCTTAATTTCCCTTAGGTCTGAATATGTATAAAATCTTGTATTGTGAAAATTAAATGTACTATTGTGCACTAGTGGGTAATTTTTTATGCCATTCACTCTCTTAACCTTAGAAAAGCATATATGAGAAAATTTCTGAATATCTCCACATAAGTCCTAAAATACATATTTCACTATGGAGTGCTTAGTGGTTAATGATGCAGCAAAAAAAAAAAAACATGAAAAAAAAAGATTATAAGAACATTGAAAGACTATATCCAGACAGTATATGATTAGCTGAAAATGTCTGCATCATGTTTTTTAAAAGAAAAAAGTATTTATTTTAATAGACCATGGTGGGCTGTGGTGTTGCTGAGATTTCATCTCACAATCTTCTAAAAAAGCTGGCCATGCAGTAACATGATTTTATTATGTGATTTTATTCACACCATTTGAGTAAATGTATCAGACCAAAAATAAGTGGCATTTATCTGAGCACAGACAGTTTGAGCATGAAAAACTACACAATATATTCCAGAGCTTGTGGACACACCCTATAATTAGAGAAATCAGCTTGTATAAGGTGCCCTTGTTGCTGTCGCAAGCATTACTAATAGAAAGGGATGCCTAAGGTCACCACACCTAATTTCAAGTATCTCCTAGAACAAGCCTTGGAGGCTTTGGGCTGTGGTGCAATGGAACCGAGTACTCTGGAGAGATAAAGCTCTGTCCGGTATCTTTGTGATGAGCTGGAATGAAGTTTGTGACCTCACATTTGTGTCTTAAGTTAGGTAGTTCCCGTCTCGGTTGTGTTTCAAGCACAAGCTAAAGAAATGTATTTACTCCAACTCAGGTATCAGATCAGATCAGATATTCAGTCATATTTCACATGTATGTTTTGAGCAGCTTTAGTGCCGTACATAATTTCTTGCACCCCTTGTAACGATTAGAAAAAGGGGTAAATAAAGAATTAATTTTTTGATGAAGCACCTTAATTAGTTTGTTAGTTTAATCAATATTAGGGGGTTGAAGGTTGCTGTGTTAAAAAAATGATTGGGTGTTACTTTTTAACCAATAGCCCTAACTGTCCAGAGTGCTATGCATCATCTACCATGACCACCACCACCATGAGGGTGGGTCTAGTGGTAGGGTACTTGACCTCTGGATCAAGAGGTCCCCGGTTTGAATCCCACCTCTAGCACTACCACCACTGGGTCCCTGAGCAAGACCCTTAACCCTGAGTTGCTCCAGGGGGACTGTCCCAGGACATGTAAGTCACTCTGGATAAGAGCGTCTGCTAAATGCTGTAAATGTAAATGTAAATCTAACCGTGTCTGCAGGCTTTGAGAACCCATCTTCTAAGCATATCTAAATCTTGATCAGCCCTGAGGTATACGTAATTTACTTAATATCTCAAACCTAATTATAATTGCTCATAGCAGAGGCTTGTGAATTATAAAGTGTAAACTTTCATTTATTTAAATAAAAACGGAGATGATAATTTATTTGTATAAGTATTTGGTCATGGTCTTTCATTATATATTCATTTAAAACTGAAGCTAATTTCAAGGAGCATTTAGAAGTTCAGCTGATCTACTGGTGCTGTCATAGGACCTAAAAAAAACTGCATATGAAGTTTTCAGAGCCAAATACATTCCAATGAACATCTTTTATGGCAGTATGTCTCTTTATTGTGATTTGGAGAAGCTTGTATTTTAGTAGAGGCTGCTTGTGTTTTTTGAACCTCCCAAAACGTTCATGACAGTTGTCTCAGAAATCTTTTCTGGTGTGCTTAAGCTTGGCTTTGAAGTTTTCCACAGGTCCAGTGGTTTTCCACTGTTAAAGATGCTGAGATTTCCATTGAGTATAATGAGGAGGGACAGGATTAGAAATTAGTATTTTAGAGGGACAGCTCAGGTTAGATGTTTTGGAAACAAAGTTAGAGAAGCAAGGTTGCGTTGGTTTGGACATGTCCAGAGGAGAGACGAGGATTATATTGGGAGAAGGATGTTGAAGATGGAGCTGTCTGGAAAAAGGAAAAGAGGAAGACCAAAGAGGAGGTTTATGGACGTGGTGAGAGAGGGCATGCAGGTGGTCGGTTTGAAGGAGGAAGATGCAGAGGACCGGAAGAAATGGAAATGGATGCTCCGCTGTGGCGACACCTAACAGGAGCAGCCAAAAGAAGAGGAAGAAAGAGGAATAGCCCAGACTTTCTTAATCAATAGTGTTATTTGACATTTCTATAATTTTCTACATGTTTGTGCTAAGTAAAATTACTGTAGGTATGCTTGCAACAAAAGCAAAAGGTTAAATCTAAAAAAACACACTGACTATTCATGCCCACAATGATCAAATCAAATAGAGAACAGGTGCTTTTTCTGCAACTTCAATGCTAAGAAGGCTGTATCTTTAGGCCCAGCAGAGGCTGCTATTTCCTGAAATAAGAAATATCCATTAGTTATGAAAAAGGCTGGTATTGCTGTAACAGGAGCCCAGATGAGTGCTTATGTGTGTTTGTGAGGATGACCTATAATGCATTCTCCTTGTCTGTCACAATGAGGATGAATGCAAATGGCCAATGCAAATGGTAAGTTTCCATAGCAACCTGTTTGCGATATCACATCCGGTTAAGAGTAAGCAGGGTGTTTGTGAGTTTGTGTTTGTGTCTGTGTCTGTGTGTGTGTGTGTGTGTGCGTGCGTGTGTGTGTGTTTTCATATGTGTGCACCAGTTTCAGTGCTAAAGTAGGACTGACTGAAAAACCACTTAAGCCACACACACAAGGAAAACATTTTTAACTCCTCAACTTCTCAAGATTTTTTATTTAAAATAAACACTGCATGATCAGACTAATTCATCTTAGCAAATATGGAATAATTAATAGAAAATATGAACAATTATAGAAATTCGACTTTAAATAAAATACGGGATACATTAAAGTATGTACAAAGAGAAAGTACATGTGCACATAACATTTTCAGATCCTTTGAAAGTTTCCACATTTTTTGTCAAATTTAAATTGTTTTTTTGTTGTTGTTGTTGTTGTTGGTTTTCTCATCAATTTACCCAGAATATTATAAAATGGCAATGCAAATACTGTTTTTGATGTGTTTTGTAAAATTATTAAAAATAAAAAGCTGAAATATACAATTTACATGAGTATTCAGACCATTCACTCAGCACTTAGTAGAATAATTGTTTGCAAGGTTGGCAAAAAGTTTCCCCTGATCATCCAGGTTGGATGGAGAGTATTAGTGCATTGCCATTTTCAAGTCACTCCAAAGATTCTCTATTGGGTTCATGTGTGGGGTATGATTGGGCCACTCCAGGACTGCTGTGTGTTCTTGGAATTTGTTTCTCTTTCAAGTCTTTCTCTGGACCTCATTCAAAGTCAACACTGGAATTTTGCTTAACAGTCTGACCAAGGCCATCAGTCCCCATTTATTGAAATATTTAGTTTGTGTGGGGGAGCAGAACTAGAAAGATGTTTGTTGCTTCCATATCTCTTCCTACCATTAACTTTTATCTTTCCCTGAGTCTTGACACAGTGATCTTAAATATCTATGAACACTTCTTTCAGCATCATGACTTGGTTTTCACTCTGACGTAAACCATCAGCTGTAAGAACTTATATAGACAGTTATGTGCCTTTTCTATTTAGGGCCAAAGTATTCAGTTAGGCACAGGTGCATTCCATTCAACTTCAACCAACTTGAAACATTTCAACGGCCACTGAAAGAAGTACATTGCAGCAGAGCTTGAAGTATCTAAGCTTGAAGAAAGAATCTAAATACTTACTTAAATATAACATTTCAACTTTTTAAAAAATACATCTACAAAGCACTCAAAAAACCTGTCTTTGTGTAGTGTTGTGTGCTGATCTTATTTTAAGATGAGTTTGAAACCTGATTTGTAAAAAAGTTTTTAATAAATGTAAAAAAGTTGAAAGAAAGAAAAACATTTGTATACACAGCACTAAAGTTTTATTAGTATTATACTTTATAGATGTTATGAATAAGTCATGATAGATACTAAATAATTAATTGTAGTGAGTTAATCTTTTGTAGAAGATCCTTACATTTCTCAGTATTTTGCAGGATTTTATAGTAGATACATAGAATGCAACTATTTGGTAAACTAATTGTGTTCAAATGTTCACGGAAGAGCAGTAGTAGTAAATTGACATGACACATTTAATACAAGACTAACATACACATTTGAATGTCAAAGAATGACCTTTTTCTCTTAAAATAATTTCCAAATTGTATTGTTAAATTGCCAAATTCATACAGAATCAAACACAAAGCCGTAGTCCTTCCAGGCATTTTCTGCTGAACACAGCCCAGATGTAATATTCCACAACATCAGTGAGTTTCCACTGCTGATGTGACTCTACACAGATACCACCAGTGAGTAAAAAGCCATCAGACCCACTACAGCAGTCTCTATATAGGGAGATCTTCCTCTGATGCCTTTATACTCTTGATGTAAGACATGGGAGATTTTGTGATCTATGTTTCGAACATACATGTGCATTACACTCTACAATTTCACTGCAACTGCAGAGGTGAGTAATTTTCAGACATTTACATTTTGATTCTAGTTTTCAATTTTTATTTTTTAATTATCATTGTTTTACCATAGACTCATAAATGAAATTATTACATTACAGAGAAGTCACATACTTAATCAGGTTTTTAAATAACATTCTATATGAACAAGTCTTCAGCTTCATGCTATTCTGTTTCCATGATCAAATGTGGAAAGGCACGAAACTTTATACATTTTCCACACAATTTCTCTACTTGTTACAATAAGCTATTCCTGAGAAGGGACAAGACGATCATTTGTCACACTAATCGAATATCCTAAATAACGACAATACTACTACTGCTGCTGCTACTGCTACTACTACTACTACTACTACTACTACTAATAATAATAATAATAATAAACAAAATAAATAATGTAAATAAACTTAAGTGAACACTAATCTATAAAAGCATGCAGAAACCTTAGGTAGTGCAGAACTCTCACCTTGAATATATTTAACACCATAACTGATGATGTCTGAAATTCAGTTCATAGGAAGACCTTAGAGTACTTATTAGTTGCTTTTTAAAATTATTTTATATCATAGATTCTCAAACTAGTCTTCAGGGAATCCTGAAAGATGGAATGACGATCCACTTTTTTCCTTAATCATAACTCCTTACATACAGGAGTGGAATGAAAATGAGAATGATCTCAGGGGCCCTGAAAGTGTGAGATCCAGTGCCCTAATGAACTAACCAAGCACACTGAATTACTAAATATCTTACTGACTTCAGCTGAACTGTGAAGGTGCCAGAGGAATTTTTTTTTAATGTAACTTCATGCTGTGAGCTTTTAAATGCACACTAGACACTAGAGATTTAGAGATCTAATTACTATCTCCACATTAATTTTGGGTCTAACTTTCTCTTGAAAATGACATTTGTAAATTACCATCAATGATTCTGCTTACCACTTACTACCATTCAGATAAATCAGAGGAACAGTATTACTTAAATATACTATATCTACAATACACTATATATGTATACTGTCAAAGTGTGTGTGTGTTTTAAATAACTGTCTTTAAATGGGGCAGCGGTGGCTTAGTGTTTAGGGACTAAGCCCCAGGATCAGAAGATTGTTGGTTCGAATCCAAAACCAGCAGGTTGCCCTGAGCTACCCTTGAGCAAGGTACCACCCCATCACTGCTCCCCGGGTGCTTTCAATGGCTGCCCCCTGCTGCATGTTTGTGTGTGGGTTAAATGCAGAGGTGTAATTTTGTTGTGGTTCACTGTGCCGTATGCTCACAATGACAAGAATGGTCACTTTCACTAAATGTGTGAACGTATTCATTCACATATGTACTTTAATATAATACATTCTGGAGTTTGGACTTCCTACTGATGTTGCATAAGCAAGTAGCTGATATCATACAGTATTTATGAAGCATTAATGATTCATTATTTTAAAAAACTGGAAGGGTAACTGCATGCAGTGGATGGAAAGTTTAGGTAGGATGATTGAGCTCCTGATGAGAATGGCTCAAGTTATTTGGGTGAGCCAGTGAGCAGGTGGGCGACTGGTAGTTTTCCATTCTGACAGTCAGCAGTCTTTCCCAGCTGGGAGTACAATTCCATTTATAGAGGGTTTTTATCAAATTCAGGACTGCTGGTCAAATCATCTCTATGTTCAAGTGTAAGAGACAATATGTGTTCTTGATTTCTCTACACCTTGATTTGCTAACTGAGACTGAATTTATTAAAGTTTTATTTCAATATGTATTTCAATACCTTTTTTTGTCAGCTATGATTTTAATAGTGTAAAGAAATACAGCGTTGCAATTTCTGCATTTTGTACCTGCATATAGAGGGGCTTAGTTCTTCGGTTGCACAAACAGAAAAAACAATATGACTCATGTTTGTTTTTCTTCACATTTATGCCTCCATAAATGACACACAGCAACCATCTGTGTCTCTGTCAATCCTCAGATGCATCACTACAGTGATTTTAAAACTCAGACCTCCCTCTGTAACCACTATTCCATGTTTATATTTCTGCACCTACAGCCAACCATTCAAGCCAAAGGTGAGGAAATTAATGGCAAGTTTCCATTAGTTTCCATCCCAGTTTTTTCCATTAAAATCCTTTAAAAGGCATTCCGACAGAAATTCACTTGAAATTCACCGACAGAATTCCCCATTTTAATCCTTCCACTACACTTCCCAGCATGCTTTGCACATCATCATCAGAAAGTATAAAGAAATCCTGAATCTTAGAGTAGCGACTAATGTACAGCTTAATACATACATACATACATAATACTTCATGTTTCCAAACTGTAATATTAGTTTGACTTCCTTCTACTAGTCCAGCAAGAATGAATAAAAGATTTTAAGCAGTTCACACTCAAGCATTTGAAGTGGTTATAGTTTCTAAGTTCACAAAGTTCCTCCTACCTTCAGAGTACATCACCGGAAGGAAGCTTTCCTGGTCTTTAAACCAGAAATTCCTGCTTTAGAGACAAAGTAAAGTAGACATTACGGATGAACAATTTCAAGTTCTGGTATGTGTGTTTACATAAGTGATCAGTTCTGACAGAATGCCCCTTGAAAGAACATTTACATTTACCCATTCAGCACGTAACAGTTGCTCTTAGAGGGACACGTTGACTAAGGACTGTCTCCCTGGACCTACTGGACTTTTGCTGAGGGGTTCAGAGTACTAGCGCTGAAGAAAGGACAGAGAAAGGGCTCGAACCCACAACCTCCTGGTCAGCAGTTCAGTATCCTACCCCAACACCCCATCACCACACCATAAACATTAACCTGTTACTGATGCAGAGACTATTCATTCTTGTATTTTGTTTTGGGTCAATGTGACATTTGGTCACTGTGGATGATACTGAAGCTTTTTTTTATTTGTCCTTCTCTGTGTCAGGTTGAACCCAAACATAATACATGTTACTATTCAGGAAGTGCTTTTCCTTCCACATTTTAGAAAACAGGTATCTGTACATACAGATGCCAATCAATCCACCAGTGAGATTTTTCCGTGATTTTAATATTTTTATCCATAGTCATGTATCGTACACACACACACACACACACACACACACACACACACACAATAATGTTTAGTGTTTTGGGAGTCATATAATATAATATAGGGAGTGTACCAGGTTACATTTCACTGATTTTACCTTTTATCTTGAATTCTGGCACAGGAACTTAACATTTTGAGTCTGAATTATTTTCTGGAGGTCAGACAAGGATAAAAGATGTCAGAGAATCTGAAGAAGACAGGCGTGTTAAATGACGTATGCAATAAATAAATAAAAAAACTGGACAAAGGAGGTAAACTTCTTATCTAAATTATTATTTTCTCATTTTTTAAGTATTGCACGCGAGAAAAGAGCAAACATGGCGGTGAGTTGCACACTTGGATTTTTTTTTAGTCCTCCTCCTCCTCTTCCTTTGTTTTCTCATCGCATCGATGGCAGGTTGTGCTAAAAGGTGCGTTAACCTCGCGATATGGCGCTGTGTGAATTAGAAAGCGCCAGCGCCTGTATTTAATACCTTGTGGGGACACTATGTCCCCAGTATTGGGACTATCGTAAATATAAATATATATATCAGTGTAGTCTTTTAATAGTCAAATGTGACGATCGTTGTTTTGGGACTATTTTTGCTGGAGCAGCGGAGTCCCGGTACCCAACAGGGATAGTTATACAAATCTCCGTGAGTGTGTGTGTGTTTGTATGTGTGTGTTCAGAACCGAGATGCATGACGCCAGTTGTAAAGGTTACAGACACACACGGATCCCACCGAGTCGCACTGCGGAGGAGAGGGGGACACTTTGGACTTGTTCAGTTTTGAGAAAGAGGAGAGCAGAGCTGTGCTGAGCGCGGTGTGGATGATGTTGGAGCGGGTGGTCGGTCGCTCGGGTCGCCGCGGGCCGTGAAGCGCCGTGAAGCGGCTCCTGAGGGTCCGGAGCGGCAGCGCTCGAGTTCGGACGCACCGCCATCTTTGGTCACCGACCCCACGGTCCAAGCTCTTTCCACCCAAATACCTCCTCTTCTGCGACCCGTGCTTTAGGTAATACATCACATTCACAGCCTCCAGTCCCCCGCGTTTGGGAGTTGGCTGTTTTTTCGGTGGATGGGGCCGAAAAAAAGACCCTAAATGTGACCCGGAGCGTTAGGCGAGTCGGAGGCCGCCGCCTGCGGTCAGAGCTCAGAGCTGGAAGAGAGAACATTAGCATGTGTGTCTGGGGGATGGGCAGCTTCAGATAGCTTTAAAATCAAAATATGTGTAAAATACACCTCCGGAAGTTTAGGTGAAACGGTCGTGTTTTCGAAGTTCTTATTTTTGTCGACGACTAGGAGGTTTTTAGGGCGATGGCAAAGCTGGACACAGGTGAGCTTAGCTTAGCCTAGCTTAGCCATTAGCTTCGAAAATGTTACTTCGCTTTAGTGAATAGTTTGGCCTAAATGGGATACATTTATCGGCTCAGGTGACGAGGGGGATATTTGAAGAGCATGGCTGATATCTAAGCCGAGTGAAAGAAGTGTAGTGTGTGAGGCTTGGTCAGAAGTTTCCCCCTCGGCTAAGTTGTGTCTCTCGTTGATGGAGTTGTTTCTTAGTCGCAGTCGAGCTCATTAACAAACTCCTGCTCTGAACTCCTTCTGCTCGATTAAGCATCGACAGTTTTGACAGAAGCAGAACATATAATGGAAAATTGGGTTACAGTGGAGGCAAAGCCTCCTCCTGCTTGGCAGCACACACTTCCCCAAACCTCTTCATCCCTCACCCTGTTTTGAGAGATGGAGGTTTCACAGGTTTGAAGGCAAGTTTGTAATTATAGCTGGTTATAAAAGTTGAAAGAGAGGCATATGAGCTGGAATTCGTGTTCTCACGTGAAGGAACTGTCTAATCCAGTAGGGATATTTATAAACACTAAATGGGAATAACTGATTGAATGATTTACACTGAAAAGCAGAGCTTATTTGCCCTATCAAAGGCACATTGCTTGAGAAGCCCGTGATGAGCCTTTCTTTACGTGTCTATGCAGACTAGTGTTAGTGTGTGTTTGATTGCTTTTAAACTGGATGTTATAACAAACCTGTAGTGTCTTTTCTGTCCTTCAAACAGCAAACATGAAATAAAACAGAAATTGCCCCTTACCTGAAGTATAGTAGACGTACCTGGGGCAGCGGTGGCCTAGTGGTTTGGGAGTTGACCCCGCATTGGAAGATTGTGGGTTCGATTCCCTCACAAGTAGGTTGCCCTGAGGTACCCTTGAGCAAGATACCGTCCCTGTCCCCGGGCAACTTGCAATAGCTGCCCACTGCTGCACGGTGTTTGGGTGCATGGGTTAAATGCAGAGGTCCAATTTCAATCTTAGGGGTGGTGGGGTACAATCTTAGGGGTACTTGTCTAGAGGGCCCAGGTTCGAATCCCACCTCTAGCACTACCACCACTGGGTCCCTGAGCAACCCTGTAACACTGTCCCTGTAATTAGGACATGGAAGTCGCTCTGGATAAGAGCGTCTGCTAAATGCCATAAATGTAATGTAATGTAATTTCGTTGTGGTTCACGTGTGCTGTGCTGTGACCTCGCAATGACAAGGGCGGTCACTTTCACTTTTCACCTTTACTCACCTTTACTAATCATCCACAGTATCATCACTGATTGGTGAAGTGAACAAACATTGGTTATCTTGTTACAATGGCTGAGATATGCTAGGCAGTAAAATGAGTCATTTTGTGAAGTTAATGTGGGGGGAAAGAAGCAAGAAAGGAAAAAATGATTGACAAGTGACAAATAATGATGACTAGGTTACTAGATTTCCTTAATGACATGACCTGCGGATATTCCTGGTAAGCAGTTGTTACTAGCTACCAGACTAGCTAGTCTGGCGGGTTCATGGGAGCTCAGAGCTTACTCATGCATGTGGGGAGGGAAGGCTTGCCTGTCTGGTCCGATCCCACAGAGGAACTACTGTAGTACAAATTGCTGAAAAAGTTCATGCTGGCTGTGAAGGAAAGGTGCCGGAACATAGAGTACATTGCAGCTTATCACTTTGGGGCTGAGGAGCCAAAGGCTGGTCAAAATGCCCATGCTGACCCCTGGTCACCACCGTAAGGATCTAAAATGGACATGAGATAATCTGAACTGGAGAATGGAGTGAAGAAAGAAGGTGGAGTGGGCTGGTAAATCAAGTTTTCTTTTATATCAAATGGACGGCTGAGTGTGCTACATCGCTTCCCTGCAGCTGATCACACTAGAATGCACTATTCAGAAGGCAAGGGTGGCTAGGAATGGTGTGAGGAAGTTAATTGTTAGTTAAAGAGTTTGAATTGGTCCAATGTCTTGGTGCCAGTTACCACAGCACACCTTCAGAAGGTTTTTAAAGTGCATGCCTTGATCCCTAAATGCTGGGGCACAACATAAAACCGCAAATGCACAATATTAGGGACTTGGCTAGAATTCTGTACCTGATTAGTTTTATGTGGTTACCTTTGCTGGTTTTGGTGTAACTATGAACTATGTAGATAAGTGTCATCCAGTGACAAAAACTACTTGACATTACTTTAACATCAAGTTGTTAAGTAAGGTTGTTCTAGGTATTTATTGCTTGTTAGTCACTGTAGTGCAATAACTCTGTGGCAAAACTAAAGAAACAGCCAACAAAGCTCAAAACTTGTTTTAAACTGAACTTTTACTTGTAGACAGTGAAACATTTGGGTTTATTTATGAGATGTACCTGGAGTCCTAGGTTGGCAGTTACGCAACACTGATATTCATTAGTAGGATAGGATTTCAGTCTCTGCTCATGTGCCTCTGGCCAAACAGAAAATGGCACTGTTTAAAGGAATAGTTCATGTAAAAATCCTGATGTTGTTGACAACAAATGATTAGTCCACTAATCTCTTTATGCAAGTGACATCATGATAATCTGTGAAGACATTGCTTGACATTCACAGTTATCTATCTTAGTATGTTTGATTGAGTTGGCCCTTAAAATATTTAGAACTGGAAAATTACTTTATCCTTTCCAGTGATTATTTGAATTCACTGTTGACATTCAGAGCACCTCTCTGTAGGTCCTTTACATAGCATCTTGCAGTAAATTAGTGTTTTCATCTTGGTACATTGTAGTGGCTGATGCTTATTGCTTACAGCTTGTTCATCTCTCTCTGTGCGAGTGTGTGCATGCTCCCTCTGCCGCCAGTGTTCTTCCTGCCCTGTTGACCTTCATATGCGCCTTGACGCCACCCTCCCTCCATCTTGGGATCTTTTGGCTGTGGGCAATTTTTGGCATGACTTTTGCCATGGCGGGTGTATCAGGCAGGCCAAGGTTTGCAAATATTGCAGCCAGAGAGGAGGTGCTGCAAAAACAGAATCTTTTAACATTTTTTATCTGATTGTTTTGATTTTGCTTGTTTATCTTTGTCAGCTATAACCGAGTGGCCATTTTGTCCCTTTTAATTTAGGGCCACTTATTGAAATCATAGCAGAGTACTTTATTAGACCAGAACTCTAATACCTTATGGAGCAAAGAGTGTTATATATATATATATATATATATATATGTGGAATATGGCATATAATTAACCCTCATTTAATTTGTTCTAAATGTCATCAATATCCAACTCTGACTACCTCTGAATGTAGTTAAGAGTGGTGGTAGCCTAGCTGTAGAATGCTAAGTTACAGACCAAGAGGTTATGGGTTTGAGTCTTGCTCTTTTCTTTGGTTCTATTCTTGCCAGAACTAGTACCTTCTAAGCCCCTGAGCAAGACCCTTAACCCCAAGTAGTTCCAGAGCCCTGTCATTAGATGATGTATATTGCACTGCGTCATAGTGTCTGATAAACAATATGAATGAACTTCCTTTAAGGTCCTTTGTCATCCAGGTGGAATGTATCTTAGGTGTGTTAACACCTGGCTTTTCACTTGGTGAAGAAAATACCGAATTTGATCACTGAGAAAATCATGTTGATTCAACTGCCAATGGCCTTGCAGATCAGATTTTTTGTGGCTTAAAATGCAAGTAGAATAATAACAGGAATATAAATTACCAGAAAAATATTTGCTGTATGCAGCACTACAGCGTAATAATAAAGAATTTATAGACATGAATTGGTTTTGCACAATATTGCAGGTGAATATTACGTGTACAAAGAATTTGGTGACAGAAACCACAAATGAGTCTGTTTGATATTGCTTAGCAATTCAACATGGTTTGAGTCAGGCAGTGAATGTGATAACTAATACGTTTGAAAATGCAAGTCGGGTAGGCTTCATTGTCATTTCAACTATATACACAGTGAAATACAACAAGGTTTCTCCAGGACTATGGTGCTACCCATGAGGCAGCATAGGACATGACAGAACATGCCCAAGGAGAAGAGACTAAACGAGACTTATTAAATGTATTAGTTACCATTAAATTAAACTGTTTTATCTATGTAAATTAAATAGTTACATCTGTATTGCTTTGTATTTGTGTGTTAAAGGGATGGAAGAGTTGCAGTCGTTGGACCCACGCAGACAGGAGCTGCTGGAGGCTCGCTTTATGGGGGCAGTCAGTGGCAGCACTGGGGGCAGTACTGGGAGTACCAGTGGAGGGGCCAAGGTGTGTTTGTGTTTTTTCTAATGTACTGCCTAATAGAAATTTATTTTTTGTTAACTGGACAAATGAAGCTTTTTAAGTATGAAGACTTTATTTAGTGCTTTTTAGCACTAAATAATTACTTTATAAGTAATAAATCAGCTTTCACTGGATGCAGACATACCAAACCCTCTATCAAGATTCTTTTTTTTTATTTTTTATTATTTTTATTTTTTTGATTTCTACTAAAAATTGCTCTTCTTTTTAAAATGGATTGTGAAAGACATTCCTAGGGAGAATTGAAATTTAACATGCTAAAATAAAATTCCTAAAGGGTACTGATTTTCTAATATCAAGATACTGTACAATAAAAGCTTAAATGATTTGCAATACTTTTGCCTGTTTTTTTTTTTTTTTTTTTAAGGGTTTGAACAACAATGAGTGCTCCAACCACAGCTTTGGCAGCCTGGGGTCATTGAGTGACAAAGAGTCAGAAGTGAGTGATATTCTGTCTCTCTCTTTCTCACATGTACAGCTACTCTAAATCTTACATACTGACTGTTTGCTGGAATCATTGACTCATTTTTTCCACTAGCTTCTTTATGTGAATATCTAATTTCGTTTTCACTTCTTGTCTGTATCTATCTCTCCTTGTTTTATCATTCTTTCTTTCTCTGTCTCTTTCTTTTTCTCTTTCTTTCCTGATCTTTTTCTCTTTTTTACTTTTTCCTGGCTCTTTTTTTGCCTTTATCTCTCTTGCTCTGTTTTTCTGTTTCTCCCATGTCTTTTCTTGTTCCTTCTCTCTCTTTGCATCTCTCTGTGTGTACCTCTTTCTCTGCCCCATCTTTAATATAGAACTCTGATATGAAAAGAGGAGGTTCTCCTGCATATTCAGTAAGTGAACATGTGATGTGTTGTTAGTCAGAACCAAAAATCTATTTTCATCAATGCCTGATGATGCCAAATAAGCCAAGTACAAATAGGTTCCTACAAAAAAAAAATCAAATGGGCCTCAAAATACCTGACTCTTATGTCAATTTGAAGTTTTATGCAGTGTCAGAAACCACGAAAGCAAACCTGTTGCCGAATCCTTATCAACTCAACACGATTTGAAGCAAGCGTGCAGTGAAATCTATTTGCAGTGCTAATTCCTTGCTCCTTGTTTAATGCTAAATGAAAAACATTGTAGTTCACTGAGACCAGGATTAAGTCATTATACTCTGCTACTTGGATTGCTTGGCTGAATAGACAGGCTGACCTTTTTTCATTATTTTAGACACCTGAGAAGAAGCACTCTGAGTCATCGAGAAGAAAGAGAAAAGCAGACAGCCAGTCAGAGAGCAACCAAGGTGCGGTCCACATTTGTGTCAAATTTGTAACTCCCAAAATTTTAGTATAGTTTAAAACCTTAGTGTACACACTATTTTGGCAGAACTAGAGGTTCTTAATCATGGCTGTGATTTGGTTGTTATAGATCAATCATGTTTTATTGGCCATGGCACTCTCAAGTGTTTTGCAAAGCAACAAACCCCTAAAATTTTTTTAGATCTGTCAAATCTTTTTATTTCAGTAAATATGATCAGTTATGATGTCTGAATTTCTCAGTAATGTTTATGAAAGTTGCTGTTCATATTTTCTTAATAAATGGAAATAATTTAGAGCAATGGTACCCAACCCCCGGGCCACGGACTGTTACCAGTCTGTGGGTTATTTGATACCGGTCTGCACAGAAATAAGGATTTAAAAAATATTTTATTGATAATTATAGTCTAAAAGACTTTTCTATTTAGAAAAAAAAAACACTCGTATTAGTCATGTGATAAGGCACATCAAAAATTAAGCTAGCAAAAATGAGTAAAAAACAGGTGTTTTTAAGCACTTGTTTTTGGCTGTTTCTATGCCGGTCCGTGAAAATTATTGTTTTGCGTGAAAATGGTCCATGGTGCAAAAAAGGTTGGGGACCACTGATTTAGAGAATCTGGTGCCATTGTTAGGTGTGAATGTACATTGAATAAACTATAATGACTGGAACATTTTGCTTACTAACTGGTGTGATGGGTCTTTTTTTCACTGTTCAATTTTTCCTGTAGACAGAAAGCTTATTCTTTTTTTGTTTAAAAGAAAGGCCACTTTTGTGGGCTCTAGAGTTCTTTATTTTTGCCTATATTAATGCAAAATGATTCTTCATCTCAGAACATTTTAACCACATAATAGTACTTTCCTCAGACAGTCAGGTTATAAAGCTTAAAACATACTTTTCCCAGTTGTTAGAAATTATTTATCTACATTTAGCATACATATTTATAACTAATTACTTAGTAACTACTGTGCTTCATTCATTGATTAATATAAGATTTTGTAGTTCAGAGAGTGAAAAATTGAAATGTGCACCCATATGCAGTTTTTCAGAGCAAAATTTAACCCTATTGTGAATCACATTTTTCGTTTTTTAATCTTTGCAATGCTTAATCCCTATCTGCGAAAATGTCCAAGAAATATTATAGTTTATCATCTGTTAGCATTCCTTATGTAGCCAGGACATGCTCAGCTCAATCATACACAGTTAAAATCAGTGCAGTTCAGTTAAACTGTGTCTAATCTTCAACCACTATTGGGGTTAACGACATCTTTCCTTTATTTTTTCAGGGAAGTCTTCCGGCCGAGGGACAAAGATCAGTGACTATTTTGATGTAAGTGAGATTGTGTATCTGTGGCTGTGCGTGAATGTCAGTCAGCGAGTTTATTTTAAATGTCGTGAGGTGTCAAAAATGATGATGAAGGGAAAGTGGTCTAGATCGACATTGCTGCTGGTCAAATGGGAATAAGGACTCTTTAGTGTATTATATATTTTATATGGTATTGTTAGTGTGTATTATACTACTTCTAAAATGTTATACTGTTCATACAGAAAAAGTAAAACAAAAAGTAAAACATTTATTTCATTGTTAACTAATTGGGACAAGACTAAATTGGCAGTTTGATTCTGTTACTGAATATGTTACCACTCCATGTAAAACTAATTCTGACTGAATAGCAGCACACATGACATTATTCAATGTACCCTTAGTATTTCTTATATTAGACTGATGTACTTATGGTGTTTTTTGTTGCTGTAGCTACATGGAGGAAATGGCTCAAGTCCAGTGAGGGGCATTCCTACAGTCCTCCGCTCCCCACATGGCTCACACTCTGCACCGGGGTCCATTGTAAGTGTCTGAAAGAGTATAGGTGTAGATTGTGCAAAATATGTGGGGTGAAGTGCCTTATTTTTTGTCTCTTTCTGGTCAGGTTCGACAGAACAGTTCCTCACCCACCAGCCTTTGTTTCACTGACCACACGGCACACCCAAAGCAGCTTAGCAGCAGAACTGTACAGGTGAGCTCCATAAACACAATGCTGACCTGTTTGCAAATGTGCATTACTCTTATGGTACTTCATTACACTAAACTATATGAGCCAGATTGATTCAGAAATCAATGTGTCTTTTTCTTCCTAAGTGGGCTGTGTTTTCTTTATCATGAACTAACATTGTCAAAAAAAAAAACTTTGAATTCTTTTTTTTTTCTTTTTCCTTCCTTCTCTCCCCTCAGACTGATCTAACACTGCTGAAGCTAGCTGCACTTGAGAGCAATAAGAATCTAGATCTGGAGAAAAAGGAGGGAAGAATAGATGATCTTCTCAGGGTAAGAAAAAAAAAATTGTAGTTCAGACTAAAATTGGTACAGGCCACATTGGGAAAACATACTGGTTACCCACATAGTTTTTGTGCTTATTTCATGTTGACGCTTGTTTCAATCTCCACTTTTCAGGCTAATTGTGACCTTCGGAGACAAATTGAAGAACAGCAAAAGCTGCTTGAGAGATTTAAAGAGCGTCTGAACAAATGCACTACCATGAGCAAAAAACTCTTAATTGAAAAGGTAAGTGACTTGCTCGTGGAGCTGAAAAATGAATTGTTGTTTTTCATTGAAGTGTTCAGCCCATCAGGCATGTGTTGCAGGGATGTAATTCTTTTGCCTTACAATTCAGTTTGATTCAGCTGTTTTGCTAAATATAATGCTGATTGTGCTAAATATTACACATGTGAGTAAATGTCTGGCCTAGTAACACAGCTGTTGAAAATAGACAATATAAAACAGAACATTTATGCATTAAAAAAAAAGCCTTTTAAAAAGGCTAGAGAGCTTTATTCCCAAAGAGTAAATACTTAATTTTGAAAGTAAAATAAAAATAAATTATTCCAGATTCTAGTAGATCTATGTTTTACATTCATTAACACCGGTTTAAAGATGAGTGTGTATATGTTTGTGTTTATGTAAAACCTGGATGTTATGTGCTTCATTAGAGTATGCAGGAGAAACAGTCGTGTCGGGAGAAAAGCATGCAGGACCGCTTGCGGCTTGGCCATTTCACTACTGTCCGACATGGAGCCTCATACACGGAGCAATGGACAGACGGTTATGCCTTTCAGAACTTGGTCAAGTAAGGACAAATTGGCAAATACATGTCACATACACCCCTTTACAGTTTTTATTTTCAGTATATAATAAATCTGTATATGAGTAAATGAAAAAAGCATTCCTTTATAAAAAACAAAAAAAAACAAAAAAAGCCATTAAAACAAGGCATGATTTTGGGAGCAAACTTTGTGGAAACCAATACTTATGTCTTAAAACGTTTGGTCACTACTCAATATAAACACACATGCATCACACATTTGACTTTAATAGTGTGATGTGCATAAAGCAGAAAATAGCTCATAATTTAAATTCATAAATTTTTTAAAGCTCTCTTTGTTCTCTTTATGAATGTATGTGTTTCTATGCAGACAGCAAGAGTGGGTGAACCAGCAGAGGGAAGACATTGAGAGGCAGCGTAAACTTCTTGCAAAACGAAAACCCCCCAGTACTCCCACCTCACAGAGTCCCACTCCTTATGGAGAATCTAAACCCAGAAAGACCAAAGCAGTGAACGGAGCCGACAGTGACCCCTTCCTTAAACCCAGCTTACCTACACTGTATGTAAAGCACACATGCACACAACTAGACCCGAAACATACGTATTCAACCATACTTCTAGTAGTTCATTGTCATTTAGCGCTACTGATTGATCGTTTGAGTAATGATATAGTACAAAATGTTTCCTTCTTTTTTTTTTTTTTTTTTTTTTTTTTCCCCCCCCCCAGTATTGTGGTATAAAAAGAAACTACTTAAAGACACTAGAAGATTGGAAACAAATTAATTCTTAAGAAATGTAATCACCATTCACACATTCATCATAAATCCATGTTATCATCCTTTAATTTTGCTGCACAGAATAGCTTATTACATCCTCCTGTATGAAACAAGTATTTAATTCACCGCCAGATATTTTGTCATGTGTTTTGAGGCATTTGTGATGTGTTGCGGCTTTCGTATTTGCTTTCCTTTGTTGTGGGATAGCAATAAGAACCACAATAAATCATATATATATAAATTTTTTTTTTTTTTTTTCCCTTCATATTTTTGAGGTGTCAAGATCAGTCTGTAAAATCAGTCAACCTGGTGATATCTTCCAAAAAAAAAAGGGAGAAAAACAAATTTACAACTAGCATAATGGCAGTATGCAGCTTCTTCGTAAGAAGCATTTATTTAATTTGCATGAACACAATTTGATTAGTAAATAGCTATACTAAGCATAATAATAGTAGACATGATAGACTTGTCTTTATATTAAGAAGGTGTTTCTCACAAAGCCATGTTTGAGCAACTTCTTAATGCTCTGTGTTGTATATTTGAGGATTATTAAGCACCACAGTAATGTATGAATGCATGTCAGTTATACAGTTGTTTTTGTTTTGCACACACTGAGAGCTTTTATCTTATGGTATAATGTGTCACATTTGATTTATTAACATAATTCTGAATATGTTCAGGATAGTATGTTTGTTTTTTTGCCAAAAAGGATTTAACCAAGTTACTTTTTTTTAAAGATAAAAAAAAAAAGCCAACTATTAACTTTGTATATTTAAGGGGAAAAAAAAGCAGCCCTCATTGGTTTTGCAGGTTAACTGTAGCAGAATATCACGAACAGGAAGAAATCTTCAAATTGAGACTGGGTCATCTTAAAAAGGTAATTGTTGTTTGTGTCTCTCTTACTCACTCTCAGGCAGAAACGTGTCCTTAGTTAATTTACTTTGATTATGTAGGTAAATTTGAACTTGTGTTCTTGTATTCATGTTTGTAGGAAGAGGCAGAGATTCAGGCTGAGCTTGAGCGTTTGGAGAGAGTGAGAAATCTGCATATTCGCGAACTGAAGAGAATCAGTAATGAGGACAGCTCTCAGTGAGTCTCTCGCTCTCTCTCGCTCTCGCTCTCGCTCTCTCTCGCTCTCTCTCGCGCGCTCGCTCTCTCTCTCTCGCGCGCTCGCTCTCTCTCTCTCGCGCGCTCGCTCTCTCTCTCTCGCGCTCGCTCTCTCTCGCGCGCTCTCTCTCTCTCTCTCTCTCTCTCTCTCGCTCTCTCTCTGGCAAAAGATTCACATGTATTTGTTTTTTGTTTTTTCTCTCCAGATTTAAAGATCATCCCACTCTTAATGATCGATATCTGCTTTTGCACTTGTTGGGAAGAGGTGGATTCAGTGAAGTTTACAAGGTAATTTGGGGCACTCAGTGTGTGTGTGTGTTTAAAAAAATTATATATAATATAACACTTTATACACATGGGTGTCCCCTGATCTGTTATGGTTTTCTAGGCTTTTGACCTGTTTGAGCAGCGCTATGCTGCAGTCAAGATCCACCAGCTCAACAAGAACTGGAGAGAAGAGAAAAAGGAAAACTATCACAAGTATGTTAAACATAGTGCCTTCTTTAACCCTTTAAAAGCCATGATCCCCCTTTTTGGGGATTAGATCAAAGTTGCTAATTCCATGAAAATTGGTCAGGCAGTTAATGGGTTGCATGGCCTGCAGCTACATGCAGCTTACAGCTTTTTTTTTTTTTTTTTTTTTTTTTTTTTTTTTGGTAAAGACTTAAAGACTTAATGTGAAGACTTAATAAAGCTTTTGAAGTGTTTTTTTTTTTTTTTTTAATAATCTTCTGTTGAACTTCTATATTGAGGTATTATTACTATTTTTTCCAATCTTAAAGTAATTCTCACTGATCTTAAATAATACTGGCTCAGTGTCAGGTGTAGACAATGGATTAGAGTTAAACAGAATAAAAACTATTTACTAGATTCACAGTAACATTTATTGTGTTCATGCTGATTTAATTTTTTTTTTTTTTTTTTTTTTTTTTAAGACATCCACTAGTTTGTACTTTATACTTTTGATTAAATAGAACATATGTGGTCAATGCCTCGGTTTTAGATAAGCTTTTTATGCTTTCAGTTTTCACTTAAATTTTTTCCTCATTTCCTCATTTGTGCTTTTTTTTTTCTCATTGTAGGCATGCCTGTAGAGAATACCGAATCCATAAACAACTGGACCATCCCAGAATAGTCAAATTGTACGATTACTTTTCACTGGACACTGACACGTGAGTAACTGCATCCAACTATTTACATGTCTGGATTATCTTAATTTGGTTTTAGTATAGAAGAGCTGAGGAGTTGAGCAGAGCTGATCTGTAGCATTCAACTGTGAAGGAAGGAAACTTTATAATTTGGCGATTATGATTCCACCCCACTCTTCCACCTGTACCCACACTAGAATAAATCTGCATTTTGAGCATTTTGGTGTCCATAACTTATATATTTGATCTTTTAAGTTACAACTTTATTAGAATAAACAATTATTAGCATATTTTTTCATTTTGAGTGCAAGTCTGCTGTCTGTTAGTTGCAGTTGCTTTAGGATGTATTGTTTCTTGGACTTTTATAGGTTCTGTACAGTGTTGGAGTTCTGTGAAGGGAATGATCTAGACTTTTATCTGAAACAGCACAAGCTGATGTCAGAGAAAGAAGCGCGCTCTATTGTCATGCAAATTGCTAATGCTCTCCGATACCTCAATGAGATCAAACCACCAATCATTCACTACGACTTGAAGCCAGGTGATCTTCCCCCATTATTTCATGCTACAGATGGTCACGTTCTATAACTCATGCTGTCTTCATGTGCTGTTGGAATAACCTAAAGGTTTCCAAACAAGGCTGGATATTGAAATATAATATGTTTATGGTGTGGACTGAATTTTTTTCAGCATTATGAAAGTATTCTATTTGGTCCCACTAAAACAAAAGCATGTGAAAACTACTGCATTTTTAATGAAAGTCCTCTTTATCAGATGCCGTAATTGGAATTTCTGGAACCTTTTTATTTTTTCTTATTATTTTGTAGTTTTAGCAAAAAAATGTAAAAAAAAAAAAAAAGTTTAATTTGATTTTGTTTTTTGAAGCATAATAGATAATGTATATCAGTGTACAAACTATTATTCTAATAATGACAGTGCATTTACCAGATATATTGACTGAAATTTGTATATTTATTTATTTTGTATTTATGACCTCATTTGTATATTTGAATCAACAAGAATATGAAGACAGCATTACAGATTTAAGTCTGTTAGCTAAAATAAATTTAGCAGTGTTTGTAAATGCATTTTACTTTCTGTACATCAGGGAACATTCTGCTCGTAGACGGTACAGCATGTGGAGAGATAAAAATTACAGATTTTGGCCTGTCAAAGATTATGGATGATGATAACTATGGGGTGGATGGAATGGACTTAACCTCACAGGGGGCTGGAACCTACTGGTGAGCTCAGATGTTTGGATCTATGTGGGTGCTTTAGAATAAAAGATAATAAACAATCAGCAAGAAAAAAATAATCAAGATTTTTATTTTATGTTTCTAAAACACCCATGTAGATGCACTTTTTTGCTTTTTTGAAATGCACAGATTTGCTTCCTGATAATCCTCTATCACTTTTACCCATTGCATGTATTTGTGAAATTCTTTTAGCAACACAACTAATTCAGTTGAATAAAGAATAGATTGATGTGACCTAGGCATTTGGTAAATGCAGGTTAATACTAAATTGTAACCAATACAAAAGTATGATTTCAGTCATGTTGAAGGGGAAGGAGCTTTCTAACGTTCAAATGGGTGACATTGTTAAACACCTGACAGGAAAAACATTTTTAACATCACAATTTTTTTCATGAATATAAGTTATAATATAAGTTGGAGGATCATGGAAGCTCCACTAATTATCCTCTCCATGCTACACTCCTCTTAGTGTAATGAAAAGGAGGGTAAGAGAGAAGCCTGCAGTTACATGAAAAGAGTGTGTTCCAGGCATTAAAAAGAAAGAAAAGACTAAGATATCTCATGGCTTCCTCCTCAGGGTTTTTGTTGTTCACTGTTATCATTAAAGATTAAGAGGAACTGTTGAAATGCAAAATGTTCTAAAGAAGAGATTTTTGACTTTTTATATATATTTGTTTTAATTAGTTATACTGTATAATGTTTATTTTGTTATGCCAGTTGTTAATGGAGTATTTTTTTTTTACTATTTTTAATATTTCAGGTATTTACCACCTGAGTGTTTTGTGGTTGGTAAAGAGCCTCCAAAGATCTCCAACAAAGTAGATGTTTGGTCTGTGGGCGTGATTTTCTTCCAGTGTCTTTATGGGCGCAAGGTGAAGTACACACACATGTATAAGTTGCCGCTGGCCCAAATAACATTTAACACGCTACACAAATACATATTACACACACTTTTTTATAATATAGTTCAGCTTCATGCTTGTGTTTTCTTGAAGATGGGATTTTAGCCTAAATTCTGGGTAACAAAGTACAATTTGTTACATTTATTAACATTAAGGTTATAGTTTATAGAGCATTTATTTACTTGCTTACTTACGCATATATCAGCTATACATTTTTAAAACTGACATAACCGCTTCATCAAACATGGTATGTAAGTATACCAGCATATTGATTGAATACTGTATTCTGAATGCAAAGGGCAAACACATTTTATTTTCAACTCAAATTCACTTCTTTCTTTAATCCGCAGACCATACTTCACAAAGAAATGTTCCTTGTAAATTTAGTGAAAATTAACTGGAATATAACATATTCTTTACCAAGAAGCCCCAAGTCTTCTTGGTAAAGGTTCTCCATGCTTAACTAAGCTTTCTTTTGCAAGTGTCTCCCATTCTTCCAGAAAAAAATCATATTAAAATCAAGAACTACCAGGTAACACGTGGAGTGTCTATGCAAAACCACTGAATGCATGTGTTTGATTTGAGGGATGGTGATGAACAGTGCCTGGTTTCTGCCACACGCTGGGAATTGTGGTCAAATATTTAATCTTTTGTTTCATCAGATCAGGATTTTGCTTCTCATGTTCTGAGAGCCATTTTGGGCTGTAGTATTCCTTTGAAAGAATGGTTTCTGTTTGGGCCTTCTACCATAAACGCCTGCTTGGTAGAGTGCTGATTGTTGTGAAAGGTTCTCTGATCTCTTCAAAGAAACTTTGTGTACCATTGGGATTTTGGGTTCTGTCAGGCCAAGTTCCTTTGACATAAGCAATCAGCTGCAAGACTTTAAATAGGCAAGTGTGTCTGTATAGTCCAATATCATGATTTTATGGTATTGCACTATTTTCAATACAGCTCTTAAATGTGTCATTTTGAAAAAAAGTAGAATATTTTCCATATATATATATATATATATATTATATATATAATTTTTTTTAATCTATTTTGTTCTATTTTATGTATCTGTTTAATCTATATTATTATTAAACAACATAACATAGATGTTTATTTATGTTAGATATTTTATTATTCTATTTCTTTAAGTGCAGTCCAGTACAGGGGACTATGATCTTTTTCAACGGGGTAAAGATAAGTCTCAAAAAAACAACTCCTGTTGTTGAGACGGTATAGCAGAACATTTTAGTGTTTTTGAAAATATCACTTTTTCAAATTGTGCTATACCTTAAAATCAGAAAGCTGGCGTATGCCTAGTTATGTCCAATGAATTCAGTTGGGCATGGGTGGAATCCAATTAAGTAGTGGCGGCATCTCAGCCTGTCTATTGATAGGAAATTGGGTTCACTAGAGTTTAATTACTAGTAACACAACAAAAGGTCTAAATAGTTTTATAAGTGAAATGTGTTTTCTTTTGGTTTTTTTTTAGAAAATCAGAACATTTCTAAAACCTTTTTTAAACTGACTATCAAACGTATCAAAATGTAGAAAACCTGAAACTTTATATACACTGAATTTGCACACTCTCACAATAATAATAATAATAATAATAATAATAATCTTTCATTTATGTGCACCTAGATAATAGATCTACATCTGTGGCTAATTCTTTTCCCTTGTGTCTTATTTACATGTGGTCTTTCATGTTTTGCAGCCTTTTGGTCATAACCAATCCCAGCAAGACATCCTTCAGGAGAACACCATCCTTAAAGCCACTGATGTCCAGTTCCCTCCTAAACCTGTGGTCAGCAATGAAGCCAAGGTCCATATGCATATAATATTGTCTCTTCTAGTATTTGCAGATGTTTAATACATAGATTAACTCACATTAACCACAGGGTCAATGTAGTTATGGTCTTCTGCAGAAACTGGTTTTCAGATATTCAGCTTTAGGAAGGTAGGTGTATAGGAGCAAGAGGGAAACCTCCTGATTTTATGTATTTTTGCTGAGGATACTGGATTACAAATGCCCTAAAAAGTTTAGCCACTGAAATGTTGTAAATGCTTGTTTTTTTGCATGTACTGCCAGAAATGAAGTGTAAAATGCAGTGTTTATCTAGTAGAAAGCAAATTATTGAAGTTCCTTTAATGCAGTTATGCAGTGTTTAGGTTGTATTAAATTAGCTCAATATTCATTTTGCAAACCAGAGTGTGAAAAGGTCTCTCTCTTGCTCTCTGTGTGTGTGTGTGTTTAGGCATTTATCCGGCGCTGTCTGGCTTATAGAAAGGAGGATCGTTATGATGTCCACCAGCTTTGCAGTGACTCCTATCTGCTTCCGCACATCAGACGATCCAATTCATCCGGAAACCTTCAAGCCACACCATCTAGCCCAGCCCCCTCCAGCATCATCTCCTACTGATGTTTCAATCTGAATTGGTGATGTCCACAGCGCTTTCCCTCACTTGCCCACCCCTGCACGGATGGAAAGGGGGAGGGACCTACGAGCTTGAAGACATGCCCTCAAACCGGCGGTGGTTAGCATGGTGATTTAGCAAAAATCCAATTGGATGCAGCTGTGTCAAGCACAGATGGACAAACTTGAATATGTACGGCTTTACATTTGGATGGTTTTAAAGAGTTGTTTTATGAGACTGTATAAAGTACAAAGGGAGGAGTTTTCTGTGCTTACAGAAATGTAGGCCCTGCAGTGGGAAGACTTTACATTTGATCTTCTCACTGTCATTTCTGTGTTTATATCCTCTACAAGGGGAGTGTGTGTGGTTTGTAATTGAGTGAGTGTTGGAGAGAGTTATTTCTGACTGCTTCAGTGTCTGTTTGAGTGAGTGTGCGTTTATTTTGAAGTCAGTGTTGTGTGTTGCCTGTTTTCTGGAGTGTGTGTGTGTGAGTGAGAGAGAGACAGAGTGAGTGTGTGAGAATGTACATATATCATCGCTGTCATAAAACCCCATAACAGTATTTTAACATAACATTAATTTCTAACAATCCAATATGAGGTGTAATGAAATATTATTTCATTAACACAAAAGGAACACGTTTCAATGACCCAGTGAAGATGTTTCATGACAGCGATGATTTGTGGGTTCTTTGGAGTTGCATATCTTTAGAGGTGAAAATGTCTTTTAAAGCTGCTCCAGCTGTGATGTGTAAATGTTTGTGTGTTAGCAGATCCCTGTACTGTAGGATCTGATCCTTCCTTTAATTTCTCCTTCAGATTTTTTTTCACTTTCCAGAAGCAATTTTCATGTTGCTGCTATACGGTGTCGCTTTTTTAGTTTTATTAGATTGTTTTTGTTGTATGATTTTAAATTAGTCTAGGAATCATACAAAGACATATTTGCCAGGAAATCACAGCATGGTATTGATAAAAACTGAACATTTTGTGTGTGTGGGAGAGAGAGCGAGCGAGAGCGTGTGAGTGAAGGAGAGTGAGACAGATGTGGGTGGGTGTGTGTGTAGACTGCTTAATAATGAAGAGACGGAAGGTGGGCCGGACCCCACCCATAATGACGATAAATAAAGCCTGTGTGTCCTGAGCCGCTGCTCTCCTGTTGCTAGGCAACCCTTGATCCTTTATTTCTGACCCCAGAAAAGCCACTATGACCAGAGGTCACTCCAAAGTGTGCTCAGCAGTACTGGGTCAAACTTATACGCTTAATCCCCTTTATCTCTCTCTTAAAAACCCTGTCGTCAGCTCGACACCTGTGATCTGTCTCTAAAATGCTGCTGCAATTGTAGGGAATGTAGCCAAAAGAGAAAATAAAAATACAGAAAACTTATTTTAATACAACAGCTTTGGATGTTTTTTTGGATTATTGTAGTATAAATGTTGTGAAATAGACCTGTTTACACTAATTCTCTAGAAATTGTGAGCGGTGATTTACTATTCAAAAGCATTTAGATTTAAGCTTTAATCTGGGTTGGAGAGGAAAAAAAAAAGTGGGTCTACATTTCAGAAACTACGGTTATTTTTAGTTACTTTATGCTTTACTCTATGCTTTAGGAACAGGACACTATTTGATGGGTGGTGGTGGTCTCGTGGTAGGGTACTTGCCTACAGACCTATGGCTCAAGAGGTTCCTGGTTTTAATCCCACCTCTAGCACTACTACCACTGGGTCCCTGAGCAAGACCCTTAACCCTGAGTTGCTCCAGGGGGGACTGTCCCTGTAGTTAGGACATGGAAGTCGCTCTGGAGTGTCTGTTAAATGCTGCAAATGTAAATGATTCTAGCTTCCACAAGCCAGTGGAGTGAGCTCAGTATGAAGTACATGAAATGCATAAGGAAAAGCCAACAAGGAGCGATTTACACTAATCTTGAGAGGATCAGAGCTGAAACAAGAATATAAACAGCCTCTGCAAATAAGAAAGGGCCTTATTCACTTCATGTTTTGGTATTTATGTAAAATGAGGGACATAAAATCTTTCCATAATTAAAAAACATACACTAAATTAGACATTATTACATAAGTTCCTTATAAATTTCACCATAGAACCATCCCGTACTGATGGCACTAAATCTCTGAACAGCCCAAAGCCTGGTGATGGTACGACTTTCTTAAATAAAACAGGCAATCTCCCATTTATAAAAAATACCAAACAGACAGGTGGCACTACTGTAAAACCTCATGTACTTTATTGCTTGTGTGTGTTCTTTACAACCTTAAATTTGCACAAGCTCAACTTTTCCCCTCACAGTTCTACAGCAGGTGTGTGTACACGCGTCATCAGCAAATCTGATCAGCAGAGGCCTCAGTGAGAGAGGGAGAGAACACACACGCTCAAGTACCACTCATCCTTCATGGAGAAGTGTGTAGTGAGAGAAGAAAAATGTGCAGCAAAAACAAAATCAAGGAGAAAAGCTAAACAAAACAAAAAAACAATAGGTGCAGCTGAAACAATCATTACATCTATTAGAAATAACAGAATTTAATTAAATCAATGTAACATTTTCCAAACTGATTACACAAAATGTAGAAGGGGTAAAGGAAGCAATGATACAATGAACCAATTCATAGAGAAATGGATACAGGGGAAAGCAAATGAAAAAGCAAAGATGGAGAAAATAGAATAGAGAAGGAACACAATCCATGTTAAGACTCCTTCACTCTTTTACAGCATCTCACTGTCCGTCCATCCTCATCGCAAACTGACTCCCTGTTCTCAGAGTGGCCTCGCAGCAGTGTTGAGTGATTTATATATACGTTTCTACCCAATGGATTTTTTAACTGAATAAATACATTTGAGAGATATAGGGGAGAGGGTACAGAAAGAGAGAGAGAGAGATATATAAAGAGAGAGAAAGAGATGCTTTTTCCAGAATGCAGCTGAAATGCCTGGTTATGATGACTCCAGGGTAACTTGTGCGCTGCCCTCTGCTGTGTCTTGTGAGGTCGTCTCTGTGGCAACGAGCGTCTCCGTGGGTGTGTCAGAGCCTGCGGGGGCAGGTGTGGCATCCAGGATCAGTGCAGGGGTCTGGTTGGCCGTAAGGGAGGCAGTTATCGGAGCAACAGGTGGGACAAGGTCAGAGGGGAGGGACACTCCAGGCATTGCGGAAAGGGTGGAGGGTAGAACTCCGGGCACAGGCAGAGGAGCCATGCCAGGCAGGTTCAGAGGGGAGAGGGTTGCGAGAGGAGCCAGAGATGGCAGACCTGTAGACACATTCAATTCTTAATGCAGTTTAAAATAACATTTTATTACAGTAGACTGCAGTCCTTGTTTCTTTTCATAAGTCCCCTTTAACCCCCTTCAACCGTGCATCCCACCAGTATGCAGTATGCTTGGGTGGTGGGTTATTATCAGCACATGGCAGTGGAATCATTTTCAGCAGTGCTGCTAGTTTTAAACATGATATCCATACATTCAAAAACATTTCACCTGCTTGTCCACCTTGCACATATAAAAGTGTGTTTATAATAATCATCGTTCATAAGTGCTCAGGTCCTAGACAAAGGTCACGGTTGGCAGGGAATATTAGGGAGGTAGAACATTCTAGTTCTGTTATTCTAATATTCTAGTAGGGTCACTGATGTGTTTAAAGACCCAAGTTTCTGATGCCTGTGCATGTTACCTACACTGCATACCCCATAATCAGCACCTCTTGCTGTAAACATTTAAAATCCACTAAAGCAAAACTGTCAGACATAGCAGACAAACAGGAATGAAAACAGGTGGATGAGTACCTGTAGTGGAAGGAGGCAGGTTGCTGATGCCTGCTAACGAAACAGCACTGAGGTCCGGTAATGGGATGTTGAGGTTGGCGAGGTTCGGAAGGTTGGGCAAAGGAGGAAGACCCGAAGGTAACTGCATTAACCCTGAAACAAAAAGCAAGGTTCATCAAAAGTGATTCCAAAATAAGGAAACAAAAGCATAAGGTGCAGAAAACATATATCATTGCTTACAAGAAATAAAGGAGTTGACAATCTAAAAGTGGTGACTTGTGGACTACCTGGTAGCGTGGTGGTGGGGTTGACCGAGGGTAAAGTGCCCAGGGCCGGAGTGACCTGAGTGGGCAGCAGGGGGACTGTGGGTGCACCTGAAACAATGAATATACACATTAAGTGTGCATGTTCAAAAACTGAAGTCAGGGTTATATTCAAATACATCAGTAAGATGAACGCTGAGCAAAATCAACCACAGTATCATGGGGTGACAGTAGCCTAGAGGTAGAATACTAGGCTTGGTTGTGGGATTGAGACTGGTTAATTCTTTGCTTAAGGGGCATCTGATAAATGCCATAACTGTAAATGTTATTCTTTTTACAATAAAAAAAATTGGAACAATCAATTATCATTGTAACTAACATTGTAACTGATTATTATTTTTTCAAAAATTGTACTCTAATAAGCTGACAGAGCCATTCTTAGGCATACGACATACATTTTCCAAAAATATTTATAAATCAACTTTAACAATTATCTGTTTGTTGCAGACTTACATTTAAAAAAAATAAACAATGCAGTAAATCACAGTCACTTAGTACCTGTCTGTAGCTCCGTGGGTATGGAAGGAGGGGCTGAGCTGAGTGAAAGACCAGAGAGGTTATCCTCAAGCCCAATGGGTGCAGGCTGTGTGATGGGAGGTGGGGTTACAGCAGAAAGTTGAACCTGAAAGAGTGGGACAATGGGTCAGGCTGGGTCATATCAGCATAAATCATAAATAATTATTTTGAAGTAAGGCGTTCTGTGAAAACAACAAAGCAAAATCAACAGCGTTTACTGAGAAGGCTGTGAAAGTTAATACAATTTAAACCCTGAAAAATGAGGGAAAATGGCATCCTCAGCTTCTCCAAGTACATTAAATGCAATCAATTTAAAATGTAAAGAAAGAAATTGATTTTTTGATTCTCTAGTTTTCTTAAGAATTCTGAAGCTCAATATCAAACGTTAAAATGTCCTTGAAATCTACAATTCTGCAAAACTAAGCATAATATCAGCCTGTAAACTTGTCTAAAGCACTGAAATAAAGTGAATAATTTATAAGTAAATAAACCTTTTTGGTAGTACTATTACAGGCAAAAAATGCTATTTTAATGTAAATTGGCTCAAAGTAATTATTACCCAACATAAAAGGCTGTTGCCATTTTTAAATGATGTTTAAAAAAAAAAAAAAATAAATAAATAAAAAAATAAATTAAAAAAGTAAACGAGCTAATAAAAGTTACTAGGTCATGATACAATAACAACAATAAGGACCTGTTTGTAGAGACACGTCTCAGAAAGATGATAAAGGTGTGCGCACACAATTCAAAACATAACATACAAAGCACACACCTCAGTGAAGCCATCTTTTAACGGGCTGGCTGGTTCACTCGGAGTGTGATCAGAAAAGCTGATCTTCTTTCCCTCCTCAAAAGGCCTTGTGGGGATCCTGTGCAGGTAGCCGTAACCAATACCACAGCCAAGACTGGAGAGAGACAAATATGACTAAGGACACACACACACACACAAATATAAACAGAATACCACCTAGTGTCATAATCAGACACATACCTTCCTTCTCCTCCCCAGGCACTATTGGGAGTTATAACAACTTCTCTGCAGCCATCAGTGTCTGTGTTGTAGACATATAGTTTCAGCCCTTTGCCTTCATGAGTTTCTATCAATGAGAACAGGTCTTCTGACTAGCGAGAGAAAACAGACAATACATTTATTGTTAATGTTAATACATTTTGGACTCATCTTAAAATGGATTAAGCACTTTTGGTACCAATGACAAGTTAAACACTCCCTCCCCTTTTCCTGACAAGTCTCCTCAATGCCAGCTACCAAAAAAACAAAAAACCCCTACAGGATGATGAAGCCACCACCATGTTTGACTGTAGGGATGGCATAACGAAGTTAATCAGTGCTGGGTTTCCGTCACACACACACACTTTGGAATACTGGCCCAATAGTTCAACCTGGCAAACTTTCAGTGGGGTGTGCCCTTCATAAAGTACTGTCCAGCCATTTCAGCCTTAAGGGCGGATTAGTGGAGTGCTGTGCTGATGGTTGCCCCACCAGATCAAGGAACACTGCTGGTAATTCCAAGTGTCATTAATAAAATAAAATAAAAAAATTAAGCTACTGTTATTTTGAGGACTTTCAATGCAGTGCATTTGTTTGTATACTGTTCCATAAATCTGGGCCATGTCAATATCTTGTCATGCAGGTCTATGAAAATTCCCTCAAACTCATGGCTAAATTGTCATGCCATGATACTCTGAGCCTGCTAGACCTTAGATAAGCAGGTGTATAATTTTCCTTAAGTCCAATTAATTCCATTAGGCACTTAATTGCAAGGTTGACAATAGGTACTCCTTACTCCAATGTAATGGTTTTGCTCTTTTGGGCAAACAAAAAAACAACCCTCTTGAACACCACTATACACTACTGGTACCAATGTTCCAAAACCCTTAAAACTGAACAATTAAATGCTAGACAAAAGACTAACAGAAAAGCAATGCTTCCAGTACTAGCAGTGGGGAAAACATCTAGTGTTTAAGGGGTTGTAACAGATACAGGTTTTTTTTTTTTTTTTTAATTTGGTTTTACATTTACAGCATTTAACGGACACTCTTATCCAGATCAAGATACATTTCTTAACTACTGGGACAGGCTCCCTAGAGCAACTTGGTGTCGAGGGTTTTCAGGAACCCAATAGTAGTAGTGCTGTAGGTGGGATCTGAACCAGTTTATGACCTCTACCGCTTTTCCACTACACTGGTGCTCGGCTAGGGATCCAGCCAGAACCAACCGAGAACCGGCCCGCATTTCCACTAGACAGCAGCTCCGCGGGAGCCGCATGGTAATACGTCACAGGCCACGCCCACTGCACAGAAACAAACTTGGCCAAACTCAGTTTGTGTAGTTGGTTATTCTCCAGACTTGGAGGATTTATTTCAGTATCCAAAGGAAGGTTATTCAGCGTGTTATTTCGCTGAAACAGATCGACATACACAACGGTTACGTGCAAGATGAAATCACGAAATTAGTTCTTCCCTTATTTCCTCATACACTTTCCTATTGTTGCTGAATCTCTGTGGACTTCCATATTGCTAAAAGAGCTTTAATTTCTTCCGCGCTCCACGTTAGCGGACTTTGGCTCTCAGCTGTTTTCTCTTCTAAAGCTACCCATCGCTCCACCCACCGCTCGTGACATCATGGGTTCTCGCTACAAGACCAGCTAAGCTTTTCCACAGGAAAAAAATTGGTGGCAGTTCCCAAAAACGAGCACCAAACAGGCACCAATTTTTTCCTGTGGAAAAGCGCGCCCTGGTTCCAAAATCGGGAACCGGCACGGGAACCAGAGCAGTGGAAAAGGGGTACTCTTGGTCTATAGGTGAGTATCCTGGCTAAACCCAAATCTATACAATATATATTTTTTTTGGTTAAAATGCACACTATGACATTATCCTCAAGCATTATATATGCAGTCGGAGGGGTAGAGGGAAAGAGAGAACTGAATTACTTCATTCATAACTGTGTCTGCCCCAATGATGTAGTCTGTGTAGGGCCTTAGTCCTGCGAGGGCGGCTGGAGAATTTGGCTCAACCTCCTACAAGAGAAAGGCAGATAAAGAGGAAAGTGTAAATATGGCGTGAAAACAAAGGAGCTGGTTAAAAGAATACCCTAATTACTTTTAAGACCCAGTCTTTGTTGATGAGCTGACAAACTGGTTTGATCTCCCAAGTAGCAAAAAGTCAACTCAGAAAGGCTAGAAACCTGCTCAACCATCCAATGCATTGCTATGTGAACACTGGCTATAGTCAGTTTTGTTCTTATTCACAGTAAATAAAATGAATGTTGCATTTTTTGAAATATACAATATGAATTTAGCATGCTTTCTTTTAAGCAAGAATTTAAGAACTATAAAACTTAAACTACATTGGCATTTATGAAATCAAACAAAAAAGGTATGTTTAGTATCTGAAGTTTGCTTCTCTCATTTAAGCAGGAACTATATGACCATCTATATGTATTAAATAAATGAAGGGAGTAATAAGGGAGTAAGAAACATATTTCTGGTGTTACTGACACTGTAAGGCATAGTGGTATATATGAAATTGAAAAGAAAAAAAGTGGACAAAACTATGAGTGAAACTTTAAATAGCAGCAACCATTGTCCAATTTTTAAAATCAAACATATCTTTACTGCTTGACAACATTTTGGATATGGAGGGAAGAAGAGGAAACCCTCACATTGACTTTTCACAAAACAATTACTTTAAAAAACACGAACACACCATCACATACTTACCAGTACATGCCAAACGTTCTCATTCGCCCCCTCGAAACTACAGAAACGGATGCTGACTCCTAAAAGCCCTTGGCCGCCCCACATGTTGCTTGGGGTAACAGTGGACTCCCGCAGTTCCAGGGTCTTGCTGCTGTAAACCAGCATCTTCACTGGCTTCTCCACATTAGCCTTCAGCAAGTCCTTCAGCGTGTCATTGTCCTTGTTCTAAGAAATACATTTACAATTGTCACTTTTCAAATTTACTGAAATTCATGTTGAAGAAGTACATCAGCCAAACATTTGGCTGATAAATATTTCATTGATCCGCAACTGGAAACTATTAACACAATTCAATTTGTGTAATGCTAAATGGTGCCTATTTAGTTTAACTTTACTTGGCATAATACAGAAACATTCATCATCTTTTTCTCGTAAATTGCAGACTTTGGCTGTCTTTATTGCAGGATGTGTAACAAAGCTGTATCCCTTTTTCCAAAGGCTACCTTGTATCTTAATAATCCTTTATGTTATTATGTTTTTTATGCTTTATGTTTATCTCCTATTGAAAAGCCCAAAGAAAGGCTGAGGTTATATTAAAGATCAGTGATTGATAAGCACTTGACAGCTGGGCGTGAGCAAGGTTAACATACCAGCCTAGTGTTATTAATCGACACAATGAAGTCAAAGAAAGGCTCCAATCCCGCCCGATGTCCAGGGGAGTTCTCTTGCACCTGCAAAAAAGAAGAAAAAAAAAAAAAAAAAAAAACAACAACTGCAGCGAGTCTATAGAAACATAATTCTCTACACGCTTATGAAGCTGTATGAAATTTTCTATAAAATGAAAGAGACAAAAAAATTTGAAGTTTAAAATTTGAAATTTGAAGCAAAGAAAGGCTCAAGGACTATAGATCGGCTTTAGGACTTCAGATCAAAGCATTTAAAATACCCAGTTTTTCTGTTGCAAATCCTCAAGTACCTAATCCAGATATTTAAAGCAAGGTGGTTACACACCCTTAACCAGAAACACTCAAACCACTTCAGATGCGGGTTTTACTGCAGATTGAACACCCTCCTTTCATCAGCCAGTCAGGTGTGTGGCAAAGCAGGTACAGTAAACTTCCAATTAATTAGAAATGATAAAGTCCAGATTCGTAGCTGGATTGGAGCTACAGATTTGAATACCTCAGTCCTGAAGGTAGGATCGCGTTGGATCAAATTCCCACAAATCTTATAGGGGGGCAATATTTAATTACAGACTTTATGCTGCAAGTATGAAAAATGTTGGGCAGATAAACACTTGACTCTTTAAAAAAACCTTTATCCACGTATTTACGATTCTGAAGTGATAACACTGATTAAAGCGTCACATTACTCAATGACAGCACGAAGCTAAACTGTAGCTTCAATGCATATAATGTTCATTTCCATACAAATCTAACGCCCCGTTTGTCAACTATCTACTTTCTGATGAGTATAATTTCTCTTCAGCCCGTGATCCACAAATCTGGCTGGAAATTCACTGCTTTTGCCGCAATAGCGTCCAGGCCGCGCTGCTAAAGCCTCGGACTCGATTACTCCGCTCTGGTCGCTGTCAGTAAACTCCAACACGGCCGCAGCTTCCCCGGTGCCCCGGCCAGCTAGGCGCGGTTACCGATGTATAAAAAACAAAAAAGCCCTTTTAAGTGTTAAACTCTTACCCGGAGTACGTGGTAGCCCTCCGAGCCCCCTCCGGGGATCTCTACGCTCTGAGAGCCCCCCATGCCGAGAACCGTGAACTATCCGTCCCGAACCGGAGCGACACGTCGGTCGTAGCGGTGCTCGATTCATGAACGAATCGGCTTGTTCGGATCAGTTCGTTTAAATAATTCAGTCCAACCGATTCACTAGACTTACGGAATCATTTTCTATCAACGATAACTCACGGCATAGTACACAGTGAGCCACAACGAAATACAACTTCTGCTTTTCACCAGGGGGCAGCTATTTAAAGCGCCCGGGGAGCAGTGATGGGGATGGTTTTTTGCTCAAGGGTATTACAGGGCAACCTACTGATTTGGGATTCGAACCCATGATATTCTGATCCTTTAGCCAGCCCCCTAACCACTAGGCCACCGCTGCCAATAAAGGCACATTTCCTGCTTCTGCTACTAATGTAGAAATTGATAATGATGTATTAAAGTTCCTCTTTTAATCCACATTTATTTTGAATAAAAAATGCTTGTGCAGTTGAGAATAAAGTCCCTTGTTATTTGTGGCAAATGGCATTTTCTGCTCATTTCTGTTGTGGACTGTAGCTGGTTTCTGCTTTATTTTGCCCTAAAATGCACTAATGTTATGTGGTTAAAATAGGGGCACATGGAAAACCATCCAGTTTGTTTTGTTTTGTTTGGTTTTTTACTAAATTTATACGAATTCTACTACACATTCACCTTAAAACAATCAGCTTTTGAAAAATTTATTGTTAAATATCACGTTTGATTTTTTGGCAGCGACAATTAGAATGAATCGGTTCGAAAAAACGAATCGATTCTTTTATCATGAACACGTCGGTTAGGCTGCAAGTGTGCGCACGCGCACACAGCACGGTGTGACGTGGCAGCGTGGCGCGTATCAACTGGTAATTTATTTATTTATTGTGTCATTTTTAAATCTCGATCCTTCTGACCATGTTATTATTTTTATCAGCCTTTGCGGGACACCATTTTAAGGGTTTGATTTCGAGAAATGCCACCACGATCAGGTGCTTAAATACGTTCCCACCAGAGGCGGGCAGCACCTCTAATACCTCATGGAAATCTCAGCGAGGTGGGACATTATGAGGTGCTGCCCCCTTCTGGTGGAAGTATATTAGGGGCAAAGCAAGTTTCTGCAGTAAGGGTCAAGCCATCGTGGCAGCAGACAAACACACGCACAAACACACGCACAAACACAAGACACACGCACACAAAACATGTCATTATATGTCATATATCAGATTTTTAGCATTTATTTCCTGTTATTTACTTTTATATATGTTAATTTTCATAGAGCGTAGCATCTTGGATTTCTGACCACCAAGTGTTTTAAGCGAAAAAATGTTTTGGAATGTTTAAAGTAAATTAAAATTTAGCACATATCACTTTCCCTTGATTGGGGAAAAACTTTTTTGTTGTTGTTGTTTTTGTTTTTTTCTCAGCTGCTGGTCTCCATTTCTTCCTGTTCTCTGCATCTTCCTCCTTCAAACCTCACAACACCCATAAACCTCTTTGGCCTTCCCTTGTGCTCTTCCCTGGCAGCTTCATCTTCAACATTCTTCTCCTAATATAATCTTTGCCTCTGGACCAATGCAACCTTACTTCTCTAACTTTGTCTCGAAAACGTCCAACCAGAGCTGTCCCTCTAATCTATTCATTCAAAATCCTGTCCATCGTTGTCACATCCACTGAAAATCTCAGCATCTTTAACTCCTCCATTTCTGCTACCTGTCTCCAACCTGTATAGCATAGCTGGTCTCACTACCATTCTGCACACCTTCATTTCACTCTTGCAAAATGCAACTCTTTTTGACCTTCTCTATACTTATCCATCAGAACCCTCAGAGCAAACATTGCATCTGTAGTGCTCAAAATGAAACCATACTACAGTTCACTAATCATCACCTCATTACTTAACCTAGCTTCCACTTCTCTTTCCCATACCTTCATGCTGTGGCTGATCAACTTTATCCCTCTATAGTTACTACAGCTCTCAGTACCAGTACACTTTGTCTCCACTCCTCAGGGATCCTCTCACTTTTCAAGATTGTGTCTACTGCCATCTCTCCTAAACACCACCATGCTTCCATAGGTATATAATCTGGACCAACAACTTTTCCATTCCTACTTGCAGTCTTCCTTCTTCAGCTTCCACCATTTACATTTACTTATCCAGAGCGACTTACATGTCCTAATTACAGGGACAGTCCCCCTGGAGCAACTCAGGGTTAAGGGTCTTGCTCAGGGACCCAGTGGTGATGGTGATAGAGGTGGGATTCGAACCGGGGACCTTGATCCAGAGGTCCGTAGGCAAGTACCCTACCACTAGACCACCGCCACCCATTTGATCCTCAACTCAACCCTCACTTTCTTCTTGATACCTCAGATTATCCTACAGACCACCATTCTATGTTTTTTAGCTACCCTCTGCTCTGTGACTACTTTATAGTCTCCAGTAACCTCCTGCAAAGGATATAATCCACCTGTGTGTATCTTTCTCCCCTCTTATACGTCACCCTGTGTTCCTCCCTCTTCTTAAAATAAGTATTTACTACAGCCATTTTCATCCCTTTTGCAAAATCTACAAAATCTCTCTCCCCTGGGTACACTCTTTCACTTCAATGGCAGCCTATTTTGCTGTAAATTTTGAATGTGTGTTCCAGCTTTAAATCTACCTTTGTAGAAGTAAAATAAAACCTCTAATTATGACACTGGATTTTGGACTTGTTGCTGATAAGAGTCTGGATGGTCTTTTTTGTTTTTTGTCTGCAGCCAGTGATTCAATTCAATTTATTCTTGTATAGCGCCTCTTACAACAAAGTTGCCCCAAGGCACTTTACATTGGTGGTAGTAATAGATGTTAAAGCCGGACGACTGCGAAGGAGAGGAACCAAAAACTCCACTGTGTGGAGAAAAAAAAACCCTCTGAGGGTCCAAGGTCAACTGGCTACCCAACCCCCTTGGGTATACTAACAGTAAAAAAGTTAGTTTGGTTTTAAACTCCAGGATCAGAATGATGATCGGTGATGTTCATTTCTTCCAAAAAAGATCTGGAATACTAATTTGTATGACCATAATATATGTTTCCACTGTGTGAATGTTACGGTGGTGGGGCGCAGGAAGGACGTCATTGCTGAGCCAGAGATTCCTGAAGTACTTTTAACATAAACATGAAACCAGACACGAAACTGGAATACCTTAGAAACAAAACCACCCGAAAGCTAGGGCTCATTGTGGCTTAAGTAGTCAGCCTCAATGTAGCACACCTGTGCCTCATGAGCTCAGGTGTGCTTAGTCAGAACAGAGCGCCCTCTACCGTGAACAACCCCCCCTCTCAAGGGCACAACTCCGGAGGCGCTTCTCTAGTGCCGGAACCTGGAGGGGAGACAAGCCGGAACAAAAAAAACATAGCCCCTTTAATGGGGTACATGGTCAGGTCCATATTTTCAAATTAACAAACAAATATACGGGAAGGAGGACAGTCATGTCTTGGGCTGCTGGCGGTGGCGAGGGGTACCCCAGAGCTTCAGTCCATATTCTCTCAAACAAGTTCCTCTTGTATTCCTGTGTCTCCTCTGTTGCCTGTCTCTCAGACTCCGTATTGGGGCCTCTGGAGGACTCTTCTGATTGGCTGGAGAGCCTTGTCCGGTCATCACCTGAAAAAGAGCTAAATACAGGAGATTCTCTGTGGTTAGAAGGGGAAGCGTTCTGTACCCTGTGTGTGCTCTGACTCCGGTCTCTGTCCTCCTCGCTCTCCATGACTATCGTTTCATAATCCGAGGTGTGAAATTTTTCGTCTCTTTCGTACAAATGTTGTACAGGCCGCAAGTTCTGAGGAGACTGATAACGTGGATGTGTCATGGGCGCAGTATCAGGAAGTAACGCAACAGTCAAGGCGCAATTCCACAATCAGGTGCAGATTGGAGCTTCGTTGTAGTGTTGTGCCAACTGGGATGACATTCACATGGGCGTTTAGCATGAGGTTTGGGGGAAGAACAGCTGGCGTGAAGACTCTTTTGGGTGCACTGGCTGCAATAAAGGAAAGGTATCCCTCCACTGCTGCAGTAAATACTGTTGCTCTCCTCTGGCATTGCTGGCTTTTGGGAGGCCTGGGTAACTGTGCTTCCATCTCTGAGAGGCATGATAACTTGTGCTTTGCTTTTACTGACCTCACACTTGGCAACCTGGGTTACTCCTCTCTTCTGAGCAGGAGGGGGTTTGACTATTTCCTCAGCCTGTGGTATCTGTGGGTCCTCCACTGGCACATCAAATTGGGCTGCTGGATTGTCATCACCGGTAGCTTCCACAAAATTCTGGAGCACTCCTCCTCTAGATCACTCTCTGAAAGGCTAAGGTCAAGGGAATTGAGTACCTCTGAGGAACTAGACTGAATTTCTGTGACTTTACTTACTGAATTCACTAAAACAAGGGAAGAGATCCATGAAGGGCAGTCTATTCCAGAGGTGATGCCTGAGGTAATAGATGGAAGTGGCTTATGATGAACCTGACTGGGAGTCAAATTCCTTGATGCGGTTGCCTGGTTATGTGACTTTATTGACTGTGCAGAAGGAACACATACAGTGTCAGTTCCAGCAATATGTACGGGTATGTTCTGAACAGGTTCACTGAGAAGTTTTCGTCTAGTTGGCCAATAGGTTTCAGCAGAGGTCAGGGGGTTCTGAATAGTCCTAGCCTCCTTCCTTGATACTGGGAATGTGGAGGGGAAATAATCCTGAAACTTAATTTCTTGGTCCTCTCTGTTACGATACAAGTTTATATTCTCACCTGAAATATCTATGGACAGGATCTCCACCAGAGGCTTTCTCTGCCCGTGTTCCGAATCAGTAACCAATGCAAGTGATTTCAGAAGAGACCTAATCGTTATGGGTACCTCTGCCAACCAACTGGTTCCATGAAACGTCCTTGTTGTTCTCCCCGACTTGCCATTGAGGAATGGTCTGACTCACTGGAAAGCCTTGGCCTGAAAGAGTCTAAAAAAGAGCTAAACATAGAAGAACCTTTCTTGGCCCTGTGACACTCTGCTCTGTGTACCTGCTGGGTGAACTTCATGGAGTCCAGGTTCTCATAAACACAGCGAATACTTAGTTTTTTGTCCGTAATCAAACATACAAAACTGTGCATTACCTGCTTTCCTTGACCATACTCTCTGGGTGGGTCCGCTGTAATCTTGTGTAGCGTTTTCAGGATCTTCACCCCTGGGCACCAGGTCTCAAATACTTCTCCCATACCTCTGACGTGATCTTGCAGCTCAGTGAGTTTACTGGTCTCCCTCCTGGCTTTTTCCAGTTCTGCCTGTAGAGCGGCACTGTTGCCTTGCTCCTGCATGAGTCCACTGACTTCTACTCGAAGCTCACCATTTTCTTGAGCTAGAACCTCTCTCTCCCCCTTTCCATGGTTGCAATGTCACTCTGGCAAAGAGAAAAGAGTCCTTTGGTCCCCTCAGATTGAGAAAGCAGATTGGTGAGCTTTTCTTCGTGTTTGTCTTTCATGGGTGGCTGAGATGGTTATCTGCAGAGCAGAGGCCTTGCTCTCTCTGCCAGCTGTTGGTTGAGCCTTGTCAGCAACTCCTTCTGTTTGATCTGACTGTTCATGCCGCTGATCTGTTCATCTTATTGGTGAACCGCACAGCGGACCGCTGTGATTGTTGCACAGCGCTGTCTCCGCTGGCGGACCACTGTGATTGGTGCAGGAGGTGGGTTCCACCGATATCCAGTGTTGTGGTTGGTGGGGAGCAGGAGACGGTAAGGAAAGGGGCACAAACAAAGCCTCTTCCTTGAGGGACCGCCCCATTAACATTACCTCCATAATGGCAAGCACAGCCTTCTCAGTCCAGCCATACTCCTTCAGCCGTTCTTTGGCCTCCAGAGAGGGAGCGAGCTGGATTGAGTGAACCAGCAGGTCCAGGTGTCGCAAGAACTCAGTGGCGGTTACGCGCTGTACTCCTCCGCTCCGGCAAACACGCAGCCTGCCACCGTGGCAGCGCTGCGTTGAGGTCCTCAATCATGGCTTCCAGTGCCCGCTCGTGCTCCTCACACCACTCTTCAAGGCTCGCGACGTCCCAAGTTTGGCGGTTCATTTCTGTCACGGTGGCGGGGCATGGGAAGGACGTCATTGCTGAGCCAGAGATTCCTGAAGTACTTTTATTTAACATAAACATGAAACCAGACACGAAACTGGAATACATCAGAAACAAAACCACCCGAAACCTAGGGCTTCGTCTATTAAATGAACTGCACTCTGTTCTGACTCATTGAGGCTTAAGTAATCAGCCTCAATGTAGCACACCTGTGCCTCATGAGCTCAGGTGTGCTCAGTCAGAACAGAGCGCCCTCTACCGTGAACAAAAGCAACAAAACCCTCCAAACCCTGACAGTGAATCAGCCCATCACAGATTCCCACATAGTTAACATAAAGCTTTTTTTTCAAGAAGCATTTAAACCTGCCACTATGGATGCACTATGGAAGGCAGTGTATTTCTTAATGCTGGACCCAAGCCCTCATCAATGGGGATAGTCACATCAGGAAGGGCATTTGGTGAGACCTTCGAGTGGTGGTGGTGGTCTTGTGGTAGGATACTCACCTCAACAGGTCGAAGGTTTGAATTACACCTCAATCACTACCACCACTGGATTTCTGAGCAAAACCCTTAATTTCAAATTGCTCCAGGGGGACTGTCCCCCTGTCTGCAAAATGCTGCAAATGTAAATGAAACAGACTTCCATACCAGATCGGACGAGGCCCGGGTTAACAACGACTACCACCAATGCTGTTAGCCTACAGGGTGCTGATGGAAATTGGACTACTGTTGGCGAAAGGAGAAGAGGAATAAGAGATGGAAGGCATGTCTGGAAAGAGGAGGAGTGAATGAAGTGGAGGAGAGTGGAAGTGAGGGTAGGAACTTGAATGTTGGCAGCATGACTGGTAAAGGTAGAGAATTAGCTGATATGATGGAGAGAAGGAAGGTTGATATTTTGTGTGTGCAAGAGTTTAGATGGAAGGGTAGTAAGGCCAGGTGTATTGGAGGATGTTTTAAATTGTTTTACTATGGTGTGGATGAAAGGAAGAATAGAATAGGTGTTATACTGAAGGATGAGTATTTGAAGAGAGTGTTAGATAGGGTGATGAGTTTGAAGCTGGAAGTTGAAGGTGTGATAATGAATGTTGTTAGTGCTTATACCACACAAGTTGGTAGAAAGTACCACAAGAATGCAGAAAGTAGACAGGAGTACAAGGAGATGAAGAGCAGGGCGAAGAAAGCTGAGGAGAAGGCTAAAGATAAGGTGAATGGTGAACAGTAAAAAGGGAGAAAAGGGCCAACACCAATTGTGTACCAATACACAGAGCGACAGCGCTGGGAAAGCTGTGCAGCAGATCAGGGCGATTAGGGATAGAAATGGAAAGTACTCACAAGTGAACAGAGTGTTAAGCAGATGGAAGGTGTACTTTGAGGGGCTGATAAATAAAGAGAATGAAAGAGAGAAGACTGGATGACGTGAGGATAGTGAACCAGGAAGTGCAGAAAATAATCAAGATGGAAGTAAGGGCAGCAATGAAGAGGATGAAAAATGGAAAGGCTGTTGGTCCAGATGACATACCAGTAGAAGCATGGAGGTGCAGATTTTCAAGAATAAGAGTGATGCGCAGAGCTGTAGTAACTATGGAGGGATAAAGCTGATCAGCCACAGCTTGAAGTTATGGGAAAGGGTAGTGGAAGCTAGGTTAAGAAAAGAGGTGAGGAGTAGGGAACAGCAGTATGTTTTTTTGCTGAGAAAGAGCGCTACAGATGCAATGTTTGCTCTGAGAATGTTAATGAAGAAGTACAGAGAAGGTCAGAAGGCATTGCATTGTGCCTTTGTGGACTTGGAGAAAGCATATGACAGGGTGCATAGAGAGAAGATGTGGTTTTGTATGAGGAAGTCAGGTGTTGCAGAGAAGTATTTGAGAGTAGCTCAGGATATGTATGAGGGCAGTTTGACAGTGGTGAGATCTGCAGTAGGAGTGATGGATACATTTAAGGTAGAGGTTGGATTAGCTGTGAGCCCATTTTTGTTTGCAATAGTAATGGACAGGTTCACGGATGAGGTTAGTTAGGAGAGGAGAGATGAGGTTTATATTGGGAGGAGGATGTTGAAGATTGAGCTGCCAGGAAAGAGGAAGAAAAGAGGAAGACTAAAAAGGAGGTTTAGGGATGTGGTGAGGGAGGACATGCAGGTGGTCGGGTTGAAGAAGAAAGATGCAGAAGACAGAAATAAATGAAAACTGATGATCCGCTGTGACGGACCCCTAAACGGCCACAGCCAAAAGAAGAAGTAGAATAAAGTTTTAAATAGCATTTGTGATATGGTATTGTAGTGCTTAACAGAGGTTTGCCTAATAGTAATCGTTTGGCCAGTATTCTTATATTACCTTGTGACAAATGATCATTTTTAATGCAGTGCTGTCTTTTTAACTTGCAGTTTATGTCTAAAATTCCTCCACTGTCCTTGAATCATTTAATGATATACTTTGTAGAGGGAGAAATATGAACATTCCTTTCAAGTTTTCTCTAAGGAAAGTCATTTTAAATAATTATTAAATAATTTTACTCATTATTACTTATTTATTTATTTACTTATTACTAACCTTAAGATTGCCCGTCCAAACTTCTTTTTGGAATGTTTTGCAGAACGTATATTAATTAAGGAAATGACCTGAAACACTAAATATCTTTGGCCATACTGTCTGCAATGGAATAAAAGTCCGTGCAAGAAACCCAGTGTTATTTGCATTTTCCATGATGTCTCAAGTTTCTCTCAGTTTTCTGATTTAGGCATGTAATTTTTATGGCACTGTGTTTCCTCCTCTACATTTGTTGCTCTGTTAGCTTTTGTACCTTATAACAGTGTCCAACAGTGATAAAGGTGGCTATCTTCTAATGTAAGCTGGTAAACTTGTTTTGATTGCTAGCTAGTCCTAGGTGCGAAAAGACATGCAATGCCAAGGAACCAGCTGAAATCTTAGTATTTCAAAAGCAATTCTGACTCCTATCATTGCAAATTAATGTGACCTGGTTGAGTTCTAATTGATGGCCTATAAAAAAGGTTTATTATTACCAAGGTATCACGCAAGAAGCATCTCATGATGGGTAAAAGCAAAGAGGTGTATCAAGACCTTTGCAACCTTATTGCTGCAAAACATACTGATGGCATTGTTTACAGACTTATTTCTAATTTTCTGAATGTTCCAGTGAGCACAGTTGGGGTCATAATCTGGAAGTGGATAGAACATCATTTCACCATAAACTGACCACAAGCAGGTGATCAGGAAGCAAGAAAGTCCAAAAAATAATCAGAAGTGTTGTACAAGAGACAAGGACCACTTGCTGAGAGCTTCAGGAAGTCCTGGAGTTAGCAGGCACTGTTGTTTCAAAGAAAACAATAAGTTAATCACTCAACCGACATGGCCTCTAAGCATGCTCACCATGCAAAACTCCACTGCTGAAGAAAAAGCATGCTGAAGCTTGTCTAAAGTTTCTTGCCCAACATTTCGACAAGCCAAGGAAATTCTGGGAGAATATGGTCTGTTCAGTCTGGATGTCATTGCACACACCGTGTTTGGAGGAGAAATGGCATTGGACATCATCCCACAAACACCAAACCAATAATGAAGTATAGAGGTGGAAACATCATGGAGTGGAACTGTTTTTCAGCATATGTTACTGGCAGACTTCATATTGAAGGAAGGATGAATGGAGAAATGTACCGGGACATTCTTAATAAGAATCTGCTGCCACATGCCTGGATGAAATGAGGGTGCAAATTTCAGCAAGACAATGATCCCAAACATACAGCCAAAGTAACTTAAGAACTTAAGATCAGAGTTCATAGAAGAGGCTTTAGGGACCTTCAAGATTTGAAGTTTGTGTGAAAGAATGGGCCAAAATCACACCTGAGCAATGCATGAGACTAGTTTCACCATAGAGTCATGTTGAAGCTGTCATTACCTACAAAGGCTTTTCTACTAAATACTTTAAGTATTAAATAAATTTCAGTAAGCATGTTCAATAATTATTCCCTGTATCATTCCACTTTACTACACGTAATGGGTTGGTTGTTACCGACATCTGTCAATTTCAATGTCAATAGCCCCATTTGAAATAGATTTACTGCAAAAAAAGTAGACATATTCAAAACATATTTTTTACACTATATGTTTACCTGCTTACTTTGTAGTACAACATTAGTCTACTTTTGGAAATACACTAAGAATTTCACTTAAACCTTTACAAAGCATTACTGCTAACAAGTTGGCTTACTGGAAACATAAGGTGGGTTACTGATACAGTTCAACTGTGTATAATAGCAAGGGATTCAGAAAATGAGGAACACAAAAATAGTATGGTTAGATTTGTGTTTTATTAGATCTTATTTGCACTGTAAAATTGACAGTAACAGTGTTGACATGGCATGTTTTGCATTTTAAAGTGCAGACCTTTGCTTGGAGACCTTTACTCACATTCATTCACCATTTACAGTCTTTTCACTCAAACCCCATTTGTCCCAACCTCACATTAACGTGTGTCTTGGGTGTTATGATCGTAAGTGGCCCACAATATGTATAAGTGTGGATGATGTGCCATGTGTCTTGGAGACAAATTTAAATCCAACAGTCAAACTTCCTTCGGATGGGGTTCAGTGATGCTAATGGTCACATAACTTTTATAGCCTGAACCCTAAGAAGTGTCCTGATGAGTCCTTGGCAGCAATTATGTACCCCAAATATCAACCATGTAATTGTCCAAACAGAGAAAATGTGAGACTGTTTTGAAATCCTATAATATTCAAATTAAGGCAGCTAGTCCATGGAATGTAAGCACATTTCAGTCTCAGAAAAAATGTAGTGGCACAAGGCATAACAAACGTTTGTGGAATTCTTTCTCCAGCAAAAATGATGCAAGATATCTGTATTCAAATGCCTAAAGCAAATGGTTATGCATTGTGGTTGTCCCTTGTGACCAGATGACCCAAGATTCTTGTTAATGCCAAGTGTGAACAAAGCCAGAAAATCACAATGACCTAAAACTGAGACTACGGTCTAGCTTCATGCCTCATTATACATTGAGGAAGCTGCTTTATTCTGATTACAGCGTTCAACAATAAAGAGAAAGACATCAAGAGTGCAAACCAAGAGTGAGGACTACGATGATCCAGAATTTCACAGTTGCTGGATGCAAGACTAAAATCATTAATACATTTAATTTAGTCACAATAAAACTTACTTTTTACATTCCCTAAATTCCATATCCCTGTGCTTTATTTTGTGCTTTTTTTCTACAACAAGAAGTGGCAGAGATTTGAACAGTTTGAATTAATAACTTATCAACAGACAAATAATTAGTTTCACACTATTGGTTGATGTGATAAAACATTCAGTCATAGTTACACAACATCATCACAGATACACAATTGCACTGAGGTCAAGGGCCTGAACAACACACATATACAGTAAATATATCATTTTTTATAGAAGTTAATCTGCTTAATGTGTCATCTTATTTAAAAAAAATACTTAATACAAAGTTTACATTTAACATGTGCGACAATAGTTTTCTGTCTTTGGCTCACAAATTCACTATTGGACCATAAATGTATTTGATTACATAAAATGTGCTTAAAATACAAACAAAAATACATTACAAATTAAATAAAATACTGCATTCTCAAACACTCTTCATGTCACAATATAAATACGTTTTCATTTATATATGTGTATATCTATATATATATATATATATATATATATATATATATATATATATATATATATATATATATA
>CM029366.1:12245783-12268160 GCA_017165825.1 Hepsetus odoe | reverse complement strand
TCTCTGTAACACCAGACTTCCTCATACAAAACCACAACTCCTCTCTAGGCACCCTGTCATATGCTTTCTCCAAATCCACAAAGGCACAATGCAGCTCCTTCTGACCTTCTCTGTACTTCTCCATCAACACCCTCAAAGCAAACATTGCATCTGTGGTGCTCTTTCTCAGCATAAAACCATACTGCTGTTCACTGATCCTCAACTCTTTTCTTAACCGAGCTTCTACTACTCTTTCCCATAACTTCATGGTGTGGCTGATCAACTTTATCCCTCTATAGTTACTACAGCTCTGTGCATCACCCTTATTCTTGAAGATCGGTACCAGTACACTTCGTCTCCACTCCTCAGGCATCTTCTCACTTGCCAAGATTGTGTTAAACAATCTGGTCAGAAACTCAACTGCCATCTCCCCTAAACATCTCCATGCTTCCACTGGTATGTCATCCGGTCCAACAGCCTTTCCATTCTTCATCCTCTTCATCGCTGCCCTTACTTCCATCTTGTTTATTTGCTGCACTTCCTGGTTAACTCTTCTCACATCATCCAGTCTTCTCTCTCTCACATTTTCTTCATTCATCAGCTCCTCAAAGTATTCCTTCCATCTGCTCAACACGCTCTGTTCACCCGTGAGTACGTTACCATTTCTATCTTTAATCGTCCTGACCTGTAGCACATCTTTCCCAGATCTGTCTCTCTGTCTAGCCAATCGGTAAAGGTCCTTTTCTCCCTCTTTACTGTCCAACCTCTCATACAATTCAGCAAACACCTTATCTTTGGCCTTCACCACTGCTTTCTTCGCCCTGCGGTTCATCTCCTTGTACATCTGTCTACTTCCTTCATCTCTCTGTATGTCCCATGTCTTCTTTGCCTCCCTCTTCTTTTGAATACACTCCTGGACTTCTTGGTTCCACCACCAGGTCTCCTTATCCTCTTTCTTCCTTCCGGATGTCACACCAAGTACATTTCTAGCCGTCTGCCTGATCACTTCTGCAGTAGTTTCCCAGCAATCCGGAAGCTCTTCGACACCTCCCAGTGCCCGTGTTAACTCCTGCCTGAATTCCACCTTACAGTCCTCCTCCTTCAGCTTCCACCACTTGATCCTCGACTCTGCCCTCACTTTCCTCCTCTTCTTGACCTCCAAGGTCATCCTACAGACCACCATCCTATGCTGTTTAGCTACACTCTCCCCTGTCACTACTTTGCAGTCTCTGATCTCTTTCAAACTGACCCTCCAGTTTAAACCCCCCTCCAATACACCTGGCCTTACTACCCTTCCATCTAGTCTCTTGCACACACAAAATGTCAACCTTCCTTCTCTCCATCATATCAGCTAATTCTCTACCTTTACCAGTCATGCTGCCAACATTCAAAGTCCCTACCCTCACTTCCAATCTCCTCTCCTTCTTTCTCTCCTTCTCCCTCTGGACATGCCTTCCTCCTCTTCTTCTTCTTCTTTGGCCAACAGTAGTCCAATTTCCACCAGCACCCTGTAGGCTAACAGCACTGATGGCGGTCGTTGTTAACCCGGGCCTCGACCGATCCGGTATGGAATTCTGTATCGTTGTCCGCATATTGATTTGGCAAAGTTTTACACCGGATGCCCTTCCTGACGTAACCCTCCCCATTTACCCGGGCTTGGGACCGGCACGAAGAAATACACTGGCTTGTGCATCCCTAGTGGCTGGGTTTGAAAGAATACAATTAATCTTGCCTAATATGACCAGTGACCTGAACTAACAGGGCAGAAGTTGACTTTAAAGCAGAAAGAAGTCTATAATTCAGACATGCAGTTTGTATAAACCTCTATTACTTGTTCACTACATTAGCCTCATAGCAAAGAAAAGCTTAGGTGCATAAATCATATATCATTTTAGTACACCATATTCCATTTCCAAAGACTGAATATCTAAAAAGCACTTACATCTACATGCAACCACAGGTTGTACTTTTCACATATATCTGCGATGTCATTTATGGGGTCAAACGCTCCATATACTGTGGTACCGGCTGTTGCATTCACAAAGAGTGGCACATAACCCTATAGTACACATACAAACACACACAAAATATAAGACATATGAATCAAATTGACATAGGTGTTAAAAAACTAACCCTTTACATTAAACCCTTAAACTCGTTTTAACTATGGGTCCAAATTTCAGTCCCTCAGTTGTATAACTACTAGACCTACACATTACTTTCAAAGCAGTTCATGAACAATAAGTCTTAGGACTTTAATGAAATAGAAACTATTCAGTTTATGGGGGTTAGGCATGCGTCCATAAGGCAATAGGCCAACATTGTCCTCATATAGTAAAGATATGATTTTATCATTAACTGGTCTTTTCCCTAAATAGCTGTTATTGCATTTATTTTTAGGTGTTTGGGGCATAACATGTAGTGTAGACTAAGATAAGTATTATTTTACTTTGTCTACATTAGAAATATTAGCCTTTAATACTATCATGTATAGGTAAAAGCTATTTTAAGTAACTATAAGATACTGTCACTAAATATAATTAAGACACTTTTACTTGTCTTGAGGACCAAAATACCCAGGGCGCATACTTGCATCCTTAGATTAGGGGTGCATTTATTAGACTAATACATCACTTGAAGTGTCTGGAGCTAGGTGACTTAATGTTGATCCATCTTTCAGTTTAGGACGGGCTGATTTATTGATTCATTGAACCCCCTTAAACAGACTATTACCTTCCTCACTCACTCTGCACCACTCTTCATACCTTTTTTAAAAAAAAACAAACACTTTGGATCTAAATTTGCTTTGCAGTCAAATAAGGAAACCTTGCCTTTTGTTTTGCATCAATGATCTTGGCCTCCAGGTCAGCAGGTATGACCCGTCCCCTAAAACACGACATATCACACATGAGCATGAGCTTGTGTTATAGTGAATAATACAGTGGAGGATTTGGTTTCATTCAAAAGTCACAAGTGTAAATGTTATTTTCCATCACACACTGCTTTAAGTGTCCTATTGTTTTTATTCTACTGACAAATAAAAAAACAACAAACTCATTGTACCCAATAATGTAGTTCCACCACAGACTTTGTGAAAAAATAACTAATTTTGCTCCTTAGAAAGAAAAGTTTGAATGCCACAACACACATTTGAACAAATCAAATGGCTTCACCCTGCTGATGTATAGTTAGTGACTGAAACTTATCTGATACTGCATAGTTAGTGTGTGATCCACTAACCCTTAATAAATAGTCAGTTCCTGACGAGAGAGCTAATGTTGAGTAGAATTATTGTGGTAATAGACCACTCTCAACCAAGTAGTAGAACAGTGAAATGTGTAAAACCACCAACAGCACTACGATGTCAGTGTCATTGTTTTTCTTAAAAAGGCCCTCCATAAGTTTCTGAACAATAATGCAAGAGGTAAGGGAGCTGGTAAATTGTGCAGTAACAGATGAGCTGCAGTTTGTAATTTTGCAGTTTGTGAAGTACAAGCATTAAATTGTCTTTATTCTGTTACCTCTCATCTGTACTGAGCAGAATGACGTTTTCTTTTCCAAAACCCAGAGCAGCCCCTGCTTTGGTGATCGAATAGTGACTCTAAAACAGGAAGAAAAACCCAAAAGTGCAAGATATGGTCAGTGGGTAACCCCTTCATCTGCAGGCTTGTTTTTTATTAGGATGTTAAAGGCAAACTCCAGCATTTTCAGCCAGAAACTGCTACATGTGTAGAATATAGATGATTACTATTAAGAACAATTTTGCCACAGTTCCCTGTAATTAATGAAAGAACGGAAAACATGTTGATGCAAAATGCACTTTAAAAAGAAGACAATGGGTTGTTCTATTTATTTTCTGTTTTATTTTAATGACTGGACAATACACACTTGCCAGATTCACCTGAAAACTGATGGATTTTTCTTTTAATATTTATTATTCATCAACTATTAACTATTAACTAAGTAATATGAAACTATGAACTAAGTAATATGAAAAATGTAATTAATCAACATAAACTGTCATAACATTTAAATCACTGGCAGTTAATTTAAATAGCAGGAAATTGGAAGGAGGGTAAAAATGGATATTCATAAGAATCGGAGTGCCTTTCACACAAAATTTTTCAAGCAAAATTGTGATGGCTAAATGAGTCAGAACAGCTCAAAAATGTCAGGTCCTGTGGGGTTTCTGTTTTGATCCCTAAGTTATAAGTACCTACAAAATGTGATCCACTGAGCAATGCTCTTCTGGGAGACCTTGGGCCTGAGCTTTATGTCACCTACCTAAACATTCCTGCAGACCAACAACACCCCTACATGGCAGGAATATTCTTAACAACAGTGGGCTTTTCAAGCAATGTAATGTGACCTGCCACACAGCAAAATTTGTTCAGAAATAATCCGAAGAACATTACAAAGACTTGGCCTCCAGTTTCCCCCGAGCTCCAAAACTGGCCACTGTGAATTGGTGCCAGATTTACAAGTACACCTTCCAAGCCCTTGTGGAGTCCAAGCCTTGATAGGACAAAGGTGTTTTGTTGGGATGAGAGGGATCTAGACAATACAGATGTACTTGCTGTTCACCTTAGACTTTACATAATATGTCAGTGGAAAAGTAAGCACTGAGCTAACTGAGCAGGTTTACTTACATGTTCAGATGTAAAAAGAACGAGGCGTGGTGCAGCTGACATGCCTTTGGTTTTGACTTCAGGGAAGTACTTATACCGAGCAATCATCACACTGTACATGTTTGATATAGCACCACCTGTGTGGAAAAATTCAATTTAAATTACCTGAGAAACAGGGATTACTTTTTTTCACATGTCCCACTGCAAGCAATATTTTAACTATATGTATGCTTTGTCACAGATTGTGTTTTGGGCTACTGCTCTACATACATTTTTGTACAGCTTAGAAATTAATTTAAAGAATCATTAAAAAAAAAAAAAGAACTTCCTATTTTCTATGAAATAATAATAAAAAAATATATATTATTAATATATTGTTATCTTTGGTGAATTCCTAAAGAATTCCTAAATTCCCGAATTCCTAAAGATACAAGCTGTCTAGATAAAGTAGTTCCAACCACTCATCATTCAGCATCAGTTTAATAATCACCAGTCTGATAATCTGGAATCATCTGCACCTTTCTTTTGACTGCTTCATGCCTTAAATTAGACACTTTATTCTGCTTGAATGACTTATACATAGGTCACTGTGTGGATTAACCAACAAAAAACTATTCTTTGAAACTACTCAGGTGCAAGGACTGGAAAATAAAAGCTAAAACTTTGTCCTTCATGAAACCTGGAGAACTATTCCTGAACAACACTGTCTGGCGGTTTGGAGACAAAAGAAATGAGGGGTAGCTCAGGCCCGCACAGTACCTTAAATAAAATTTAACACATTAAAACAATTTTTTTTTTGTTGTTTTTTTTTTTTACGTGAGTGTACCTGGGGAAAAAAGCCCATCTCCCTCTCCATTAGGCCAACCAATGATCTCCCTCATTTTCTTCAGTGTCAGCTGCTCCATCAGCACAAACACAGGCGCAATCTCATACGTGAACCTGAAGGAGAATGAGAGAAAAGCAATATTGTCTTTGTTGTGGTCTACTGTGAAGATATGCATTTTAATGACTATTTGTTATTTGCATTTAGAAGCCTGACTTTAAGGATTTTGTCTCATAGTGAGAAAAACTTATAGTGTAAAATAAAGCTCTTAAACTGTCACTGACTCATCAGTATTCATAACCATTAACTATCAAGACTGTCACAAGAGAACATGTAATGAGGTTTGACAGACACTAGAGGACACTCCCTAGTCAAAAATAAATGCTGCTATTTGGAGTTTTTTGCAATTTGTAAATAATTTTATACTCAATACTCAATAAATTTGGCTCAATACAAGCCAAAACAAAACATTTCAACATTAAAGTAATTATTTTAAAAACTTCTGAATCTGCTAAATCTTTCAGTGAGTTAATAAACTACCACCCAGGCAGCACTCAGTAGTAATAACACTAATGTCCTACTAACTAAAACATGTTTGTTATTGTCAAAATATGAGAAAACACTCGAAGGTTTACACAAATACAGACCAGTTTCAAAATTAGAGTGTTTCCACCTCAATTTCTTGAAATATTTGCCTTTTTACCCTTTTCACTCCATTTGTCCCTTTCACTAAGGTTTGTTTGTGGCTTTCCTTTCATCAACAAACTCTGCTGTAGTATAATTAAACATCTAAAGCAATGTTCTAGTTTCAGCTTTAAGACTCACAAAACAGCTAATATAAAGGGGTGTTTTCCCTTAAATTTATTTTATTTAATTTTAATTACTAAGTCCATATTCATAACAATCAATGACATGCACAAAACAAGTAAAAATTCCATGTGCACAATGACTTAGGCAAGATCAGAACTTGATACACATGTATCATTCCTGGTGTCCCATATTATATTTGTTGATTATTTAAAAATGTATGCATTTTTTAATAGACAGAAACTGAAAACTAAGAAAAAAAAGCACCTGCACACATGGATTACAATGTTTATGACATGACTGTATTTCAGATACAGTTTTCCTGAAATTCGTTATACCTGAAATAACTTTATTTCAAGACCTATACCCAAACTCCCATCTGCCCTGTTCATTTTATTGTTATTTCATAATAAATCACGCTTTCTTTGTTCAGGATATTTAATTGAGTAATGCCCTTATAATGCCCTTGCCAGCATGTTTTAAATTCTTCCTATTTCTTCATAATATACATGGATTCAGTTTTAATCGGTATAAAAGCTCCCCCAGATTGCTTAATTCTTTTCACAACCCATGAGTCTTATTTCAGTGGAAAGTGTATGCCAGGCACAATATATAAGGAAATATGTATATACAAGGAAAATAATTTGCTGGCCGCAACAAATCTGTTATCTGAGAGAAATGTCTAGAAATGGAATGATTGGCACTGTATGTCTAGGAAAGCTGTCTGGTATGTAATGCAAAACTATTATAAAGCACTTCATCAACAAGCCTAACAGACTTATTGTGTTCAGCTAATTTCAAATCCTCATAAAGGCAATAAAAGGCTTCTCTAGCTAATCTCAGCCTTGGCTCGCATGAAATACTGTAGCATATGAGATCAATTCTGCTCTACTGCATTGCTTTGAATGGCCCTAATTAAAATGGGGCTGCGATGGGCAAGATAAGTGCTCATTTCAGGGGAGGGTTTAATGAAGGAAGCCGATGGAGTGATGAATATCTGTCAGTCTAAATGGAGGAACTGAATCTGACAGGAAACAGGTAGGGCATGGCTGCTCCGACGTGATAAGGCTATGTTTCTGTTCAAATCCATCTTATTCACTAGCAGGGAAATGGCCAATCTGTATATGTGTGTATTTGTAGGAGAATATGTAAGTGTGTAACATAATAGCTAATAGGGAACAAAGAACTGCCTCACACAACAGCAGACTCATTGTTAAATCTTAGCTGTGAAATTTAACAAGATTATGACTGGAAAAGAAAAACATCACTGTCAGAACTGGGATTTCCAAATTGCAAACATAAAAACAATTTGTCTTCATTTTACATTGCATCATGCAAAGGTTCATTCATTTTTACATTTCATCATGCAAAGAACCTTAATACCCAGAAAATAATATTTAGATGTACACTGTCAGGAATGTTCTGAAATATTCCAAAATATGCATATGTCTCTAAATATAACTTTAATTAACTGACTGAAAGATTTAACAGGAGACAGAGTGGTTCTAATCTATGGCATCATAAGTCATAAAACCTTTGACACCCATTGACAACTAATTTTAATGTCATTGTGAAACCATAATCATAAAACAACTGTTAAACAACTTTAACATGGCATTAGTCAGGGTCACTTAGCTAGCTGAGTGTAATTGCTTATTGATCAGTCATATAGGCTAAAGGAGAGGTGATGGTATTGGTGATATAATATGCATTTTGATGTTATTTATATACCACCTGCTGGTGAACACTGATGTAATCAATCAATCGTTTTTGTGTGTGTGTTGTGTGTATGTATATGTGTGTGTAAATTGTTTATTTTTATCCATTTACAAAATGCAAAGTGCGCGAACAAAAGAAAAATCTAAATCAAATCAATATTTGGTGTTACTACCTTTTGCCTTCAAACCAGCATCAGTTCTTCTGGCCCCCACAGAGCCCTGATCTCAACATCATCCAGTGTGTCTGGATTACATGAAGAGACAGAAGGATGTGAGGAAGCCTACATCCACAGAAGATCTGTGGTTAGTTCTCCAAGATGTTTGGAACAACCTACCAGCTGAGTTCCTTGTGTTGAACTGTGTGCAAGTGTAGTTAGAAGAATTGATGCTGTTTTGAAGGCTAAGGGTGGTCACACCAAATATTGATTTGATTTAGATTTCTCTTTTGTTCATTCACTGCATTTTGTTGATTGATGAAAATAAATGATTAACACTTCCATTTTTGAAAGCATTCATTCTTTCATTCTGTTTACAGCATTTTTTCCACACCTGCCTAAAATTTTTGCACAGTACTGTGTATGTATATATATATGATATACTTATGTGATTGTATTGTTCTGTCATAAATGACTGTTTCTGTTGCTTATTTTGTGTTTATTCTTTGTCTTTATGTGTCTGTTGTAATTTTTCCATGAGCGACAAAATGGTTTTTCTAAGTAGTCATGTTCTGAGCATGACTAATAACAGGCATTGATCTCCCAGAGGTTTCAAAAGTGATGAAAAAAGACATGGAAGACACATACATGTACATGAACCTTGTTGCAAATTATTGAGTTAAAATGTGTCAGCCATTGCTAACAAGAGTATAAAATCAAGCTATGGCCCATCCACCTTAATAAACAAATGCTGAAGGTAGAATAGATCATACTGCATTACTCATGGCAATGTCTTTTTCTGAGAATTCTGCCCTACTGGATCTACCCCAGGTTTTATTGGATAAACTGAAGGCCTAGCTATTTTTCTCACAGTAAAATTCCATATAAGCTGTCCTGTAAAACTTGATATGTGTGTGTGTCTGTGTGTGTTTGCGTGTTTTAATGCATTAACTGCTTGTCAATATATGTCATTCTTAATTATTTCAAATTATTCTGCATTGAGTGACGATAACACAATCATAGCTTTCAGCCCATTCAATCACTGACAGAACCGAAAGACAAAGGAAGATTCCATTTGCCAATGACAAAGACTGTGTGTGTGTGTGTGGGGGGGAGGGGGGGGGGGTGGCTTTGAATGAATGACTTGGTCTCAGCAGGGAACAAATGATGCTCAGACACTGAAGGGAAAAATCTGACAGGGCAGCAGCATCATTCCAAAACATCCAGCAAAGCCCTGCAGGGGGTCTACTGAGGCAGATTTACCCCTGCAGCCAAGCAGCACAGACACAGACACACACTAAAAGCTCTTCTGTTTTTCATGGTCGAGACTATCTAAGTTTAAAGGGCCCATACCATTGTCAAGTTTTCCATGATCTTTAAAATAAATAGGTTTAATGAACAATGTAAATCATGTTTGTTTTAAGAACAATTATGAAACCTAAGCTGCAAAAACAATGTGTGGTATCACAACCATGAGTGCATTTACAGTCATGTGAAAAAATTAGGACACCCTATGAAAGCCTGTGTTTTTTTGTAACATTCTTGGACATATGCATATTTAATCTCAATTTTCACAATACTGGGAGATTCAAGTAATATAACTAAACAATTCAAACTGAAGAAAAGACTTTTCAGAATCTTTTGTAAAATGTAATTCTACAAAAAGGCAATTTCTGGTGAGGAATAAATTAGGACACCCCCACCTTTATTCCCAATTAAAATGGCTCAGATCATACACAGGGGTAGCACATCAGGTCCACATGATTAGAATATGGTTACTCAGCATTTTGAAGGAGATTTGCCCTTTTTAGACATTTAGTTTGGTGTGCTCCTGACTGTTGAGGTGAGAGTGAACACCTTCAAGATCTCAAAAGAATTTGCAATCAGCCATTCCACTGTCCAAAAAATAGTCTACAAGTGGCCAGGTCTGGCTGTCCAAGCAAGTTCACCCTGAGAGCAAACCACAAGATGCAAACAGAAGTCTCCAAAACGCTAAAATGTCATCACAGGAACTACAGCAGGCTCTTGCTACTGTTGTTGTGAAAGTGCATGCCTCTACAATCAGAAAGAGACTGCACAACTTTAACTGGCATGGGAGGTGTAGAAGGAGGAAACATTTGCTCTCTAATAGAAACATCAAGACCAGATGGAAGTTTACAAGAGAGAACGTAGACAAAGACCAGGACTTCTAGAATAATGTTTATTAAAACTGAATTTTCTGGACACTAGTCTGGTGTAAACCAAATGCAGCATTCCAGGAAAAGAACCTCTTTTCCAGCAAAAACCCTTTTTTCATACTCACTGTGAAGCATGGAGGTGGAAGTGTCATGGCTTGGAGATACTTTGTGAAGCCCACCCTGAAGCCCACCCTGAGTCAAGTAAAGACCTCAGGAGCCATCTCTGCTCTTCAGGACTGCTTTGAACACACCAACTGGAACATGTTTAGGGAGGCTGCAACCTACGGTGACTCCATCAACTTGGGGGAGTACACAGCTTCAGTGACTGGCTACATCAGCAAGTGCATTGAGGATGTTACTGTCTCCAAGTCCATCATCACACGACCCAACCATAAGCCATGGATGACTGCAGAAGTGCACAGACTCCTGAGACCCTGAAACAAGGCCTTCAAGTCAGGGGACAAGGCTGCCCTAAGAACTGCGAGGACGAATCTGTATTGGGCCATAAGAGCAGCCAAACGAGCTCTCTCACAAAAAAACCATGGCCACTTCAAAAACACCAGTGACACACGGTGCATGTGGCAGGGCATTCAGGCCCTAACCAACTACAGGACATCTCCACCTCCCTGTGACGGTCCCTCCCAGATGCACTGAACCGCTTCTACGCATAGTTTGATGCGGTGAACAACATGGAAATGAGGAAGACCATCCCTCCTCCAAACGACCAGGTTCTGGTCTGACCACGGCCAAGGTGAGAAGATCTTTACTGAGAGTCAACCCATGGAAAGCTGCTGGTCCGGACAACATACAAAGTCGTGTGCTCAGAGGATGTGCAGAACAGCTGGCAGATGTTCTCACCAACATCTTCAACATCTCTCTGAGCACCACTGTTTTTCCTAGGTACTTCAAGACCACCAACATCATCCCAGTGCCAAAGATCAAAGAATCATCTGTTTCCTGCCTAAATGACTATTGTCCCATCACACTCACACCCATCATCATGAATTGCTTTGAGAGGCTGGTCATGTGGCACATCAAGTCTCAAATCCCTCCCCCACTGGACCTCCTGCAGTTTGTGTATCGTCCCAACCACTCAACGGACGATGCAATCTCCATCACCCTCCACCTGGCCCTTTCTCATCTGGAGAGAAAGGACAGTTATGACAGAATGCTGTTCATTGACTACTCTTCACTGAATATCAACACTTCACCTGTGGAGATGGTCCAGAGCACAAGTTTCTTGGTGTTCACATAGCAAACAACCTCACGTGGACCCTTAACACCAACTCACACAGCTCATCACAAAGATTGCCCAGCAGTGTCTCTACTTCCTACTATTACTTATTACTTTTTTTTTTTTTTTTGCACTCTGCACTTTAACCACAACATTGCTGCTCTATCACACTGCCAACGACATGTGCTGCTTTGTTCCGTAACACTGCAGCTCTCCGTTGGATGAATGTACTGAATGTACTGTCTATTGTGCTGTCTGTTGTTGTCTGCATTTGTTTGTCTTGTCTCATGCTGGTGCTGGAGGAACATTATTTGGTTTCACTATGTACTGTGTACATGGCTGAAATGACAATAAAATCCTACTTGACTTGACTTGACTTGACTTGACTTGACTTGACTTGACTTTGCTGCAGCAGGACCTGGCCAGCTTACCATCACAGAATCCACCTTGAATTCTACCGTATATCAGATGGTGCTTGAGGAACATGTCTCTAACCATGTTCTTCAAGAGACCATCTCTAAGAACAGTAAAGCTGAAGCAGAAACGTTGAAACTGTTTTTCCTTCCAGCCCAAACTGTAACGTAGGACAGCCAATTAGAAGAGATTTGAATTACACCAACCTTAAAGGCACATTACCAAATCAACCTGTTTAAAAAGATAAAGAGAGGTCAAAAAACGGTTATGTAGAGATTAATTATGAATGTTTTTGGTATTAAACCCTGCTGCCTTCATGATCTAGGGTAAAAGCAATTAGACAGTCCAATTTTGTGCCATTTTTTCCTTGAGTTCAGAAAATGCAACATTCCAGGAATAGAGATGATTTGGCAGTTGGTTCTGAACCACATTATTCACTTTCAAATGCCAGCAGTGACTGCAGAGAATCTTTATTTATTTTAGCTTTAGATTAAAAGGTCACAGGGACCTAAAAACACAAGTCTGTGAAGAATGCTTCAGAATCTTAAATTTCACCTTAGATGTGCAGTGAAGTGATTTTACCAAAAGCATACAGATTACAAAGACCTTTGCAAGTATAAAGCATGATATTAAAGTCATTCCTTTGGCTAAAAATGAAAAGCCTCTTATCCAGTGTAACTGATCAGCCAATATATTATTAGATTAGGACAAAAATACAGACATAATTCAAGCTTCAAGAGGGCTTCAAGCTAGTCTTTACTTAATAACTTAATATTTTATATGCTAATTATTGCATTATAAACTTTCATTATTTGTTAAATGTAGCTCCATTAGAAACCTATATAAGAGGCCATGTTTTGGCTGATCCACTTTCTTTTTAAATAAAAGGGAAAACTGCAAATTAGCTTTTTGTTTTCAGGGCTTTAGCTTTAAGAGTCCAGTTTGGCATTGGAATTACATACTGCATGTGTGTGTGTGTGTGTGTGTGTTTGTGTTTGCTTGTCCAAAGCAGGGATTAGTTTGAACATGAGTGCATTAAGCGTGGTAATTCTCTGGTGCCACCAGCCATTGTTCCCATAATGGTGCTTTAACAAGCATTTCCTCATCATAAGTGACTTCTATTATAAAGTCCTGCATTTATATTAAGAAGGGTGGCGGTAATGAAGTGCTCTGTCCTGTGGGACCAGAAGGGCCACCCAAACTGACACACACACAGACACACACACTCAGACACACAGGGAGAAGTTTCCATGGCCCGGGGGTTTTTTGCTGGCCTCAGCTGGCAGCCGAATCCTACCAGCCCTCAGTCAAGCTCAATCAATGAGCCGTTAACTAGCTCTGCACAAGAGTCTATTCTGAGCTGAAGTGATTTATGGACTGAATATGACTCTGTATTTTGAGGTTAACAAAAATACATATATATTTTTTTTGCTAGAAAAACAAAACAATTAAATGTACCGTATCAATTTGTATGCCTCACTGCCAAAAACAGTAGTGATGGATATATAGAAATCTTAAATGAAGCCAATATTGTTAACATTGCTCCTATAACATTCTTATAAGAAGATTACTGGGTTGTCTAATTTATTAAAAAATATACAAGAGAATGAGAATTGATTCTAGATCTATTGCTCTGATGTTGTTATTTAATCTAATAAAATTGTGTTAAATAATTTCATTTTGATCTCATCTACTTTAAGTGATTTTTTAATTTCTTTAAATAGCAGTTATCTACATCAAAATACTGTTGATTAAATTTGATTAAAAATGTAATTATGATAATCTTCTTAAATCTTTTTCTATTCTAATATGTAAAAAAATATTTAAAATCCCAAGCAGGAAAATGAATTTGTGTAGTCAAATTTTTTTGTATAAATTTCATAAGCATTCGTAAGTGTGTCTATGTCTGAAAGAGAGCAGGATAATTGAATTGATGAGCAGAACCACTGTAAAAAACAGAAACCAATTAGCACATGACTATATGTTGTTAATTGCTAGTTTCTGTAACTTGTATCCATGCTCTGTCTATGCTCATGTTCAGTCAGACTGGCTCTGCAGTATGAACAGCATTGTGCAGTGATTATTTCTATTATCATTCAGTGCTGTTAGAAAATGTGTGGCATTCTGTGCTGATCAATATGCAATTTAATCTGCCTGTGGGCCATGATCACTACTGGAGTTTCAGGACATTCAGAAACATCACTCAATACAGCAACAAAACCAGCACCGTCAGCCACTCAGCTAAAACACATACTTTATGTAACCGCCCAACATAGAAAAAACTGCATTTGAACACTCACACAAACACACACATACGCACACACATGCACAAACACACACACACAGTTAGAATGTTCTCCTATTCACCCACCATATCAAAAAAAAGAAAAGTACATTAATAAAACTGAAAGACTCACATGTTGGTATTAGCTGTAGAGGTCAGCCATTCTCCAGCCAAGCCGATTATGTCCAAACCAGTTGAGAGCTGGTTAAAAAACCTTGGGTGTCCTTGAAGAATAGACAGGAAAAGGGCTTTTTGTTTTCTCATCATTTTTAACACAGTTTAGACATTTTAAAACATTTTAATAATTTTACACTTTCCTTGAGAGCAGACAAGTTCCCAGCCTTACTTTTCAATATTATTCTCTTCATTGATTAGAAAGACCACTTAATGACCTCATTTACAATAGTAGAGCAGTTCTGACCTGTTTCTGAGGTCTATAAAGAACCGCTTAATAATAACTAATGACATTTTTTCCCTCAAAACTAAAATAAGTAAAATAAGTAATAAAAATTTATTTTATAAAATAATACATTTAGAAATGTATAAAATATTTTATTATTATTATTATTGTTCAATCAATGACAAATAAAAATGATACAATGTAGGAAACATGAATAATTCAGAAACATTTCCTTCAAAATTTTCCCATTAAGGTCTATTATGAAACTACAGCTACAATATATTCAATTTGTATAAATATGACACTTAGAAATGGAATATCATGGGAATTTTGTTCATACACAAGTTGAGTACACAAGTACACAAGTTCATAACGTTGAACCTGCATGGTGTGTATTTGTGTGCATGGGTTAAATGTAGAGGTCCAGTTTTGTTATGGTTCATTGTGTGCTGTGCTGTGTTCTCAGAATGACAAGAATAGTCACTTTCACTTTCACATGATTTGGAAAAGCACACACCTGTCTATAAAAGGCCTCATAGCTGACAATGCATATCAGAGCAAAAACCAAGCCATGAGGTCAAAGGAACTGCCTGCAGAGATCAGAGACAGAATTGTTGCAAAGCACAAATCTGGTGAAGGCTACAAAAATGTTTGGTGCACTGAAGGTTCCCAATAGTAAAGTGGCCTCCAAAATTCTCAAATGGAAGACGGTTGATACAACTAGGACTCTTCCAAGAGTTGGTCACCTGGCTAAAATGAGCAATTGAGGGAGAAGGGCCTTTGTGAGAAAGGTGACCAAGAACCCAATGGTCACACTGACTGAATTCTGGAGATCCTATGGAGATGGGACCAAGTTCTAGATGAACCACCAGTAGTAAGACCTCTCCTCAGCGCAAAACACATGAAAGCCCATTTAGAGCTTGCCAAAAAACACCTGAAAAACGCTTTCAAAAAAGGTGAGGTGAGGAAGAAGATTTTCTGGTCTGATGAAACCAAGATTGAACTGTTTGGCCTCTAAAGTTCTAAAACGGAAACCAGGCACTGCTCATCACCTGTCTAATGCCATCACAATAGTGAAGCATGGTGATGGTAGCATCATGCCGTAGGGATGTTTTTCATCAGCAGGGACTGGAGTCAGGAGGGAAAGCTTAAAGAAAACCTGTTCCACATTGCTCAGGACCTCAAAGCACAAGTCCAGCAAAGACAACAATGAAGTGGCATATTTTTTCTTTAAATAAAGGAGCATCAGGCATCAGGCTGCAACATAAAACTGAAAAATATAAAGGGGGTTTGAATAATATCTGGACACTGTATGTCTATTTAGTACTTGCCCAGAAATTAATTAAAGGGAAGGGATAAAGTATTACCTTCTGCTTTTTATATTTTATTTTTTTTAAATGGTCTCTAAATACTGTAAGCACAGTAATTTCATATAAAAAGATACCAGAATTATGACAAAACCAGAAACTAGCAAATTAATGCATTGGAAAATATTTTAGCCTGAAGTCTCTTGTTTCATCTGATTGAACAAATTATTTAAAGAGTTGTTTTAATATATAAAAGGAATAGTTAACATTTATAAGAGTAGTTCATAAAAAAAAATAAATAAATAAAAAATTACACAATTTCCCACTTTCACTGGTTGAAGTCAATAAGCTGAGACATATTTGGAGACATCTGCTTCTTATGTTACTACTGGTGTTACAAGATTAATGTTGCTAACAAACACGGAAAATCCCAAAAGGTTCTCTAAACCCCCTAAACCCACCACATCTAACTCTTCTTTAAGGTGGCATAGAATATTTAGCATGGTTTAGGACATTGCTCGGCGGTTTTTGACTGTTAGCTAGAATGAGTGGGAAATTGCATAAACTAGATTTTTCTTTAAAGTGTGGACGTCAGCTTCTTTTCGGCTAGAGGCTGGGTACTGAGGTTTTGTTTACAGTTTCGGATCTTTATTTACCTGTTCGGACTCCATATTTCAGCGTGTCTCTGCAGTCCACCAGGATCTGCTCCAGAGACTCCGGCTGGTCAGAAAGCTCCAGATTAAAGCCCTCCATGCCCTCCAGCAGCTGGTGTGGATGGTGAAAGTCCAGCACTTTGGTTGATCTGTCGAAAGTCTTGCGGACATAGTTGGTGAGAATATCCACAACCTCCAAAAGGAACTGCATGGTTGGCTCTTCACCATTTTTGGCAGGAAGTAAATCTAATGAGAATTAAAGTTGATCATGGTTAAACTTTAAGGAATGTAGCAAGGTAAATGTTAATTTAAAGTGAGTGTAAGTGACTATTTGTCATTGGGAAGAAACCGTGGCACAGCACACAGTGAACCACAACCAAATGCTTCTCTGCTTTTAACCCATCAGACCAAAGAGTTAGCTAAATTCAGTGCCCGGGGAACAGTGTTGGGGACAGTACCTTACTCAAGAGTACCTCAGGGTAACCTACTGGTCTGGCAGTCAAACCCATGACCTTCTGAACATCTAGTTCCTAACCCCTAGACCACCACTGTGTGTGATTTTGATTCATTAATAACTTATTTGTCTAAACTGTTATTGTTTTTTGCGTATTGCTTTGCTCATAGCTGAATGTTTGTTTTGTATTTTGTTTTCTTACATGTATTGTAAGTTTTGACATTTGACAGTTACTGTTTTCAAGGGCACTTAACGTTTTAGTCATATTACAGAGGAAAGCCAGTGTACTGTGATGGTTCTTGCCCAATGATGCTTACTGTTGTAGCATACTGTGCATGCCCAGGAGAGGAATCTTTCCTCTGTCATAGGCAGAACAATGATGAGATGCATACTGAGTATTTCAATTCTTACTTCAATTCTAACTTCAAGTCTTAAAACAACATCTTAGAATCTTGACGATTTGAATTATAACATTCTCATGAGGCACTTTTACATTAAAAGACTTTCTGTTTTCTGTTACTGTATTTTGTTTTCTCTTTGAAGGCGTCCTGACAGAATGGAAATTCACTAATCAGATGCTTTAATACATGTACTCAAATAGAACTGTTTGATTTTAATTATAATTAAAATTGAATTAAAAGGAATACAACTGTAATAAAAAAAAAACCTCCATGTCTAATTAAAAAACTTCATGCATACATCTCTGACCTCCTTTACACTCTAAAGTTTAAATTTTTTGACTAGTATGAAATATTGATTAATCATATAAATTCACCACTTTGGTCAATACAAGCTTATGACCACATTTATTAATGAAGTTTGAAGAAACCCATTCTTTTAAAGTATGCTGCATACTTCAGTTCAATATAAACTGTTATTTTTGTTCTGTTTAATAAATGCATTTATGGCATTACTGCATTTAAATCCTCAGTGATTTTAATTGTTGCCATGTCTTTAAATAATCAAGTAAACACATTTATTCACAAAGCATTTTTACACTGGAAAATTGGTTTCTGTCATATTTAGCAATATTACCAAGCGACAATAAAGAGTAAAATTGATAAAACAGAGTGAACATCTTTGTTTAAGTAATCACTGCTGTAGTCAAATGAAACACTAAAAGACACTGAAATGTAGCACTGTAAGAGTAAATCCAGCCTTAGTCTGGACCAAATTATTGAACCCTACAAACAAAATTGTTCCTTTGTTTATTTTATTTGGTATAAATGAGCATGTAAAATTCTTGCCTCCAGTCAGGGCTATTTGATAAATGTATAAGGGATGTACTTATACATTTATCAAATAGGGATTTATCACTACCCCTTAAGGAATATCACTCACTTTCTGGGAAGCTCTAGTAGAAAAAGGAAACAAAAATCCACATTTTATATTTTATTTTTTCCTAATATGTTTACATTTACTGCTAAATTCATGTACATGTAATTCAGATGGTCAAGATTCAAAGATGTTGTTTTGTACATGTACTTCTACATGTACAAGTCAAACAACAAAATTTGCTGACTCTTTAGAATGAAGCAGTGAAATAAATACAAAACTAGCAGAAATATTTTCTTACCCCGAGCAAACAGGTTGGAGAAGTCAGTCTCAGAGCGTCTGAAGTGTTGTTCTCGCTCACTCAGCTCACTCACCAGCTGCTGTTTCTGGCTGAAAGTGCCCACCATACGCCCTTTCTCATCCAAACTGTTGTTCTTCTGCAGAAAACCTGTTTTATTACATGGGGCAGAGGAGGAGGAACGAAATGGATGGTTGTCATTAGAAAACATCTCTACCAAGTCAGTGAAAAAAGGAAAACTATAAATCCCAGTCTTCAGTCCCCTAGTGTGTGAGTTTAGTTGTGTGACGCATGCTTTCCCCTGAACAATTAACTGTGTGTTGGGTGTATATATACAGAGCCCACGTCAGTGCTTATTTAGGGTGTGTATCAGGACAATGCTATTTACAGATATATTTTGCCTGGGGTATGGGGGAGGGTTTAGGTCCACAGACATTAGCAGATATGTAGTCTGATAAAGAAATTTTAAAAAAGCATGAAATAAATAGCAAACACCCCCATACAATACAAGCAAAACACAGTATATGCACCACATATGCACCATCATATACCTCCCATATACACCTCCCAAGTTGCATTTACCATAAACACCTCCCATTTATAGACCCTCAATTGATTCCTATTTATACTTGGAATATATACACCTCAAAATGCACCCACATTTATCCATTTATGTAACTATTTGCACCTTGTCATATTCAGCCCTGATATCATAACGATTTTATATCATTTAATTTGCCATGTTCATCTTGGACTGGGTATACAAATCCAAAATTCTAGAAATGATGACAGCTGTAGACAAAAATGATGTTTCAAAAAATTAAAGCTATCAAATCTCAGGGCAGAAAACGATCCCAAAAACTGAAATATAAAGAGGAGTAGGTTGTAAGGATTAAGACTCAACTTTAAGGCAAAAATTTAAGGCAACATTAAGGTAAAATATTAAGAAAAGATTTAACCATTTTTAAAACCCTGATTTTAGTTTTAAAATAATCTATTGGACTACTTAAATGTCTGAAACACGTATTTAGACTTTGGTTGTAGGGGTCATGAATAAAAAGACATATGAAGTGTTGTAAATTGACAAGTATATGTCTAAAAATGTAACTTTTAGATTTAGGATTTTCCACAAGGGGGCGCCACGAGCCATCAATTCGCTCCTCAAGTGCGCATCACTGAAAGAGGAAAAGAGCCGCAGGAACGGAATAGCGGCGATTGTTTGAAATAACTAAATTGCTAAATTCCATATTGTGTAGTATATAATAATATGATATATAATTTAGATAGACGTTTGAGCAATGAAGGATTATGGGAAAACCTATAAAAAACACATGGTGTTATTATTGCAAAACTCCTAAAGTGACTGCGTTCAAACAAGCAGTAAGATATTAAACCCAGTTTGGAAAAAACGCCGCAAACCTAAATGTATTGACTTTTGCTCACAATGAAATGGTCAGACGGTGCGGGTTAATGACTTTAAAATAATTTTAAAAAAATGTTTTGTTTTGTAAATGGATATTTTTCAGGTAAGTTTCCACTACCGGTTAACAGTTTTAACAGTTTTTCAAGCAGATTCATCATGAATCCTATCCAGATTTAGTCACAATCGAACAATCGCAGAAATGATTATTAAATGCATGAACACCACTTAGTTTAGGATCAAGCCTAGATTAACTAGTCCTCTCATTGGAGTCTTTTTCATTTTGCAATTTCTCATGGTTTTCTAAAATACTTGAAATAAAATAACATAGCTTTTTGTTTCCTTCATTCTATTAAAACGTGCAATATTTAAGCCGTTTTTGAATATAAAATAATATGAATAAACTCAAAAAGTTGAATGAGGTGAAGTGTGTTTTGATGTTAGTTTCCTTCTATTAAAAAAAACATATCGTTGAGATTGTTAAAGGAAACTACAGCTCTAATAAATTCCTCAGTTATGCTTTTCCTTGACCTAATAAAATTTCGTGGAAGCTGCCGACAAAATGACATTAATGTACATAAATAAAGAGCATATACAGTATGTATGACTACTTTTAGGGTTTATTCAAGTTGTGGTTGCTAATATTAATGTTATGAATGCTGATGTGTTCAGCAAATGTTCAGGAATTATTGTCTGATATGAAGGAGTTTGTTGACTCGAAAATTAATCATCTTGATTTTTTTTTGTGTATATTCGCACAGCCCCCCCCCCATTTATACCCCATAAACTTCCCAAATACCCACCACCCCCATCCCCTCATGCCTCAGTGACTCTGTCTAATCTAAGTGGGTCCGTGTCATTAGCCACGGGCAGAAAGTGGATAGACTGATGGAGTGATGCGTCATGACACTGCTCCATCACAGATATAATGCTGCAGTGAATAATGTGAACAGGGAAAAAGGGCAGAATCCTTTCTTGTGCGACAAAACCTTTAAACACATAATACTGAGCTATTTTTCATTTACATGGCATTTCCAAGCGACAAAGAGAGACTAGATATGCTCGTGTACAAGCAAATAATTTTGGTTCATAAAGTAAACGTGGTACATTATAGAACGGGCCGTTGTGGTGTGCCATTTAGGAGTAGCATATATTAAACATCATATTTATTCATTTGGATTAAAGTCAGTGAGCTATGTCATTATGAATGAAAGACACCGTGAAAAAGGCCAATTTCCCCAAATAAAAGAGGGAGGGGATCCATAAAGCTTCCCGTGGTCCCAGTAGACACTGATTATCATCTGTATTACTATCGCACACAACAGAAGCCAAACACAGAGTCTGTCCCATTGAGGCTGAAGCTGATAAGAACTAATGATGCTCGGTTTGTAAATCTCAACATCAGTGAGTTTATTACAGCTAACGAAAGCAGAGGTTTCTCAAAAAGCCACAGAGTTTCCATTTCAGATCCCCAAACCGTGGAAATGTTGTCATGTAGTATATACAGTACAATGTCCGACACACAGGACTGGTGACCTGTCCAGCTACTTCATCTCTCCCTGATCCTTGACACCCCCCACGGGCAGCTCAGGGAATGGATGGATGATTGTAGGCAGTGCATACATTTTCTGAAATGTGGGGTGATTGGATAAGGCTGTGCTGTTTAATCAGAGTTAGTCATAACCACGCATTCAGCTTTAAAAATGCGATATTTAAGAACTATAGACAGCTGACTGAAAACATGACTTTTACAACTTACATTTATCGCAAAACATAACGCAAATATTTCCTAATAACCATGGAAACTGACGGCTTCAATCTTTGCCCCCTTTTTCGTTTCTTTCCTAACAGTGTGCCAGATGGGGGCGCAGTGCAGAACCCTGATGTTCGAGCATGAGGAGAAAAGTCTAATTTTTCCAGGTTTGTATTATGATGAACAAACATTATGGTTATCAGCTGATATGAAGAGAGAAACGCTCGAGAGTGTTGATTTCAATGACACAAATACTGGGTGAGAAAAGAGAAAACCTTTAATTGATATAAAATAACTGCCAATTTAACAGAAACACGATGTTGAACTGAAGAATATTCCTCTTCTGAAGCTGGTCTGTCTGTATAGCTGAAATCGAAAATTCAGTTATCCAAAGGCGAACCAATTGCTGACAAATGTGCAGTGCCATAAGTCTTCCAGCACTGGGGAGTAGAGCAGTGGAATTGTGTCCTTTAGCTCGTGTATTGTGAGAACACATGGTTTTTAGGTTACAAAATATAAAAAGTAAGAAGATCAGGTATATATACATATATACACACTTTTGGCTGTTCACGTTTATGGGTCACCACACTCATATCCA
>CM029366.1:12180783-12238283 GCA_017165825.1 Hepsetus odoe | reverse complement strand
AATGTTTTTAAGCTGAAAATCCAAAAATTCCTTAGGAGATAGCAATAGTTTCTAGATGGAATTTGTGACAGTGTAGTGATATGGGGAAGAGTTTTCACAGGTATGTGATTATTTAGATTCCTGAAAACCTTAGGTAGAGAAAAGTAAATGGTACCTTTTTTACTCTTTTGTTCCAGGGTTAAATAAGTTTTATTACACTTAATTAGATTACACTTAAAAACAATCTTACTTCAGCAAGCAGCTCAATGGGAGCATTTTGTTCAACTGTTTCTTCATCCTCCACGCAATCTTCATCTTCTCCGCTTTCCTCCTCACTTGTGCTTTGAGTTTTTGGACATGATGCGACTCCCAGGTATTGGGGCACTTTCAGTACATGTCTATCCTGGTTCATCTTCTTTACAAGCACTGCATTTACAATCTTTTTTTCTGCAAATGAGACACACCAACACCTTTAAATAATAAAAATCCCATTGTTCCAATGGCATAGGAAAAATACTTTTTAAAAAGAATTTACAGATGATTCATTAATTCTTTCATTCATTCTGCTTGTCCTGATTAGGGTTGCAGGGGGTGCTGGAGCATATTGCACCTCTAACAGGGCAAAAAACGGGGAAACACCCTGGACACAAACAAACACACTCACTCAACACACATTTACACCTAGGGGGCAATTTTTCATGTCCAGTCCACATGACATGCATGTTTTTGGACTGTGGGAGGAAACAAGAGGATGCGGGGGAAAACCAGACAGACAGAAACAGACACGGGGACAACATGCAAACTCAGAAAGGACCGTCAAACTGGAATATGCATAATAATCAGTGTTTTGTTCTAAATTTAGTATAGCTTAGGGTATTTATGAAGCAAAGGGGAGAAATGGCTGCAGTACCTGCTCCTTCAGGAGATGGCTGTTTTGCAGATTTTTCATGCATGGTTATTTCTTCTTGGGACAGGACCTGTAAAACAGCACCTGCTTTGGTCCTGGGGTAAAGGATTATAAAAAGGAAACATATTAGAGCTTGCTGGAGGGAATTAATGCCGTGGTGTCCACAGTCCATAAACCATGGCCGTTCATGACCTAAGACAGAGAACACAGACAGTAAAATGCCATTTCTCCTTCATAACAGACATAATATACAAAGGCCAAAATATACCAAAGGCATATCGTAAAATTAAAGCATTTGCATTAAATAATTAATGAAATAATAACTTCAAACCAACTTTATTTATATATTGGTTTTGAAATGTAAAAGTTTTACAGGATTCCTTTACAGAATATTAAACAATAAAAATTAAATACAAGAGCAGGAGTGCAAAGAAAGTAATTAAACAGAATATAGTCTTAATGAAAACCGTTATAGTAATATGAGTAATAATATATAATAAAGTATAAATAATGTAATAAAATATAACAAAACTGAAACACAATAAAATCAGTTAAAGGAATAATAATAAATGATAATCAATAAACCTGGCTTTAGTTATGATAGAAATTAAAAATAAGGCCAGATAAAGGGTATACTATTAGGCTACATTTAAAAAATGGTCACAGTATTACACTGAGTGAATATGGCATGGCTGGTGTGTATGCTAGCATGCTGCACTGTGTGCAATAAAATCAAATAAACTCTCATTTTACCTGCTGGAGTTTCCTTTGTCTTGTCTACCATTGAAAATTACTAGAGGATGCTTCCCTTGTGCCTTTGTGCTCAGCAGAGATTTAAGTGGCCTAATAACACCAGAAATGTCATTTAATTACTGGCAGACACCCAAGCTTTTCTCAATATACAGAATATAGTTTTGTTGACACTAGCTGCATGGATCATTAAAAAAAGATTTAGGACAATTAAACATGGCCTAACAAAAATAGTCTGTGTAGCAATTAATCAGCATAGTAACAAGGAGCTGACAGGATGTCAGCCTTGTCTTAACTTTTTCATTTAATGTATTAATTTTTGCATCTGTTTAATTTTTCCTTTTGTCCTGCTTGTCTTCTAAAATAGTAAATTTTTAAAATGTTGTATAAACGTTAAAAGCTTTACACTCATAGCTTTTTTGGGATACTGATTTGCTGGTGCATTTTTTTTTTTTCCCAAATTTCCCCAAAAACACAACTACATATAATGATACATACATACGTATAGATGTCATATGATTTTATATCATTGTTATTTTTTCCACATTGCCTACCCTTGTCTGGCCATTTATATTTATACAATCAAGACAATAAAATGAAAGAATCTTATTTATAATGTTAAACCTACATTGCTTTTGAGTGGACTGATTTGTTTACTGCTGACTCTGCAAAAAGGAAGAAAAAGAGAAAGAGCTATTGATAAGAAAGAGATGATGAGATAAGCCTTTTGTAGATTTCTTTAAACATTGCAAGCAAACATGAAAACCACTGGTGATTTATCTGAGCATTCATATTTTAAAGACAGAAATTCTAAAAATGGTTCTTTAATGAAGGCAATGAATCTACTAGAATTGCAGCTAAGATTGTGCATTTAAGATTGCTAACAAACACTAGAAATCAAAAGTTACCCAAGAAGTCCAAACTATTTCAGTGAAAAAAGCTCTATAATTTTTTCTCTACCCACTATCACTTCCAGACCTTGAGATAGCTTACCTCCTGAGCTGATGCTCCCAGCTTTTACAGGACTTTCCCCCTATTAATAAGAATAACAATCTGTTGTCAACAATCTGACCACAATGTCAACAATTTGTAGACACCAACTCTTCTGATGTTTCTTAAAAATCACTAATATTAATGGTGAGTTTGACCTTTATTCAGGCTTTAGATGCTGAAATATTACTGTAAGGTTTGGATTGCATTTAGCTTAGAGGTACTTAGAGTTAAGATAGTATTCTCTTTCTTGCTCCCTTATCTATTAAAAAGGTCAATTATTGGTTTAGGATGATTAGTTATGTTATTACAGCTGATACAAAATTTACTAAATGGAGTACAAGAGAGATAGCAATCTCTCTGAACCACAGCCCAGTCCTATCTCCCTCTAACTCAGGGGTCTGCAATCTGTGTTGTTTGCTGCTCTTCAGTCCCTCTGTGGCGGTTCCTCTCTGTAGCTTTAACAAAAACTAACATGGAAATAAATAACAGTTTCAAAATGTATTTTGTTACACAGTTATTTTGAGGGGGTTGAAATGTGATGCTGAAAATCAGTCAACTAAAACATATGTCCCAAACAACATCTATGGCCCTGCAGCTTTAGTTTAATAGTGCATGAAGCAATGTGGCAAGAATTTCCAATCAAATTAGTAATCAGCAGTCAGATATGTTTTGCAGCCCCAGATGAATGATATTCAGTAACAGATGAGACACAAATGGCTTTTTTGATGACAAAGGTTGCAGAGCCCTGTCCTAACTGATGCTTTTGAGGATTAGAGTAGAGTAGAGTATTCTTTTATTATCCCACGAATGGGAAATCTGGGTGTTACAGGGCTCTTATAAAAGTGACAGATGTAAAAGATATATTAAAAAATAGAGACATAAGGAAAGAGGAAAGAGGAACAAGTACAGGAGAAGTACAGGAGCTATAAAAAAATAAATAATAAATAATCTATCTATATATCTATATAAATATATATACATATACATATCTACACGGAGAATTAGGTGACCATATATACAGTACACAACGATATAATAGAATTTATCTAATTATATATAATTTATAATATAATTACAACGATATAATATAATTTGCTGTGCATGATGTAAAGTTAACAGTTAGATGTAAAGTTAAAAGGTAATAAAAGGTCTATGATTTTAAGTTTATCATAAAACCTGAAGCATTTCTTCGTCAATATAATTTTGGCAACCCAGTATAAAATGGAGTATATAATTTGTACAGGACAACAAACAACACTGTCGGCGCTTTTACCTTTGCTGGGAGCGTTGAGGAGCTGCCGACACATAATAACCTATAATATGAAGTACGCACATGCGGAAGTTACAAAACCATGATATGTGCTCAAAAACGAGCTATAAGAGTGCAATAAAAGCGCATCCAAAACAACTGGGTAGTGCAGAAACATAGACTACTAAGAATAGAATAATTCAGATAAAATGTGTCAGCGCTACCTGCTCATCAGGGCGAGCGTCCTGTTAAAATACGATACGACACACAAGTAACCGCTTTTCGGCGAAATGTATGTGTTTATCGTTTACAGAGTCTTTGCTGTCGTTTGAGTCCAACAAACTTTTCGTTTCCACGGCAACAGTCGCGGGTCCCTCCGTCAAATGTTCCGTGTGAAACACGAACTGCTTGGGTTTAATGTACAAGTCAGTAAATACAGACAACCTAATATATTTATTTAATCCGCAGTTTAACCTGTTAAAATTACTATCAAAACGAGCCCTGTTTTACTGCTATCACGCAGTATAGCAGTTGGAAACGATCAGAAAAACACCATTTCAAATATAACACATTAACTTCATTATGGTCTTTGGTACCACTTTAATAAAACAGGCGATGAATGTAAAACAAATACAAGCATCTTGGTGACTGACTTTCTTTCAGGCTTCTGCTGTGATGTAAGAGAAGACTGAATTTTTGTGCATTTCAGAGTTAACAGGTTTCACACATGATAAGTAAAGCAATAATTTTCTCCTTAAAGGTCTAAAGGCATGGGTGATACTGTAAAATAAACTGTGTCTTCAGATAAATGATCATTAGGAGTCTAAGTTTTTCATTTTCATATTTTTCTTTTGGCTTTTGTACAAGTAGAAGCCAAAGCCATTTCACTTCTCTAATATGTGTCAAAATCTTCCAACATGAGCAGTCCCTCTAATATCTTTCTTTCTTTCAACTACTCCTGTTGGGAATTACACATCAGTCTCCATGTGACCATCAGTCTGGTCTTCTGCACCTTCAAACCTGCCTGCATCTCTCTTCTGCTTTCCCTGCTGTCTCTAACCCATATAGCATTACTGCACTCCCCGTTACTCTGAACTGTTTACCCCAAGTATACAAACCACATCAACTTTGCCACCTCTACTCACTGCATCCTAACCACTCTGTTGCACTCCCTTCCTTTCACAATCATGTATTTTGTTTTTGCCTCCAGAAAATTTTCATCTGGACCAACAGCCTTTCCATTCTTCATCCTCTTCAGTGCTGCCCTTACTAATCTTGCTGAACTAACCTGACCTTGCTAATACGCTGCAATTGCGGGTTAACAATCATCCCATCATCCAGTTTTCACTCTCTCATTCTCTTCATTCATCAGCCTCTCTAAGTATTCCTTCCATCTGCTCAACATGTTCTGCTCTCTTGTGTTTGTTTCCATCATTACCCTTTGCCCACCTAACCTGCTGCACCACTACAGCCATGTCCATCCTTTTAGCAAAATCCACTACCATCTGACCTGCAGTCCTCCATACCATACCTCCACATCACCCCCTCATTACCTTAGTTCCCTTCACCAACATGCCCATTAAAGTCTGCACCAATAGTCACTCTCTTTCTCCTGGGTACAAACCCAATCCATCTGACTCACTCCAGAATTCTTCTTTCTACTTCCTCCTAACTACATTCCTTATCACACCTTTGATTTCCATCTTCATTCTCATCACTTTGATAGTCTGTTCAACTCCATGATGCTGCATACTGCTAATTTGAACTGAACTTATACACCTGGCTTTACTACCCTTGCATCTAGACTCTTGCACACACAACATGTCAACCTTCCTTCTTTCCAACCTTTTAGTCATGCTGCCAACTCTCCTACCCTCCCTTCTCTTCTTTCTCTTCATAGCTCATTTTCCACCCCCACCCTGTTGGCAAACAGTGCTACTGGTGGTTGTTAACCTGGACCTTGATCAATCTGGTATAGCACATTATTTCTTCCTTACATTTAAAGTGATCTATCTCCCCCATTTTCTCTCTTGCTCTCTCAAAACAAGGTTCCCCCGCCCCCATCACATTCCCTAAAAAGGACAAATGGCACTTTTTTTTTTCCACTGACTCACACATTCATATTCATGTACTATTACATAAAACATGACAACCCATTATTGTGTTCACGATAGTGGTTAGGGAGTTGGCCCCGAATCGGAAAACTGTGGGTTCGATTCCCTCACCAGTAGCCCTAAGGTACCCTTGAACAAGGTATTGTCCCCATCACTGCTCCCTGGGTGCTTTCAATATCTGACCCCTGCTGCATGTGTATGGGTGAAACGCAGAGATGGAGTTTCATTGTGTTGTGCTGTGCTTCACAATGACAAGGATAGTCACTTTCGAAAAGATGAAATTTAAAAAGACATTAAGTTACATCAGATGCCCCAGATATATTCTGGAGGAGGTTAACACAATCCCGGGACTACTGAACCAGGATTCTGGATTCACCAATCACTCAAGTAGGTAGTCGTGGCTGAGTGGTTAGGGCTAGAAATCCATTGGGGTCTCCCTGCACAGGTTCAAATCCTGCCAACTACGTAGAGTTTTTTTTCCCCCACATGGATGAAGGAACACACTTCAGCATGGCCTAGTGGTTAGGGAGTTGGCCACAGGATCAGAAGACGGTGGGTTCAAACCACCCCTTACCAGTAGGTTGCCCTGAGGTACCCTTAAGAAAGGTACTGTCCCCGGGCACTTTCATAGCTGCCCCCTGCTGCACAGCGTTTGCATGGGTTAAATGCAGAGGTCAACTTTCGTTGTGGTTCACTGTGTGCTTTTCTGTGACCTCACAATGACAATAGTCACTTTCACTTCCTTAAACAGTTTCTCCTAATTTATTAAAAAAAAAAAAAAAAAAAAAATCACCCCCCTTATGTTTATATGTAAATCACTGACTTCCTTAACCCAAATCAGACATATCACTTTTTAAATGTTTTTTTGTTTGCCTTATATTTTTAACAATAAAATGCCATTTCCACAGCTGTGCATACGTCGTTCTTTTGTTTCCATGGTACTAGACTGACCTAGAAGTAAATTTAACTAATTAAAAACTTTGTGGGAAAAACTGAGTTGGCCAAAACATCTTGTAGTTTATACATTGTGCCTGATGTTTGCACCAGACTGAACTACCAACTGGTTTGTGCGGTTCATCTGATGTGATCCTTGTCAAGGGATCCTGGTGCCTCATCGGTACCTGGGGCTGTGCTCAATTTGCTGAGCCTGGGAAGCAGCTTAGGACTCTGTGCTGATCCTGGGGTTAAACCCAAGCTCACTCTTTGTACTGCTAGTATACCCAAGGGGGTTGGGTAGCCAGTTGCTATTGGACCCGCAGAGGTTTTTTTCTACACACAGTGGAGTTTTTGGTTCCTCTCCTCCATAGTTGTCTGGCTTTAGCGTCTAGCCTTCAGTTTTTAGACAATGCTATAATCTAGGTCTCCCAACTATGTAAAGCGCCTTGGGGCAACTCCCTTGTGAAAGGCGCTATACAAGAATAAATTTAATTGAACATAACAGAGGAACATGGTTACAGAAAGGCTACAAAAACAGCTTCAGTTTGAGGTAAGATGCCCGGTAATAAATGAAAGGCCCAGTAAATTAGCCATTTTATTATACAAAAATTAACAAGCAAGACAGTTCAAGGTGGAGCAGGGGATTATGGTACAGCAGGTAGAAGCTGCCTTAGAATGTGAAGATAGCTAGGGGCATTGGAAAAGTGAACCTAAAAAGAGAAGCTATACTGGATAGTCATATGAGAAGCCCAAGAAGGGCCAAATTAATTTGCCTTGGGATAGTTATGAAGGAGACAAATGGATAATTGAAGGTTGAAATGATATCCTAGAACTTAAGGGTTTTTAAAAAAAAAAAAAAAAAAAGACACAAGCTGAGCTAGTTGTCATTGATCTTGTACTTGCAGTGGTGTGGGTCAGACAGTACTCGCAGTAGTCAAGACATCATGTTTTGGAGCAGAAATAGCTATAAAGATTGCCGTTATGATCATGAGGCAATGGGCCAAGGCATCAGGTGAAAATGACATCCTTGAATGTGAGCACAAGTGGCATAGACAGCAGTTTGTCTAGTACTTGCAGTTGTGGTTAGAATGGTCTTAGTGGTCTGAATATTTGCAGCCTTTATGGCAGTGGTGGGAAGAGCAGGATAACCAAAGGACTGGTCTTGTAAGGGTAATGCAAGGGGCCAATTGGAGGTAAAGGATATGCCAGGACATGAGGGAAAAGGGCAGGGACAGCATTTAGGCTAGTACTTTTGGTTGGGATTGTACTTGCTATGGTTGGGACAGTATGTGTAGTTGAGGCAGCGACTAGTACTCCAGTGTCAAAGGCAGGGACAGCAGTGGGGCTAGTTGTAGGGGTAGTTCTTGCAGTTGTGGTGGTAGAGATGCTTGAGGTTGTACTAGCAGAGGTGCTTGAGGCCATAGTGGTATAGGTGGTGGCAGAGGTACTGGCAGTTGTGGAGGCAGCATTGGTGATGGAGGTACTTGGGGCCATTGCTGACAAAGTTATGGCATTAATGGAAAGAGCAGGATGAAGAAATGGATTGCCATAAAGATGGGCCTTATGATGGTAATAAAAGGGACCAAATGGATAATGCATTAAAGGATATCCCAGGACATGAGGGTAAAAGGGAGGTACAGCAACTGGGATTGTACTTGAGACTGAGGCAGTTGTGGAGGTGGCTGGGACTCCAGGTTCAAGAGCAGAGAGAGCAGTTGAGGTTGTTGTAGGGCTAGTACTAGCAGTGGTGGTGGTAGAGGTGGCTGGGACTCCAGGTTCAAGAGCAGGGAGAGCAGTTGGAGTTGTAGGGCTAGTACTGGCAGTTGTGGTGGAGGTAGTTGTGGGCATACTGGTAGTTGTGGAAGAGATGGTTGGATCTCCAGGGTCAAAGGCAGGGAGAGCAGGCAAGCTAGTTGTAGGGCTAGTACTGATTGTTGTGGTTGCGGAGGTGGAGGAGACCATACTGGCAGTGGCAACTGGGACAACAGCAGTGAAAGCATTTGCAGCCTTTATGGCATCAATGGAATGATAAGGATGAAGGTACGGATAACCATCAAAATTGGCTTTATGATAGTAATGCAAGGGATAAAATGGATAATGCATTGGAGGTAATGGATATCCTAGGACATGAGGGTAAAACGGAGGGATAGCACTTGGGTTACTACTTGTGGTTGTAGAAGTTGAGACAATATTGTTCATTGTAGTTGGGATGCTTGTGACCAGAGTTTGTGCAGAATTCATGGCACCTTGAGGAGTCAAAGGGCAGGACATCTGCATAGGCAATCCCAACAGTCGCAAAGGAAGGACATAGCTACCATCCTGTAAGGAAATAAGGGGGGGGAAATTCAATTGATGGTGCCATTTATTTACCATTAATTCGTCAATGTATGATACTACCATGCAACTGAGAACAGGTTACATTTGGTTCTAGTCGATACCAGCTAGAGTAGTTCCATTTATATCTGCACAAGTTTGTCAAACATACCTGCTGGGAAACATGACAGCTTTCATAATTTACGATAATGTAGACATCTCTGCGAGCTCTCCTTACTGAGAAACCACAGTCAGAAGGCATCTTGGATACAGGCACTGGGCCATGTTCACCTAATAGATCAGGTTTTAGGAAGGAGGATGAGGGCATTTTGATCAATTAGCAATGCAGGCATATTTAAAGTTGAATTACAAAAAAAAAAAAAAGGGCTTGACATGTGATAGAACAGACAAATTCAGTCTAGGAGCCACTCACCTCGGTCAACCATCAAGTTGGGCATTCTAGTTCCTCGAACACAAAGGGCCATAGCATTGCTTCCACAATGCACAGAGGGATTCATGCGCCACAGCTTCAGCTCTTTAACAGCCATGCAAAACCAAGCATAATGTTGAACCATTGAAACAGACCAACAAACCCCATAGTGAAGAATCTAGTCATTATTTACCTGCTCATTATGCATAGAAACAGATGACTAGACATCAAACTATGTCACAAGCAAATTTTATATTTCATTAATCAAGCTACCTCTCGTGTACAACCTGGTTAACCTCACAGCTTAAATTGTTACAACAGAGCATGCAGACGAGCCTTATAAAGACTGAAAAACATCTGGTTGAAGGTGTTCCTGTCCCTTTAATTAGGACATGGAAGTCACTCTGGATAAGAGTGTCTGCCAAATGCCATAAATGTAAAAGGTTTCAAGTTCAACAAAGAGGTTTGCTTTGCATCCAATAGCCCTAAACAACCACACAACTTTAAATGTCATCACTTAACTACATAAAAGTTCTTACCTGTTGATGCAGTTTGATCAGACTGGTATCTTTCAGGATCATCAGCAAATCCAGCATTGTGCTGCCTAGCATCATTTCCCTCAGTTTTACTTGATAGCAGTCTCACACCTTTCCCAACAACCAGTCGCCCTTTCTGTCCTGCTATTGTGGAAACTCCAGAGGAAGAGGCTGAGTTTTGGTTGATTTCCAGGCAAATCACTAAAGATCTTAACAGAGCTGCAGATAGTACAAAGAGAAGTGGTTTGTTTTCCCACATTGCGCATCACTTTATCTGTCACGTACACTGACAGTCCCAAACCACACCATCTGTACTCTAAACCTGCAAAATGGCTAGAGAATGTACCCTTAAAGTATCTCTTTTAACTAGCTGACCAATGAAACCAGTGGCTCAGTCTCAGTTTCAGCTGAGGGCAATTACCTTGAAATAACTATTGTGTTCATTGTGATTTGCAAACTACATGAATGATCAGTGATTATGGTTACACATTACAAGATTTTTACCAGGAGGAATCTCTAAAGAGACAGTCTGGGGCATATTCCACATTGTAGGACTTTTGAGTTAGCCAGGCTTGACTTGGGACTTAGGATTTCTGACTAAATTGAGAAATCCTGCTTTGTAAAATACCCTTGTTCTGTTCCATAGGACCCTGCTTCTGAACAGGGAAAAGGACTTTTGAAAATGTTTTTTTATACATGTTGTGCATACATAGGGCTTTTATTTTGAAATGATAAGAGACAGGAAGCAGAGTTTCCTTTCATTTTTTTCTTTGTATGGAATGTGATGTTACTGTGTTACTGGTTTTAATTCAACTCTTTGCAACTTACATACTTTGGTTTTTAGCCCATATAAAGCAACAGGAGCTATTATTTTGTGGTAATTTGGAGAATTTATTACCAAATTTGAGTATGTAAAGCCATGTTTACTGTTATCCAGGAGGTATAGTTATCAGCTATTTGTTGTGAAAGGTCTATGTGTCATTGTGAGTAATAATAATAAAGGCTTCTATGCATTTTGCCCATCGTACATAAGTTGATTCTTGGGCAGCCACATATCCAGTGCTCGGGGAGTGGTGTTGTGGATGGTGCCTTGCTCAAGGGTACCTCAGGGTCACCTACTGGGACTCAGACCTCTGACCAACAATAGGGAATAGTCCCCAGTGTTAAGGCCCCACAGTTGTGCCAGCAGGATATTATGCTCATACATTTCTACCTTTTAAAGTTTCACTCTTATTCTGAGTCAGCTGTCAAGAAATATTAAAAAGACACTCTATTCCTGACCTGTAGTGTGGTTTGCTGTTAATCTTTCTTCACACTGAAAAATACTGCCTACTGGTCTTTAAATTACATTTTGTCACATAAACAAATTATGTGGGCAGCGGTGGCCTAGTGGTTAGGGAGTTGGCCCTGCATCGGAAGATTGTGGGTTCGATTCCCACCCTAGTGGGTTGCCCTGAGGTACCCTTGAGCAAGGTACCGTCCCCATCACTGCTCCCCGGGCGCTTTCAATAGCTGCCCACTGCTGCACGTGTGTGTATGGGTTAAATGCAGAGGTCCAATTTCGTTGTGGTTCATGTGTGCTGTGCCGTGACCTCGCAATGACAAGGGTTTTCACTTTCACTTTTTTTTTTTAAACACACAAGCAACACAACAATGATACAATGTGTGAGGCAGAGATTTTTCCTTCCAAAAATGCATGTTAGAAGCAGTCAGTCATTGTGCTTTGATTTGCTGAAGAAAAGAATATGGGTTCTGAGAGAAAACTCCCCTAGGTCCTCCTCTAGTGTCCTGCATTTATACCGATTGTAGCATGTTGCCAGACTCAATGTCAGACACTTTTGATCTACAGGATTTAGATTCTACCTAACAGATCTAGAAGATTTGTCTTCCACCAAAAAAAAACAATATATATATATATATATATATATATANTGTGTGTGTGTGTGTGTGTGTATATATATATATATATATATATATTACATACATATATATACATATAATGTATACATATATATAATGTATACATATATATATATATATATATATATATATATATATATATATCCATCCATCCATCCATTCTCCTCCGCTTATCCGAGGTCGGGTCGCGGGGGCAGCAGCTTCAGCAGGGATGCCCAGACTTCCCTCTCTCCGGCCACTTCTTCCAGCTCCTCCGGGCGGATCCCGAGGCGTTCCCAGGCCAGCCGAAAAACATAGTCTCTCCAGCGTGTCCTGGGTCTTCCCTGCGGTCTCTTTCTGGTGGGACGTGCCCAGAACACCTCACAAGGGAGGCGTCCAGGGGGCATCCTAATTAGATGCCCGAGCCACCTCATCTGGCTCCTCTCGATGCAGAGGAGCAGCGGCTCTACTCTGAGCCCCTCCCGGATGACTGAGCTTCTCACCCTATCTCTAAGGGAGAGCCCAGACACCCTGCGGAGGAAACTCATTTCGGCTGCTTGGATTCGTGATCTCGTACTTTCAGTCACTACTCACAGCTCGTGACCATAGTTGAGGGTGGGAACGTAGATCGACCAGTAAATTGAGAGCTTTGCCTTTTGGCTCAGCTCCTTCTTCACCATGATGGACTGACGCAGAGCCCGCATCACTGCGGACGCTGCCCCAATCCGCCTGTCGATCTCCCGCTCCATTCCACCCTCACTCGGGAACAAGATCCCAAGATACTTAAACTCCTCCACTTGGGGCAGGAACTCACTCCCAACCCTGAGAGGGCACTCCACCCTTTTCCAGCTGAGGACCATGGCCTCAGATTTGGAGGTGCTGATTCTCATCCCAGCCTCTTCACACTCAGCTGCGAACCGATCCAGTGAGAGCTGAAGATCGCGGCCTGATGAGGCCAACAGGACAATGTAATCTGCAAAAAGCAGAGACCCAATCCTGAGCCCACCAAACCGGACCCCCTCAACGCCTTGGCTGCGCCTAGAAATCCTGTCCATAAAAGTTATGAACAGGATCGGTGACAAAGGGCAGCCCTGGCGGAGTCCAACTCTCACCGGAAACAGGTTCGACTTACTGCCGGCAATGCGGACGAAGCTCTGACACCGATTGTACAGGGACTGGACAGCCCTTAACAGGGAATCCGATACCCCATACTCCCGGAGTACCCCCCACAGGACTCCCCGAGGGACACGGTCGAATGCCTTCTCCAAGTCCACAAAGCACACGTAGACTGGTTGGGCAAACTCCCATGCACCCTCCAGGACCCTGCCAAGGGTCTACAGTGCTGGTCCACTGTTCTGCGACCTGGACGAAAACCACACTGCTCCTCCTGAATCCGAGGTTCGACTATCCGACGGACCCTCCTTTCCAGGACCCCTGAATAGACTTTCCCCGGGAGGCTGAGAAGTGTGATCCCTCTATAGTTGGAACACACCCTCCGGTCCCCTTTTTTAAAGAGGGGGACCACCACCCCAGTTTGCCAATCCAGAGGCACCATCCCCGATGTCCATGCGATGTTGCAGAGACGTGTCAGCCATGACAGTCCTACAACATCCAGAGCCTTGAGGAACTCCGGGCGGATCTCATCCACCCCCGGAGCCCTGCCACCGAGGAGCTTTTTGACCACTTCGGCAACCTCAGCCCCAGAGATGGAAGAGTCCACCTCTATGTCCCCAGGCTCTGCTTCCTCATCAGAAGGCATGTTGGTAGAATTAAGGAGCTCTTCGAAGTATTACCCCCACCGACCTACAACGTACCGAGTCGAGGTCAGCAGCACACCATCCCCACTATACACTGTGTTGACCGTGCACTGCTTTCCCCTTCTGAGACGCCGGATGGTGGACCAGAATCTTCTCGAAGCCGTCTGGAAGTCTTTCTCCATGGCCTCACCAAACTCCTCCCATGCCTGAGTTTTTGCCTCAGCAACCACCAAAGCTGCATTCCACTTGGCCTACCGGTACCTATCAGCTGCCTCCCGGTAGGACTCCTTCTTCAGCTTGATGGCCTCCCTCACCCTCGGTGTCCACCAACGGGTTCTCGGGTTGCCACCGCGACAGGCACTGACCACCTTATGGCCACAGCTCCGGTCAGCCGCCTCGACAATGGAGGCGCGGAACATAGTACATTCGGACTCAATGTCCCCCACCTCCCCCAGGACGTGGTTAAAGCTTTGCCAGAGGTGGGAGTTGAAGCTTGTCCTGACAGGGGACTCTGCCAGATGTTCCCAGCAGACCCTCACAATACGTTTGGGTCTACCAGGCCTGACCGGCATCCTCCCCCACCAATGAAGCCAACTCACCACCAGCTGATGATCAGTTGACAGCTCCGCCCCTCTCTTCACCCGAGTGTCCAAGACATGTGGCCGCAAGTCTGATGACACGACTACAAAAACGATCATCGACCTGCGACATAGGGTGTCCTGGTGCCAGGTGCACATGTGGACACCCTTATGCCTGAACATGGTGTTCGTTATGGACAATCCATGACAACACTAAGGACCCGTCCCCCAACCCGAAGGCGGAGGGAGGCCACCCTCTCATCCACCGGTGTAAACCCCAATGTACAGGCCCCGAGCCGGGGGGCAATAAGTATGCCCAAACCTGCTCGGCGCCTCTCACCGGTGGCAACTCCAGAGTAGAAGAGAGTCCAGCCTCTCTCAAAGAGACTGGTTCCAGAGTCCAAGCTGTGCGTCGAGGTGAGTCCAACTATATCTAGCCGGAACTTCTCAACCTCACACACTAGCTCAGGCTCCTTCCCCACCAGAGAGGTGACATTCCACATCCCTAGAGCCAGCTTCTGCAGCCGAGGATCGGACCGCCAAGGCTCCCGTCTTCGGCCACCGCCTAGCTCACACTGCACCCGACCTCTTTGGCCCCTCCTACAGGTGCTGAGCCCATGGGAAGGGGGACCCACGTTGCCTCTTCGGGCTGTGCCCGGCCGGGCCCCATGGGTGAAGGCCCGACCACCAGGCGCTCGCCATCGGGCCACACCTCCAGGCCTGGATCCAGAGGGAGGCCCCGGTGACCCACGTCCAGGCGAGGGAAAACGTCTTTCAAACGTTGCATTCATCATAAGAGGTTTGAACCGCTCTTTGTCTCTTCCCTCACCTAGGACCTGTTTGCCTTGGGTGCCCCTACCAGGGGCATAAAGCCCCCGACAACATAGCTCCCAGGATCATTGGGACACGCAAACCCCTCAACCACGATAAGGTGGCGGTTCGAGGAGGGGATATATATATACACACACACATACACACACAGCAGTGTAACACTGCTCATGATCAATCAGACCATTAATGGTCAAAAAAAACCAAAAAACTAGTACATTTGTATGTACTACTTGGTCAACTACTTGATGTCACTTTTAGGAAGTAATACTTGGATAGCTTAAGTATTTCTAAAGTTAACAAAGCAGGGAGGGGGCATTCACATTGTATGCACATTTAATTTTAGATAAGACTTACATATTTTAAAATAATTTCAAATTATTTTCAAATACATTATGTACATAAGGCCATGTATAGGGGCAGATTCAAATTGTTTGCTCATGGGGTGGATGGAAGGAGAAATGGGATAGGTGTTACCCTGAAAGAAGAGCATGTAAAGAATGCTTTGGAGGTGAAGTGTGTCAGATGTGAGTGATGAGTTGGAAACTGAAGCGTGAAGGCATGAAAATTAATTTTATTGCCTATACCTGGAAGTTGGTTGTGAGATGGAGGAGAAAGAATTCTGGAGTGAAGTGAGAGTGTACCCAGGACCAACCAGTGAGTGGTGAACAGTTCTGGCTTTAATGAGCAAATTGATAAAGGGAACAGAGGTGAAGATGGGCAGGTATGGTGTCAATGAGAGGAATGCACAAGTTCAGATGGTAACGGGTTGTGCTAAAAGGATGGACATGGCTGTAGTGAATACTTGGTTCAAGAGGGTACACAAGGTGATGTATAAGAGTGGAGGAAGATGCATACAGGTGGATTATATCCTTTGCAGGAAGGTCAGTTTGAAGGAGATTAGAGACTGCAAAGCAGTGACTGGGGAGAACACAGCAAAACAGCATATGGTGGTGGTCGTCTGTAAGATGACCTTGGAAGCCAAGGATCAAATGGTGGAAGTTGAAGGAAGTAGACAAAAGTGGAATTCAGGCAAAAGTGAAGATGGGCACTGGGTGATCGTGAAGAATTAGCAGATTGCTGGGCAACTACTGAAAAGAAGGTAAGGAAGACAGCTAGGAGGGTGCTCAGTGTGACATCTAGACAGAAAAGGGAGGAAAAGAAAGCCAGGTGGTGCAACCCAGAAGTTCAGGAGTGTATACAGCCTAAAAAAACCGATAAGTTTCAATTGCCAACTCCCTTTTTCTGAATACTTACAGTAAACAATTGCACACAAGTGTGTAAAGTTAAACTTACTCAAGGCCATTTTTAATACTTCTACTGTGCAACTCAACCTGAATTTCTGAAGAGATCTCCCCCCCCCCCCAACCACAGTATGCAGGGTTTGAGGTCATGCCAGACCTTACAAGAAAAGGGATCATCCTTAATCCCCTTTAGTACATCAAGAACTTATATGCTCTGAGAATAGCAAGATCTATATTTCATTTTAGACTGACACACAAGCATACCTACCAACTTAATACAATAAAAAGTCCAAAACGTCAAGTGCCTTAAGAATATAGAAACAATCATTGTTTTTCAATCAAGCAAATCATTTTATTTGCTTACAGAGGTAAGGTGCTGAAGAAATCACTGAAATCCTCACCCACCTTATGCTGTGACCTTGACATTCTTGCCAGGCCATAGTTTTGTCTCAGGTTAATTTCGTATGTTATTGTACAGGTCCGAAACAATGCATTTAAAAAAAAAAAAAAAAAAAAAGTTCCAGCAAGTCCTGTAAGGATAACAAGAGCCCAGTCTCAGATTAGACATTTTATTATATAAAGCCAACAGCAAGAAATACTTTGTGGTGATATTGGAAACAGGAACTTGCAACAATTATAGACACTGGCAAATACAGGGCTTCAAAAGTTTGGAGCAATGGGTGAAGCCCCAGCATGGCTCTGGTCTGGATCACCATAATTAAACAAAAGAGGTCTTGCACATTTAAGGCAGTGGAGAGGAAAAAAAGCTACTAAAACCTTGTCAGACCAAATTAGATGTACTTTGTACTTCGAGTTTTATCAAGCCTGATGAGTAATACCCAATAGGGTTCAAAAAGTGCAGACATTTTGATGTCCAAGGTTTCCTATGATCTGTGGGGCACATAAGCATAAGGATAAGCTAATGGATGCATAGACCATTTGTTAGGACCAGCAACATTGGTGTCTGGAGCAGTTTTTCCAGATGTAGCAGGTATAGCGTCATATACAGGGTAACGCCTTGGAAAGCCATATTCATATGGATTTTGATAGTATGGCATGAGACCAAAGGGATAAAAATAAGGGAAATTAGGCATAAGATTCTGAGGAACATTTTGAGTTGCAGTGGGAACCTGAGGATAGCCATTTTCTATGCCTGGAGGATAGTATTGCCAAGGGCCAAGAGGATATGGCATCTTATGTAAAGAGTGTCCTAGGACTCTAGGGTTAAGGGCAGGTAGACTAGTTGGGCTAGTAGTGGTGACTGAGGTTGTTGGCACAGTACTGGCAGCAGAGGAGGCGGTAGGGGCAGTACTGGCAGTTACAGTTGTGGTGGTGGCTGAAGGAGAGGTGGTTTGGACCATACTGGCAGTTTTGGTGGTGGCAGAGGTGGTGGTTGGGACAGTATTGGCAGTTTTGGTGGTGGCAGAGGTGGTGGTTGGGACAGTACTGGCAGTTGGAACAATGCTGGCAGCAGAGGTGGTGGTTGGGACAGTACTGGCAATTGTGGTGGCAGCAGAAGAGGTGGTGGTTGGGACAGTGGTGGCAGTTGTGGTAATGGCAGTGGAGGAGGTGGCTAGAACTCCAGGGTCAAAGGCAGGGAGAGCAGTTAAGGTAGTTGTAGGGCTAGTACTGATCATTGTGGTGGCTGGGACAATTACAGCACCTGCAGCCTTTATGGCAGCAATGGAAAGAGCAGGGTGGATAAAGGGATAGCCATAAAGATGGGCCATCTGATAGTAATGCAAGGGACCAAATGGATAATGCATTTGTGGTAAAGGATATCCCAGCACATGAAGGTAAGTGAGAGGGACAGCACTTGGCCTAGCACTGGTTGAGACAGTACTTATGGTTGTAGTTGGGACACTTGCGACCGGTGTGTGTGCAGCATTCAAGGCTGCTAGAGGAGTGGAAGGGCAGGACATCTGCATAGGCAATCCCAACAGGCGCAAAGGCAGGACATAGCTACCCTTCTGTAAAACAAGAGCAAATTATGCAAAATCCATGTTCAAGTTCATTGACCAAGACCAACAGGTAGTAGAGAAAGATTAAAATTATGCACCCAAACACCAATGAAAGGCCAAAGGAAACAGTTTGAAGTAGTAAAGGCATATGCTATTAAGGATGTGCATCTTGGTTAATTTTAACAGGAGTAATTGCCATAGTTAAAGGACATTTGGATATCTGCTAGGAATGCAGACATGTAACTGTTCACTGGTGCTACACAGCTAAATATGACTGACTTGAACAACATTTTGCCTTTGATTTCACAAAGTTAACAGTGGCCATTTAAAATAACTACACAGTGTATGGTCTGACTCATTTACCATTAGCTGGTCAAGGTATGATGCCACCATCTTACAGAGAACAGGTTACATTTGGTTCTAGCCAATACCAGCCAGAATAGTTCCATTTACAGCCACACTTATTGACCTCTGAAGCCCAATTAAGACTAAACAATGTTAACATTGACAACTTGAGTCAAAGCCATACCTGCTGGGAAACATGACAGCTTTGATAATTTACAATAATGTAGACATCTCTGCGAGCTCTCCTTACTGAGAAGCCACACCCAGAAGGCATCTTTGATACAGGCACTGGGGCATGTTCACCTAGTAGAGAAGATTAAAGGAACAGGGCATTGCAATGGATTGGCAATGCAGCCATATTTGAAGCTGAAAATCATTTTCAAACATATTACCCCCTATTTACATTTATTAAATTTATATTTAAGTTATATTTAGACCTCACCTCGGTCAACCATGAAGTTGGGCATTCTAGTTCCTCGAACTCGAAGGGCCATGGCATCGCTACCACAATGCACAGAGGGATTCAAGCGCCACAACTTCAGCTCTGCTACAGCCATTCCAAAACAATTTTTGACATATTGAAAATTGACTCAGACCTCAGTTAAACATGCATCTAGTCACCAACTGAATACTCCTCAGGCAAAGGAACACAGACAATTAGACATTAACCAAGTCAGAGTATTTATATATTAAAAAAAAAAAAAAAAAAAAAAAAAAAAAAAAAAAACACACACACCTCCCAGAACTGCTCATGCTTAGTGCACGATTACTTTTAATTTAAAAAGTGGAAGCCAATTTAAAAAAAAAAAAAAAAAAAAAAAAAAAAAAAGCCCCACAACCAAAATTGTTACTGCAGCACACACGGACAAGCAAGTTTGATTATTTAGACTGCTTTATACCATCATTCATCTTCAGCTTAATACAAAGTTAGGGAAAAAAAAAAAAAAAAAAAAAAAAAAACCTAGCTAATGGCTGATCAGAGACCTCACAATTATTCATTTTAGCTCAATGGCCTAGATCTTAAAAATAAGAAACAGAGTCATGTGTCCATCCCTATGGAAAAAGCACTACTAAGAGTCTCTTGCATTGAGGCATTTCACAGCCAGTGAAATGGAACAGCTACAGACCCCTTTAATGTTATCACCTGTTGCAGTTTGATCAGACTGGTATCCTTGGGTATCAGCAAGTCCAGCATCCTGTTTAGCATAATTTCTTGCATTTTCATTGGAGAGCAGCCTTAGCCCTTTCCCAACAACCAGTCGCCCTTTCCGACCAGCTATAGTGGAAACTCTAGAGAAAGAGGATGCATTTTGAGCTGTTTCCAAGCAAAATACTAAAGATTCCAGGAGAGATGCAGATACAAGCAGGAGAAGTAGTTTGTTTTGCCACATTGCATGTAGCTTTGGCAAGAGCACAGACCAAACACCACAGCCGAGGCCGCACCACCTGCTGAAGCCCAAACTCTCCCTCCTGCAGAAAAGTGTAAAGTGTCTTTGTACTGCTATAGTTGAAGCTTCCCAGTTAACTGGCTGGCCAATGAAACCAGAAGCTCAGCCACAGTGTCAGCTGTGGGTAATTAGCTTGATAAAAACAACCGTGGGCTACAGTTAGAAGAATCTTTATTGTTTAGGAAGGTATTTAACTGAATGAACAGACCCAGACATATATAAACAATGCCATGACAATGCAGCCATGACAATGAGATCTAGTTCAGTTTTCTAAATGCTAAGAAAAGGCAATTCAGGGCTGCCTTTGTTGTTTCCTTCAGAATGGGTTGCACAAGACCATACATTATAAATGGAAAGAAGATCATTGCTGGGAAATTCAAGATGAGCAGTATTCAGCCATTCATAAAAGCAATAAACAAAACCAGAAAGAGCAAAAGAGGGTGGTTTATCAACTAAATTTTTATTAGATTTAGATTTATTAGCTATGTTTATACACAAGGCATTTAGTTCTGTTTGTTGGTGATGAACGAGACAATATACAATGTACATATTATTTACAGGCAATACTTTTTAAGCAATTTTCAGGTTGCATAAAAAAACACCAATATAAGACATATTTATTAATTGTATTTATTAATTGTAGACAACATACAATATACACAACATGCCAGCAATACAATACAATATCCTCCAAAGGTATTGGCACAGGGAGGCAAACTCATTTGTTTTTGCTTTTCATGAAGGCATTTGGGTTTGAGATCAAAAGTTAATTATGAAAATGAGAGATAATTTTTCAAATGTATTTCCTGCTATTTACATCTAGATTTATTACTTAGCACCTTGTGTATTTGAGCACCCACTTTTCCACAAATAAGCACAAATATTTGAGCAGAAAGAAGTGTTTCTCGCTCATCCTTAGGAGGAAAAAAATGCATGTTAGGTTGTTTTAAAATCTGGTGATTGGCTTGCCTTGTCCAAAACTTTCCACTTTTCCCTCAGATTAAGTTCTTTGTTAACTTGGCAGTGTGTTTTGAATCAGTGTCTTGCGTTATTATAAAGTTCTTCCTTATTAGTTTGGGTAATGCTCATTTTTCCTATAGACTTCAGAATTCACTCTGCTACTACTATCATGACTTTTGGAATAGCATTATCAGTAAAGATTACTGAACCTGTTCTAGAAGTAGCCATGCAATCACAAACCATGACACCACTTCCACTCTGCCTTACAGATATGTATATATTTGGGACTGTGAATATATCCTTTTTTTCTCCACACTAAAGATCTACCATCATTTTGGTTAATGCAGACATTTGTCACATTAGTTTATAAAACTTTGTTCAAGAGCTTGTAAGTCACTTTAGATAAAAGCCTCTGAAAGATATTTTAGGAAAAAAAGCCTCAAAACTTATTTTTTCCCTAGAACTATCAGGCTCTTCAACTTTACCCTGCAGGGGTGGAGGGTCCAGTTTTATTCCTGATGTGTCTCTCTGCTTAATATTAATATTATGTCATGTCACTTTGATGATACAGTGGGTTTTTTTTGCACAATTCCCAATTTGCACAATTCCCATTGCACTGGCTACATAATTTTTTTTATTGTGTATGGTATTTTTGTATAGTAGTATCTGTCTGTCTATCTATCTATGATAAACTGGACAGCGACAAATTATATACAGTCAGTAATATGTGGACTGGCATCAGTGCAAGCACCTTCAGCTCTACATGGGAATAACTGCTGGAGGTCACCTTTCATTAAACAGAAACTGAATAGTATTAATTCAAATACACTGTGTCAGGCTTTATTCCATGTTGTTGCTGGGTACTGGTATATATATATATATACTGCTCAAAAGAATTAAGGAACACTTTTTAATCAGTGTAATGTATCAAGTCAGTTAAACGTCTGGGATATTGATTTGGTCAGTTAACACCAAAAGGTGAAATTAACAACAGGTGCACTAAAGGGGCAACAATGAGACGACCCCAGAAACAGGAATGGTTTGGAGGCCACAGACATTTTTTCACCCCTCATTTTTTTTGACTGCTTTTCAGTAGTTTTGCATTTGATTGTGAACAGATTAAGAAACTGAGACTCCATGGAAGGCTTAGACTAGAGTGTTATTGAAAAACTAGGGTCAGTGTCACTACTGGTAGCACGTAGCGATACCTGGACCCTACAGAGGTTCCACAGGCAGTCCAACTCCACCAGGAAGGTGGAAGGTCTTTGCCAGAAGGTCTCAAGAGCATGGAGGAGATTCCAGGAGACTGGAAGTTGCTCTAGGAGAGCTGGATGGGGCTGCAGATGTTCTTAACCCATTAACAGGACTGGTTTCTGCTGCTTTGTGCAAGGAGGAACAGGATGAGTACTACCAGAGCCTTACAAAGTGACCTCCAGTGGGCCGCTGGCGCGAATGTCTCTGACCAAACCATTGGAAACAGACTTAATGAGGGTAGCCTGAGGGCCCGACATCCTATAGTGGGCCCTGTGCTTTCTGCCTGGTGCTGTGGAACTCGACTGGCATTTGCCAGAGAACACTAGAATTGGCAGGTCTGGCACTGGTACCCTGTGCTTTTCACAGGTGAGAGAAGGTTCACTCTGAGCTCATGTGACAGACGTAAAATGGTCTGGAGAAGCTGCTGTGAATGTTATGCTGCCTACAACATTGTTCAGCATGATCAGTTTGGTGGTGGGTCAATGTTGGTCTGGGGAGGCATATCCATGGAGGGACACACAAACCTGTACAGGATAAACAATGGCACCCTCACTGCCATTAGGTATCAGGATGAAATCCTTAGACCCATTGTTAGACCCTTCTCTGGTTCAGTGGGTCCTAGGTTCCTCGTGGTGCATGATAATGCCCGGCCTAATGTGGTAAGAGTATGCAGGCAGTTCATGGAGGATGAAGGAATTGATACCATTGACTGGCCTCCACGCTTGCCTGACCAAAATCCATGACATCTCTGGGACATCATGTTTAGGTCCATCCGATGCCGCCAGGTTGCACCTCAGACTATCCAGGAGCTCAGTGATGCCTTGGTCAGGATCTGGGAGGAGATACCCCAGGACGTTGTATATGGCTAGCTATATATATATATATATATATATATATATATATATATATATATATATATATATATATATATATATATATATATACATTTTCTATCTGTAAACCAATCTGTGTTCATTATCACACTGAATTATGCTCAGAATGTCTTATCGGTCTTTAGTGTTTGAGTTATGCAGTGTGTAACAAAGTGCAAAATACAAAAAAATACTTCTTGGGTCCTTTTGGGCTCAATCAACTCCAGCAGATTAACTTTAACCTTTACCATCATGACAAGAGAAATATTTTCTACTCTGGGTTCCAGCTGCCTTCTTTTGTGTGGAGATGATGACAGTGTGGTTGGTTGCCCTAGGGCTCCCTTTGTTGTACTCATAAATAACTTTCAGAGTCTGTATTACTCGTCCTAAGCAAAGACATGGTTGTAGCAAGTTTGTTTTTGATCTGTGTGTTGGACTGTAGACTGTTTCTTTATTCTAGAGCTGAAGTGGGCTGTAGGCCATTTGTTTGCTCCAGAGCTGTAGATGGTTTCTTTGTTATCGTTGTTTGTGGTGGGCCATAGCATGACACCTACATTACTGAACTAGCTTTCACGTCTCTCCAGAGATGGTTTCTTTAGTTAATATCCAGATTCTGATTGGGCCACTACAGGAATTTGATGGAGTTTTCAAAGGCATGTCTATGTGAGGTTTTTTTTGTAGGTGTAAGCCTTATCCATATGCCTTTTACTCTACATCTGTAGAGTAAACGAGGAATGTGCTGATAACAAAGGACTAAAACTGTTCAGGGCCTTGCCTAAAACAAATAAACCTTAATTCATAGAAGACCAGCCCTGACACCACCTATGGCCACAGCATAGTTATACTCTCTCAAGTAGTTGACTAGTTACCTGTGTGTAATGTAAAGGCTTCATTTGCAGTCAATTAGCTGAGAAGGCCTTGTACAAGGCCTGATATATCTTACTGCTTGGTGCAGCAGTCTTGGCTGGCCCGAAGTTTGCCTCCTGAGTGGCAAACGACCTGTGTAGAGGCAGAGTGATGATATCGCCTAGATCAAAACAACACTTCTTTTTGGAACACCTATAAACAACTTTGAATGAGCTTTATTTACGCTTTGCCTGTCAGGAAAAGAGGGAGATGGAAAAAGAGAGAGAGATGTTCATTTTTCAGGAAACACAGTGGTTCGTAAAAGCATCAGTGTGTTAAATATTACCCTCAACTACTGGCATTTCTCACTTTATGCAGTTCAGTTTAAATCCAAAACAAGACAGTATAGGCTTACAGCAATTCCCATAGTCATATATTCACTGAAATACACACACACACTCACACACACAGAGTTAGTTAAAGTTAGTTGTGGGTAGAAATACGCCGTCATAACACAGACACCTAAAATATACTTTTTTCCCCAATTACAAAAGTGCTGAATAGAATTTCTTGCTTGAATCAATAATGTACATTAGTTCCACACAAATAAAAAACAATGTTAGAAAAAAAAAGTATCCTAAAGCTACATTTTTGTCCTGCAAGATACAAGCAGTCTAAAGACACCCTCAAAGATAAATATGATCTAGGCAGGAGGAGAAAGGGAAGTGTAGAAGAGTAGAAGTTTGAATGTTGGCAGCATGACTGGTAAAAGTAGCTGATATGATGGAGAGAAGGAAGGTTCATACTTTGTATGTGCTAGAGACTAGATAGAAGGGTAGTAAAGCCAGCTTTAGTGGAGGTGGGTTTAGATTTTTTTAAAATCATGGTGTGGGTGGAAGGACAAATGGGGTAGGTGTTATTCCGAAAGAAGTGTCAAAGTTCTTTGTCAAAAAGTTATTTGTCAAAAGTTTTTTGTAGGTGAAGTGGGTGTCAGATAGGGAGATGAATTATGCCCCACAAGTTGGTTGTGAGATGGAAGAGAAAGGAGAATTCTGGAGGGAGTTAGATGAAGTGATAGAGAGTGTATCCAGGGAAGAAAGAGAGTGGTGATTGGTGCAGACTTAAATGGACATGTTGGTGAGGAATAGGGTGATGAGGAGGTGATGGGTAGGTATGGTGTCAAGGAGAAATGCAGAAGGTCAGATGCTTGTAGATTTTGCTAAAAGAATGGAAATACTTATTTTAAGTAGACAGAGGAGCACATGGTGACATACACTGTGTGTACAATTATTAGGCAAGTGAGTATTCTGGTGATTAATTTTAATATGGAACAAATACAGTGCTATCAGTCAATCTAAAACATTAATAACCATGAAACCTGAATGTTTTACAAAGGAAATATTAGTGTGAACATTCTCAGTAGAATAAATATGTGTGCACCCATAGCCATCCCTTTTTTCAATAACACTCTAGTCTAAGCCTTCCATGGAGTCTCGGTTTCTTAATCTGTTCACAATCAGCTTTTTGTGCAGCAACAACCATGGCCTCCCAAACACTGTTCAGAGAGGTGGACTGTTGTCCTTCCCCATAAATCTTCTGGGTGGTGGTGGTCTAGTGGTAGGGTACTTGCCTGTGGACCTCTGGATCAAGAGGTCCCTGGTTCGAATCCCACCTCTGGCACTACCACCACTGGGTCCCTGAGCAAGACCCTTAACCCTGAGTTGCTCCAGGGGGACTGTCCCTGTAATTGGGACATGTAAGTCGCTCTGGATAAGAGCGTCTGCTAAATGCTGTAAATGTAAATGTTTAAGAAGGCCCGTGAGTTCTCCATAGAGCTTAGGTCAGGTGAGGAAGGGGGCATATCATTCTTATATAGTCTTCTTGAAAGATGAAGACCTTTTCCTGAACCACTGCTAGAAGAAAGCGTTTCTAAAAACTGGCAGTAAGAATGGGAGTTTATTTTGAGTCCAACTTCAACCTGAAAAGGTCCAGCTAGCTCATCTTTAATAATAGCAGTCCATACCAGTACCCACCTCCACCTTGCTGGCGTCTGAGTGGAAGTGGAGCTCTGTGCCATTACTGATCCAGCCATGGGCATCTGGTTCATCAAGAGTCACTCTTTCTCATCTCTTTTCATTCTCAATCATAATGTTTCATCTTATGTGTCATGTTCAGTGGTGTTAGGTTTATCCTTCCTCACCTTAGCCATGTCACTGAGCACTGAACACCTTGTACTTCTGGGCACTCCAGGTAAGTTGCAGTTCTCGAATATGCTAGCAATGGGGCAGTGGTGGCCTTGTGGCTAGAGACTAGACCCCAGGGAGAAGGCATGTGTGTGTATGGGTAAAATGTAGAGGTTAAATTTTGCAGTGTCTCACTGTGTGCTGTGCTGTGTTTCACAATGACAAGAATAGTAACTTTCACTGGAGGATGATGAGCTCCCGGTAGCTTCATGTTTGATTCTTCTGAAATCTTTGGCAGTTCATTTGCATACCACAGCTTTTGACCCAACATGTCCCTGTTGACTGTTTGCAAAGAAACTGTTTGATGGTTCTGCATCTCTCTGAAAGACTTTAGACATTTTTGACTTTTCAGAGTCAGTCATATCTCTTTGTGGCCCATGTTGCTTGAGGAAAAGAAGGTACCTAATAATTGTGTACACCTTGATAAAGTGTGTTGATCTTGACCACACTCTACCTCATTTGCACATCACATGATATGCTTAAATCCAATTAGCATTCAAGTTTAAACAGCCTGGAGTTGGAATATATGCCTGAAAATGATGATATGGTCAAAATAACCAATTGCATATACAGCAGAATATGTTAGTGAAGATGAGATGGGATGGTCAGAGAGAGGAAGTAAGTAGACAGAAGTACAAGGACATGAAGCGCAAGGCGAAGAAAGCAGTGGTGAAGGTTAAAGAACAGGTGTTTGCTGAATTGCTTTAGAGGTAAGACAGTAGGGAGGGGGAAAAGACCTGTACCTATTAGCTAGACAGAGAGACAGAGCTGGGAAAGATGTGCTGCAGGTCAGGGCGATAAGGGATAGAAATGGAAACGAGCAGGCGTGTTGAGCAGATGGAAAGAGTTCTTTGAGCGGTTGATGAATGAACAGAATGAGAGTGAGAGAAGATTGGAAGATTGTAAAGATAGTGAATAAGGAAGTGCAGTGAATTAGCAAATGGAAGTAAGGGCAGCGATGAAGAATGGAAAGGCTGTTGGTCCAGATGTTATACCAGTGAAAGCATGCAGGTGTTTGGGAGAGATGACAGTAGTGATTCCAACAATATTGTTTACCAACAATCTTGAAAGTGAGAGGATGCCTGAAGAGAGAAGTGAACGGGAATGGGATTTTCAAGAACAAGGGTGTTGTGCAAAGCTGTAGTAATTATGGAGGGATAAAGTTGATCAGTCAAAGCATGAATGTATGGGAAAGAGTAGTGGAAGCTATTTTAAGAAAAGAGGTGATGATTAGTGAGCAGAAGTATGGTTTCATGTCAAGAAAGAGTACAATAGATGCAATGTTTGCTGAGAGTGTTGATGGAGAAGTCCATAGAAGGTCAGAAGGAGTTGCATTGTGTCATTGTGCACTTGAAAGAAAATATGCTCTAGAGAGAACAGGAATGAAAGTGAGTGAGCCAGAGACAGAATGGAATGAAAGGGAGGGAAGTGGAATGGATAGGATGCAGAGAGTACACATGACAAAGGTGGAGGAATTTAAATACATGGGATCAACAGTTCAAAGCAATGGGGAGTGTGGAAAAGATGTGAAGAAGAGAGTTCAGACAGGTTGGAATGGATGCAGATGAATGGCAAGAGTGACAGACAGGTACCAGAAATAATGAAAGAAAAGGTTTACAGGGCAGTAGTGAGATGAGCTATGCTATACAGGTTTTAGACTATGTCGCTGATGAAAAGACATGCAGTAGAGTTGGAGGCAGCAGAGTTAAAGATGCTCTAACGGATGTGACAAGGATGGACATGGTTAGAAATTAATATATTGGTTTGAACATGTGCAGAGTAGAGACTAGGAATATGTTGGGAGAAGGATGTTGAGCATAGAGCAAAGAGGACATTTATAGATGTGAGAGAGGACAAGCAGAGAAAGATGCAGAGGACAGGAAGAAATGGAGACGGTTGATCCATTGTGGTGGCCCCTAATAGTAGCAGCCAAAAGAAGAAAAAGTAAAAAAATTAAAAAGAAACACTGAAGATGCACATTTTATATTTTAAAAATGTGATTCATTAATCATATAGACCTAAAGTTTTAAATATCGAATCCATTATTGCTTAAATTGTATTTTTGTATTTCTATGTGAATGCAAACACACTCACTGAAAATACTTGTCACATGTAATTATTTAAAAATATATATTGATTTTAAAAGATTTTAAACTGATAAACAATCTTTTACAATAATCTTTTTGGTTTCAGCAGCTAAACTACTACCAAAAGTAGTGCAAACAACATTTTTATTAGTGGATGAATGACAAAATATCCTTGATCATTCATTTTTTACATGGTTTATTAAACCTATTGCTCACTTCTCATGTTTTCCAAAATTCTAATACCACGTTAAGGTAGCAACATTCCTATAGATTCAAATATTAGGCATTCTGAGATTGCCACTTCTAGTTATTTTAACAACATAAAAGATAAACATCACTCTACATATGGAACATTTTCAGACCCTTTATTTAGGAACAGTGAGCATTGAATTTTCAACTGTTTGCCAGCTGTCCGCTGCTTGTCAGATGTCATCCTGATTTTTTTTACTTTAATCCCTTTTTTAAAAATTGTACAGGATTTTTTATGATATAGCAGTCACAGTGGATGTTAAATGGGTCTTTTGGGGTGGTCTTCTGTGTGAAGCATCTAAGCAAACCTTTGAGCATCAACACCCAAGGGTACAATTCTGCTTCTTTCATCTACATTTGGTCTGTACTGACAAAAGAACAAGGTAAGCAACATATGCTAAGCATTGGTAATATTATGTTGGGTTCAGCTAAACAACTAAACTGCAGTAGTTATAGCCATAGTTGTAGCTATAGTTACAGCATAATGACACACACCTCCTGCACCCCTGACTTTTCAGGGATTTTGCTTCTCTTTTCAATCTGTGGTGGGTAGGTGTGTAATGCAGTGTTATATAATTGACTGGAGTGTGTGTCATGCACAGTGTCAGCTCCTATAATTAAGCCTCCCACACACACTCGGGATGGATAAGTGATCGCAGTTTTGGGCAATTATCCTTTTGAAAGGTTATGAAATTGGTTCAGTAACACCTTATCTGTCTAAGTGATTAGTAGGCATAGGTTTTGCTAAGTGGGGTGATATATGGTCACTGTGATCTTTGGTTTTATCCATCAGGACCTGGATCTCAATATAGTTGCAGTGTCTACTGTTCTGGCTTCTGTTTAAAACACAATGATCATTGCAACAATAAATTGCCTATATTTTTTATGAGGCCCAAGATATAATGTTAAATAATATAAGTGAAAGTGACAACCCTTGTCATTGCGAGGTCACAGCACAGCACAGTATGAAATTGCAAACACCATGCAGCAGTGGGCAGCTATTGAAAGTGCCTGGGGAGCAGTGATAGGGACAGTACCTTGCTCAAGGGTACCTCAGGGCAACCTACAGGTGAGGGAAACGAACCCACCATCTTCCGATGCGGGTTCAACTCCCTAACCACTAGGCCACCGCTGACCTAATAATATATATAATGAACATTTTAAATTAATTGTAAAAAATATTACCTGAAGATACTATAGGTCCTGTAAAACAATTAGTAAATATATTTTATTCATAAAGAACATTTATTTAAGTACAAATGGCCTGTCCAAGTATTTTGTCCAAGTATGAGAACTACTGATCAAACAGGATGCTTGTTCTTGCCTTCAGCACTACTCAAGTTGGATTTGTCTAACCTGGAACAGTGAGTGACTATGGATGAGGTTTGTAATTTTAATCTTTCCCTCAAGCCTGACCTTTCTTCAGTCCCTGCTGCTGAAAAAATAATCCTCTGGCATCACACTGTCACCATGATGTTACGCTGTAGGGATGGTATTGGGCATAAGTGAAAAATCTGAATACTTGTGTAACTGTGATATTTCAGTTTTTTTTTCTTTTTAATTTGAAAAAATATCTAAAATTCTGATTTTACTTTGTAATTATGGTTTACTGATTTTTTATTAATAATAAAAATGTAAAATGTAATCAATTATAACAACATCAGGATGCAACATCACAAAATTGAAAAAAGGGAGTTTGAATACTTTTTCAACCCACTGTAACTTTCAGCAATTGCAGTCCTATTGAATCACCTTCAAGGTAATGAAACTACAACCTTACTAATACAGCCCCTTTATTGTATCACTAAGCTTACAGGATGTTCACTCAGAAATAAAGGATGAGAAACACCCTGAACAAAGACACAGGGAGAACTTCACCCAAGCCACCCTGAGACTCAAACCCAGAACCATCTAATTGTGAAGTGACAGCACTACCCACTGCACCACCATATCTCCCCAGATACAAAATATTTTATAATAAAAAATTATAAGCAACACAAGTGCGGACTGAAATCTTAAACAAGTTTTTCATTCATTGAATAAAAATACAGAAAGTATTGAAGTCTGTGCCTATAATAATTTGGCCAAAGGAAAAACAACACATTATTAAGAATGATTTATTTATCATTGATCTGAATACTGTGTGTATGTGTGGGGTGGGAGTAATAGGGTGGTAGGGGCTAATAATGACATTACATTCACAGAAAGGGGACAATAAGGCAACAATAATACATACAGACCAAATTTGCAAAAGTAGTTGTATCATGTTAAAAATAACAAAAAATAAATTCACACCATATTTGTAATATTCTATTAGTCTACAAATGTTTAAGCAGCAGATATGTGTGTGTGTGTGTGTGTGTGTGTGTGTGTGTAGGGGCTGGTGTGTAGAGTATAAGGGAAACAGATGACCAGATGACACACTAAAAAGAATCATTTCACACCCGAGTGCTTTGCTTCCAGACACACACATTATTCTCTCTCTCTCACAGACACACACACCTACACACAAACTCAGATACACACATCGTTTGAGACTGTCCCCATAAGGTTGTATGTGACCCACATCTCTTCTCTTCTGCTATCCCTCTCTCCTTCTCCTTGTTCGTATCGCTCTGTTTTAGCTCCACTCTTCTTTTTTGCCAGTTCTAGCTCCTCACCTCTTTTCTCTTGCTTTTTGTTAGCATTTAACAGTAAAGGTCACACACTAAAAAACAAGCTTCATTATAAGCAAGCAATAACACACGCGCCTGTATGGATGTGTGTGTGGCTTTTGGCAGCTGGTATCATTGTTAATGGAGTTAATCACACATGCAAATTACAATCAGCACACTATCTGCCCTTAATGGAAACACTGATTGCTGTTCTGCATTGAGCTCCTGCCAAATATTTACATCTTTAAAGGCAGAAGCCATACAATCAAAAGGAAGTGTGGTAAGAGAGAGAGAAAGAGAGAGAGACAGAGAAGAGAGAGAGAGGTACTTACAGTAACACTTACAGAGGCAGGAACACAGAAAAATCCAAAGAGAAAGAAAACAGCTCAGAAACAACTCTCAGTACTGACTAGGTTATATTTTTTGCCAATTCAATGGCTTTTGCTTTACACAGAACACTTGTGTTTGAGATTAAAACATGAATATAAGATATCAGAGACGTATCAGCTACAAAATTATTCTCAAACCTTTGGCTAGAAGTAGGTTTAACACCAAAACATTTGCTTTACTGTTCTAAATTAATCACTGGGCTCAGTCCAGGAGTGTCTCAAGACAGCAATGAGAAAGAGCACTGGAGAACCACATTTCAACCAACATCTGACTGGGTTTGTTGATGTTTGGTGAAAAGTGTTTGCTTTGTAACACATACCACTGTAAACCACCACCACTATAAACTATATCACTCTGCATAAATAATTGTTTAATTGTATAATTAAAAATATTAACCAATATATGTTTTAGCAGAATAGGCCCAAGAGCCCCAAAAGAGCCAAAAAAATTATTCTTTTTCTGTTTGACACAAGGGCACGTATCTCTTTATGCCTGTATGCACGTATCTGTTTATCACTGGAGTGAGTTATTAAACAGAAGTGCTCACTAATACTCCATTATTCTTCTTATAAATAATTGCATTTCTACAGCCGATTATCATTTAAATGAAATTGGGCAGAAGGCATATCTTTGCTCTCCAACAGACACACACACACACACACACACACACACACGTGGCAGCCATATATATGTGTGTGTGTGTGATAATGTTAAATAATGTGTATTCAGCTACTGTGTGTGTGTCTGTGGGTATAGCATGTGCCTTTGCCCCAATTTCCCAAATGATGTCGTCTTTACTCCTATTCAAATCATCTGGATATATATATATATATATATATATATATATGTGTGTGCATCTTGCATTGTAGTGTGCGTGTGTGTGTGTGTTTATTCCAGGAATCTGTTCTCTGCACAATTAAGATAAAAGATAATAATAATAAAGTCAGTCTTACACAATTAATCTAGTGTATGTCTGAGATGAAGTGGAACACTTAATTTGTCCAGCAGGGGTTTCATTTGCTCTTGGTTGTCTGAACACAGAGCAGGCCACCGGCAAGGCATTGCCATTTACAGCCAAACTCATTACTATGCAAACAGGAACCTCACACAGTTTACATTCCAAATAAGTGCCTGAAGTGAAAATCCTAATCACGTTTATCTAGAGGACAAAACAATATGGCTGCTCTCAGTCAAGCACTTCTGAGCCTCCTCTATGTTGTTTAGATATTTATTTTACTTATTGCAAAAAACTATAGAACTTAGAATTGTAATGTTAACTTTATGCACAGTAATCATAAACTACCATTCACAAATAAAATAAACAATATAAACATGGTAAGCAAACAGTTGGCTTGTTGGTTCAAAAGGGATATGAGGACTGTACTATATGCTACAAACCAGAATGGTGACTGAAAGTTTTAACATGGGTTAAAATAAAGTGTGACAGTCATGAAGAGTATGGAAGACATGAGTATTAAAACTCAATGGAGCAGTGTAAAAAGGTTGCCTGGTATGTTAAAATCATTTCCTCTCCATGTGTGGGACATTGGGAAAAGATGTCATGAGAATGCACTGTGGGAAAAACAAAAGCTGACACTGGAAGTATGATGCTCTGGGAAAATTTTGGCCGGAAAATCCTGGGTCCAAACATTCATGTGGAAGTCATTTCGACAGTTAACTCCAAACTAAACACTACTGTAGACCACATACATCCCTTCAGTGCCACAATAATCCCCAATGGCAGTGGCCTCTTTCATTGTGCCCCACCACACTGTGAAAACTGTTCAGTGATGAATACAGGGACATGGCAAGGGTGTAGCCCTGGCCTCCAAATTCTCAGTCTCACAATCCAAACAAGCTGCAGGTTGTAATGGAACAATTCGGCTCGCCTCACATACTATAGGACTTACAAAACATACTGCTAACATCTTTGTGCCTGAGGTCTAGGAGATTCCATGCTTTAGTTGGTCTGAAGTGATTTGTGTATTAGCAGGGGATCATATGTTTGCAAGAAAAGAGAAACAATAAATGCTTGTCTGAACAATCTGAACATCTACCAGATGTTGGGAAGGTACATGCAAAGGAAATGAATCTTTACTCCTTGCTAAGCTGTTTAAGTGGGGCAGCAGTGGCCTAGTGGTTAGGGAGTTGCCCTTGCATTGGATGATTGTGGTGGTGGTGGTGGTGGTCTAGTGGTAGGGTACTTGCCTATGGACCTCTTGATCAAGAGGTCCCCGGTTCAAATCCACCTGCTTTTCTCACCATTGGGTCCCTAAGGCAAGACCACTTAACTCTGAAGTTGCTCAGGGGACTGTCCCTGTAATTAGGACATATAATCGCTCTGGATAAGAGCGTCTGCTACATGCCGTAAATGAAATGAAATGAAATGAAATTGTGGGTTTGATTCCCCACCAATAGGTTACCCTAAAGTACCCTTCAGCAAGGTACTGTCCCCGTTCAATTGCTGCACATTGTTTGCATGGGTTAAATGCAGGGGTCCAATTTTGTTGTGGTTCACTGTGTGCTGTGACCTTGCAATGACAATTTTTCAGTGAGAAGACACGACAGAGCACACAAAAATGAATATCTGCATTTAACCCATCGCGACCGAGGAGCAGAGGGCAGCCATATGCAGCACCCACAGGGAGCAGTGTTGGTCAAGGTCAAGCAGGTCAAGGGAACCTCAAGGCAGCCTACTGATTCTTGAACCCACAACCTTCTGACCTTAAAGCCTAGTCCCTACCTGTTTGTCCACCTCCTCCCCACCACACAGAAAGAAACCAGCCTGCCTCTGTGGTTATCAAACCCATGACCTTCTCGCTGTAAGGCTACAGTGTGCCATCATTCACCATTTACTTTGCTCAAAAGTAAAAAAAAAAAAATCAATTCAAGAATTCATTTGACATGCAGGTTTTGTCACTTTTGAACAGCTGTGCAATCAAACAGAAATATTAATATTAATATTTCTCATTGCAAGGCTCAAGGTGTCTTCTTTTGTTGTAGCTGCTAAAGTAGTTTCATTTTTGAAAAGCACAGATGTATGATAACCAACTATCAAACAAATTTAGTTTTCAGTGGTTTGGCAGCCACTGTTAACAAAAGCTGCTGTGCTCGTTGATTAATAATAAGAATGCATGCCCAGCTAATGTAATGATCTATGATCTTTGGAGATTCTGGGTATATTGTTGGAGATTTTAGCCTTCACTCTGGGACTTAATTATAACACTCAGACAATAAGATAATGCTTGTTAAAATAAATGACTGTTCAGCTCGACAGAGCCCTAAAAGGCAGATATTGTTGATTATCATTAAAAAAATTAAAACAAAAAACTGTATATATATGTATATATATACAGTACTGTGCAAAAGTTTTAGGCAGGTGTGAAAAATGCTGTAAACAAAGAATGCTTTGAAATATAAATAATGATTGTTTATTTTATAAATTTTACAAAATGCAAAGTGAGCGAACAAAGAAAATCTAGAAATCAAATCAATATTTGGTGTTACTACCTTTTTGCCTTCAAACCAGCATCAATTCTTCTTTTACAGGCCCACAATCTCAACATCATCAACTGTTTCTGGGATTACATGAAGAGACAGAAGGATGTGAGGAATCCTACATCCACAGAAGAACTGTAGTTCTTCAAGTTCTTCAAGATGTTTGGAACAACCTACCAGCCGAGTTCCTTCAAAAACTGTGCAAGTATTACCTAGAAGAATTTAAGCTGTTTTGAAGGAAAGGCAGAATTGGTCACACCAATATTAATTTGATTTGGAACTCTTTGTTCCATTCACTGCATTTTTGTTGATTGATGAAAATAAATGATTAACACTTCCATTTTTTAAAGCATTCTTTGTTTCCAGCATTTTTTCCACACCTGCCTAAAACTTCTGCACAGTACTGCACAGTACTGTAAAAAAAAAAAAAAAAAAAAAAAAAAAAAAAAAAAAAAAAAAATATATATATATATATATATATATATATAGGCTGTTTTGAGAATTTTTATATATGTGTTGCACAGCACACAGTGAACCACAACAAAATTGAACAAGAATTCTGGAATTGTTGTTGTTGTTGTTGTTGTTGTTGTTGTTGTTGTTGTTGTTCTTCTTCTTCTTCTTCTTCTTCTTCTTCTTCTTATTATTATTATTATTATTATTATTATTATTATTATTATTATAGAATGTGCAATAGCAGTGAGAATTATATACAATAATGTACCAATATACCAGTAATTGCACTAATTCAGACCTACACTTAAAATTCTGAAATTAGAGATATAATTCAAGAACTGCAGTGAGAAATCTGTAATTCTATAATTCTTCTACAACTAACACCTCTAGAACTATTCTGGGATTTTCTGGGGATCTCTAGATCTCGCTAGAGAACTCTGTAATCCTGTTATTATTGTTGAAAAAGTGATATAATTTTAGAACCAGAACTGGAATTTTATAATGAATTCCCTAATGCAGGTAACTATTTCATGACTATTATCATGTCAGGTGATTTGTGTTCCTGATAGAGAGAGAGAGAGCACAGTCAGTAAAGGAGGTGTTTGCATGGGCACAGACCAAGACACACTTACACACATACACACACACACACACACACATTTAGACAGACATGAATGCACCCAGAAAACACACAGGCAAAAAAGAAAGAGAGCAAAGATGATTGTCATACAGCACCTCTCAGCAGCATTAGTATCACAGCATGAAGTCAAGTCCAGTAAAAAAAAAACTATTAGCATAGCATTTTGCTCATTGAGCATTTTTGTTGTCATGACAACAACACAATCAGGCCACATTTTACATTCTCCTAAAACAGCCTTGACTGCCCTTCACACTGCACTGCCCCTGGCATTAGTGCACCTCCTGCTCCTTCATACAAGCTAGAGTGCAGTGAAAGGATTAGGATAGGTTTGGATTACTTTAAGGTTTGGCTACCTCAAAGAGATAAACAGATCCACTCTACAGTCTCTGTTATTTCAAGCATATTGTTACTGCCATCACAAAACTCATACTTTTAAAACTCTTTCAGCTTTTTGATTCCAGGTAAAAGGGAAACTTAAACTAATTTCTTTTGCTTTAACAAAATGATCTAACTATTTTTTGCTGTATAAGTAACATTATGCCTCTCTGTGGCTGTCACAACTGCAAAATTTTGGATGAGGGGTTTGAAAGACTGCATAATATATAAAACTATATATTGTCTGAAGGAACGAGATCCAAAGGACATGAATGACTGAGTAGAGTTCAAAGCAAAGTTCATTTAACTGCTGTGGAGACAAAACACTAAAACATTGAGACTGTGCCTTACAAGAATGGGATCTTAAAGAGGAATGTGTCAAAAGAAGTCTTAAAGGCAGGTTCTAAAGGCAGCACAGGTTTATGGTTATGAACCAAGGAAAAGAGGTATGGAATTGATCACACTGAAGCCTGTGATGTTGGAAATATTGGAACTGACATTGGCCTCAGTTAGAAGGGATGTAGAGAATTAAATATTAGTAGAAGAGTCATATGAGATTTTAGAGAAGTTATAGATGAGATGAACTGCGGCTTTCTTAATTTCATGTAGAGAACAAGTGATATAAGAGGCCCAGCAAAAGGTCATTGCAAGATGACTAGAGCGGCAAATTTCTCCTAATGTTGGAGATCAAGTTTTCAGTTTGACAGATAATTGGAATTTAGAAGTAGACTTTTCTACATTTTTCTTTTCTAGATTTCTGAATTTTATCAATTTTTATACATGGATCTGCAGTGTAAAACTAGTAGGAGATAGAAAACAATACAGCTGTGTAATGATTAGCAGTAAAGACAGGATGCAGGCACGAGGAACAGAACTGAACTTTATTAAAATGAGAAAAAAAAACATTAAATGCAAAAGAAAAGCACTGTGAAAGGAACAAATTTAAAACTGATGCAGTATGAAGGCAGGGAACACAGATCACATAGAATAAAACAACAAATATAAAGAGAGAACCAAGGAGAGCACAAATCCAAGCAGTAACAAAAATGTAGGGATATTTACCCATATGACAAGACTAGAAATTCCTGGGATCACTGTTAAGAAGGCAAGACTAATGTAGCAGAGGAAAAACTTGACATTCAAAATGATCATGAGAGGAGTGAAATCCTCCTAGGGTTTTCCCCTTTTGCTCTCCCATTGGCTTCATCTCATCCCTCTGATAACTCCCAAAAATATGGGTTACAAAACTTTTTTTGCTACAGTATTTAGACTCCCCAAAGGGGTGTGCACAAAGCATTCATGTCATTGAAGCAATGAAGAACTGCTTTGTGAGCCCTAAGTGAATGCTGGTTTTCCCCTGGACTGGAACTTTTCCCAACAATTTCCAAAACTATTGGCAAATGGAAAATTATGGCTAGAATAGAAAAGTGTGAACCCAGCATAAGTGTGAAATGTTTAAAAGAGCATCATGTGGTTTACAGTGTAAAAGGAACCTGGTAGGTCAAGGTTTTTGCCATATAATTATTAATGTTTAGGTGTTCAAGGCACATAAAACCATCCTGGATAAGAGCAAAAACACAATGAAAATACACAGATTAGCATACAAATTCTCAAATCTAAAGAAAATCAAATGAAAAGATAGCCTATTCTGGCTTAGCCTCATTCTTTTTCCTAGTATGTCCAGCCAATGTCCACTGCAGACAATCTTCTCCTAACTGGCAGGAGACCCTCACTTTTTGAAGCATTCTAGCTATTACCCTGATTCAGTACAGACATCCTTTGTTAAGAGAGCAGCCCTACATACAAACCTATGTCTAAATATGTATATAAAGCATACATGCATTCATTATATTTCATTAGATCACTATTCTAAAGGTATTTTAAAAACAAACAAGCAAAAAACTTTCTGTTTAAAAGATTTGACAAAAAAGGCTAGTCTTGCCCAGCAGCAAAAATACAACAGACTATTCACATTATAAACATACATTAAGACTTTATAATTTTTAAGGTAATTATAATTACAGTGTGAGCTAAAATGCATTTTTTAAAGCTTTGGTTTGAAGTCTAAATATAAAAATAACCCATGCATTAATGCAGTTCTAAAGCAATTAGTTTATTGTGCCCTTGATTATAAAGCTCTGACTGGTTAGAGCTATAAACTGGGTCAAAATGAGACAGTGAAGAAGCCAAACAACTGGTCACTTTAAGCTTTTAATAAGTCATGCTTTTTACATAAGGGCCTCATTCTGACTGAATTTTGCCCTGCAGCAGGATTATGCTCATGCTCATGCAGCACACAGCTATGTACATGCCCCCTAGCAAGACTGGGGTATTTTCAGGATGCCTGGCATTATTCCTTGTTCCTCTTCAGTACAGCCAAAAAAAAAAAAGGGGGGGGGGCACTTTGGTTTTTCTTTTAACCTGCAACCCTGCAGGCTAAAGGAACAATAAAATGCAATGTAAAAGGCCATGGTTGTTACATGAGTATTCTAGCTCCTCCTTAAATGCACACACACTTGTACACACACATAGTTATATACACTGTTTGTGAGACCACACATATACACATATGTATATTGTACTTTTAATTTGTGAAGATTATTTAATATAGATAATGTTGGGCTGATACAATGCAAATGACAGCTGAAATTTTCAAATTCTAAGAAAAAAAAAACCTGTAGATAAAATATTATATCTGACAGTAACAATAAAAAAGATCAGTCACAGCATTAAAACAGGTGACAGATGAAGTGAAAACATTATTTCATTACAATGACATCTATCAAGAAGTGGAATAATAGCCAGCAAGTGAAATGTCAGTTCTTGAATTTGATGAAGTTTTTGAAGCAAGAAAAATGCCCAAGGATCATTTAACATCGTTTGCATGATCCCACAAAACTACTGGAGACCTATGCTGACTATGATAGAAAGGTCAGAACACACAGTGCAGCACAGCTTTCTATGTGCCGGCAATGCTTTGCAAGGTGATCGAGGCAGTGTGGTACATTGAGCAATTAATTGGCATTTTTGTGAATGCTACTTTGACACGGACCACCTTCTTCAAATCGCAGACCCCTTCATCATAATGGTATTCAATGGTATAGCAATGGTATGGGGCAGTGGTGGCTTAGTGGTTAGGGAGCTGGCCCCAGGATTGGAAGATTGTGGTTTCGAATCCCTTACCTGTAGGTTGCCCTGAGGTACCCTTGAGCAAGGTACCATCACTGCTCCTTGGGTGTTTTCAATAGCTGCCTTCTGCTGCACATGTATGGGTTAAATGGAGAGGTTTAATTTTGTTGTGGTTCACAATGACAAGAATGGTCACTTTCCCTTTATGGCAGTGTCCACTTAAGCAGGTGAATGTCCACTGCAAAAAAATATTAAAGAAATGATTCAGGAATATTCAGAAATGAGGATGAAACTGATGATGTCGAGCTTAAGGTTTTGACTTCCCTTCCTAATTCCCCCATTATCAATCCAGACAAGCATAGTAAGATCCATGAAAGATCTGAGGTGTAAAGTCTTGGCTTTTTAAAAAATAATTAGAGATGTGTGATTTTCTTTAAACAATAACACAACCTATTATTTATATGGAAATGTACAAAAACAATAAGTAATGTATTACTTATTTTACAATAAACCAATAACAATGCTGGATATTGTGTCTCCCTTTGTCTCTCCCAAAGACACACACACACGCACATGCACAAGCATACACACACACACACACACACACACACACACACACACACACACACATTATTGTTTTTGTCCCTACTTGGCTGTTGCATCTTTTGTCTGTGTGTAAACCTATTGTGTGGGCCTATGATTGTTACTAATAATGCTATCAACATCTTACAGCTTATGGATAGTTATCTGGCAAATTCATTGTCCATTAAGCTGAAATCTATTAAAGAATTTCTGGGGTCCATCAAGCAGTGTAAGCTATTATGTGAATTATTAATATTAACTTCATCAGCTTTCACTAGATGTGATAGCTACTAAAGAGCCCCATAATGTGTCACTTATCATTAAACTGGAACCACTACAGTCTATGAAATTGGGGCCAGCATTTTTATGTAGGTATACATTTTATATGCTTATTTGTGTAGTATATAATATTATAATAAGATGTTTTTAAACAATTATCAAGACCTTAGAAGTAAAACTATTACATTTAAGATTCTAGAAAATTGAGAATAGGGGCAGTGGTGGCCTAGTGGTTAGGGCGTTGGCCTCATGATCGGAGGATCGGGGGTTCGAACCCTTCCCAATAGGTTGCCCTGAGGTACCCTTGAGCAAGGTAAATCGCTCCTCCCTGCGATGGGCTGGCGACCGTCCTTCGCCCTGTGTGCGCTGGGTTGGACTCCAGCACCCCCGTGACCCTGTTTGGGACAAGTGGCAGAAAATGGATGGATGGATGGATGGATGCTGTGTAGATCAAATCACTAGATAATAACAAATTAAGATCCAGAATATGTCATATTCAAAAAAAGATTCTGAGAGAAAGCATAGGATGCACACAGGTGGATTCTTTGCAGGCGAAACAGGCTGAAGGAGACTGAAGACAGCAAAATAGTGACGGGGAGAGTGTAGTTAAGCAGCATAGGAAGGGAGAAGAGGAGGAAAGTGAGGGCAGAGTCAAGGAACAAATGGTGGAAGCTGATACTTAAGCAGTTACCTAAGCAGAGGAATGAAAGTCAGTAGGAGTAAGACGAGTACCAGCAAATGTGAAAGGGAATGTTTTACAGGACGCTAATAAGACCAGTCCATATGGATTGAAGACAGTGGCAATAATAAAATAGACAGGCTGCTGAGTGTAACAAGGATGGACAGGATTAGGAACAAGTATATTAGAGGGACAGCTCAGATTGGAAGATTTGGAGACAAGGTCAAAGCTCTGTCTCATGTGCAGAAAAGAGACAGAAGTAAATTGGGAAGGTCAAAGAGGAGGTTTATGGATGTGGTGAGACAGGACATGCAGGCAGTCAGAGTGAAGGAGGAAGATCTGGAGAAAGGAAACAAATGATTTGCTTTGGCGATCCCTAAACTGGAACAGCTGAAAGAAGAAGAACAAGAAGAACAAGAAGAAATGGATTAAAGTTTATTGTTTATAATTAATTCATAATAAATACAATGCAATCTTAATATTAATTCACAATATTCATATGATAGATAGATAGATAGATAGATAGATAGATAGATAGATAGATAGATAGATAGATAGATAGATAGATCCTTTAATCTTCTACCTTAAATTTAGCTCTCAGTCATTCCTTCCATCTTAATCCTCACCATCTGTTTTTTTCAGCACCTATCATTTATTCCTCCAACCCACCTCATCCCCCCTTGCCCCAGGTGGAATGTGTGTATTCCATCAATGCTGAGTCTGAGAAAAGAATTGAAACCAGCAAGAGAAAGAAATAACTTAGCACTCTATCAGTCACTCATTTCATTCCACTCCAGTCTCATTCAGCATGCGTCAATTTCTTTCCTTGAAAAAAAAAAGTCTTTTGCTTTTTCTTCATGCATTTATTTTGCTATGTGATCCTGATGGAGCAGAAGTTGCTAAAGGTAAAACAGCAAATAAAATTGAACAAATGTTTTATCTTTTATCTACCCCGAAAAAACAAATCTATTGCATAATTTATGTCATACTCATTCAAATATATTCAACACAACATAATAATAATAATAATAATAATAATAATAATAATAATAATAAACACTACACAAATATACATCACTAACCCAGCCACTAGGGATGCACAAGCCAGTGTATTTCTTTGTGCCGGTCCCAAGCCCGGGTAAATGGGGAGGGTTACGTCAGGAAGGGCATCCAGTGTAAAACTTTGCCAAATCAATATGCGGACAATGATACAGAATTCCATACCGGATCGGTCGAGGCTCAAGTTAACAACAACCGCCACCAGTGCTGTTAGCCTGCAGGGTGCTGGTGGAAATTGGACTGCTGTTAGCCAAAGGAGAAGAAGAAGAAGAAGAAGAAGAAGAAGAAGAAGAAGAAGAAGAAGAAGAAGAAGAAGAAGAAGAAGAAGAAGAAGAAGAAGAAGAAGAAGAAGAAGAAGAAGAAGAGGAGGAAGGCATGTCCAGAGGGAGAAGGAGAGAAAGAAGGAGAGGAGAGTGGAAGTGAGGGTAGGGACTTTGAATGTTGGCAGCATGACTGGTAAAGGTAGAGAATTAGCTGATATGATGGAGAGAAGAAAGGTTGTCATTTTGTGTGTGCAAGAGACTAGATGAAAGCGTAGTAAAGTGTATTAGAGGAGGGTTTAAACTGTTCTACCATGGTGTGGATAGAAGGAGGAATGGGGTAGGTGTTATCCTGAAGGAAGAGTATGTGGAGAGTGTGTTGGAGGTGAAGAGGGTGTCGGGTAGGGTGATGAGTTTGAAGCTGGAAGTTTGAAGGTGTGATAAAGAATGTTGTTAGTGCTTATGCTCCACAAGTTGGTTGTGAGATGGAAGAGAAAGAAAAATTCTGGAGTGAGTTAGATGAAGTGATAGAGAGTATACCCAGGGGAGAGAGAGTGATGATTGGGGCAGATTTTAATGGTCATGTTGGTGAAGGGAACAGAGGTGATGAGGAGGTGATGGGTAGGCATGGTGTCAAGGAGAGGAATGCTGAAGGTCAGATGGTTGTAGATTTTGCAAAAAGGATGGAAATGGCTGTAGTTAATACTTATTTTAAGAAGAGAGAGGAGCACAGGGTGACATATAAGAGTGGAGGAAGATACTCACAGGTGGATAATATTCTTTGCAGGAGGGTCAGTCTGAAAGAGATTTGAGACTGCAAAGTAGTGACAGGGGAGAGTGTAGCTAAACAGCATAGGATGGTGGTCTGTAGGATGACCTTGGAGATCAAGAAGAGGAGGAAAGTCAGGGCAGAGTCGAGGATCAAGTGGTGGAAGCTGAAGGAAGAGGACTGCAAGGTGGAATTCAGACCGGATTGCTGGGAAACTACTGCAGGAGTGATAAGGCAGACGGCTAGAAATGTACTTGGTGTGACATCTGGAAGGAAGAAGGAGGATAAGGAAACCTAGTGGTGGGACCTAGAGTGTCCAGGACCTAGAGAGTCCAGGAGTGTATTCAAAAGAAGAGGGAGGCAAAGAAGACATGGGACAGTCAGAGAGATAAAGAAAGTAGAGAGGTGTACAAGGAGATGAACTGCAGGGTGAAGAAAGCAGTGGCGAAGGCCAAAGATAAGGTGTTTGGTGAATTGTATGAGAGGTTGGACAGTAAAGAGGGAGAAAAGGACCTTTACCGATTGGCTAGACAGAGAGACAGATCTGGGAAAGATGTGCAGCAGGTCAGGGCGATTAAAGATAGAAATGGACACGTACTTACAGGTGAAAAGAGCTTGTTGAGCAGATGGAAGGAATACTTTGAGGGGCTGATAAATGAAGAAAATGAGAGAGAGAGTAGATTGGATGATGTGAGAAGAGTGAACCAGGAAGTGCTTGAACATGATGGAAGAAAGGGCAGCGATGAAGAGGATGAAGAACGGAAAGGCTGTTGGACCGGATGAAATACCAGTGGAAGCATGGAGGTGTTTAGGAGAGATGGCAGTTGAGTTTCTGACCAGATTGTTTAACACAATCTTGGAAAATGAGAAGATGCCTGTGCATTGTGCCTTTGTGGACTTGGAGAAAGCATATGACAGGGTGCCTAGAGAGGAGTTTTGGTTTTTTGTATGAGGAAGTCTGGTGTTACAGAGAAGTATGTGAGAGTAGTTCAGGATATGTATGATGGCAGTGTAACAGTGGTGAGATCTGAAGTGGGAGTGACGGATGCATTTAAGGTAGAGGTTGGATTACCCATTCTTGTTTGCAATAGTAATGGACAGGTTGACGGACGAGGTTAGACAGGAGTCTCCATGGACGATGATGTTTGCTGATGATATTGTGATCTGTAGTGAGAGTAGGGAGCAGCTTGAAGAGAACCTGGGGAGATGAAGATATGCTCTTGAGAGGAGAGGAATGAAAGTGAGTAGGGCAAAGACAGAATACATGAGTGTGAATGAAAGGGAGGAAAGTGGAGTGGTTAGGATGCAGGGAGTAGAGGTAACAAAGGTGGAGGAGTTTAAATATTTAGGATCAACAGTTCAGTGTAACGGTGAGTGTGGAAGAGAGGTGAAGAAGAGAGTGCAGGCAGGTTGGAATGGGTGAAGAAGAGTTGCTGGAGTGATTTGTGATAGACACGTACCAGCAAGAGTAAAAGGGAAGGTTTACAGGACAGTAGTGAGACCAGCTATGTTGTATGGGTTGGAGACGGTGGCACTGATGAAAAGGCAGGAGGTGGAGCTGGAGGTGTCAGAGTTAAAGATGCTGAGATTTTCGTTGGGTGTGATGAGGATGGACAGGATTAGAAATGAGTATATTAGAGGGACAGCTCAGGTTAGACGTCTTGGAGACAAGGTTAGAGAAGCAAGGCTGTGTTTGTTTGGACATGTCCAGAGAAAAGATGAGGATTATATTGGAAGGAGGATGTTGAAAATGGAGCTGCCAGGAAGAGGAAGACCAAAGAGGAGGTTTATAGACGTGGTGAGAGAGAACATGCAGATGGTCGGTTTGAAGCAGGAAGATACAGAGGACCGTAAGAAATGGAGGCAGTTGATCCGCTGTGGCAACCCCTAAATGAGAGCAGCCGAAAGAAAAAGAAGAAGAAGAAGACGACACAAATATACATCACTGAAGTAACCATATGGAAACATCACTTGAAACTCAGATGCATTATAGCAGTAAAATTATTTTTTTTCTTTGTTTACTTTTTGACGTAGTGTTGCTAAATATCATTACATTTACAAAATCCACCTTTCACTGCTCAGACCATGTAGTCCATAAAGAAAAACAAATCTGACAACCATGTTAAACTCACTTTTTGTATTGTTATGAAAATGAAGGCTTGCGTTTTCATGTATCAGTATATTCAATCTGCATCAGTAAAATTATAAATGGTGGACTGCTTCTTGCGTGAGTTGCAAACTCAAACAGGGCACAAAAAGAAGAGCGAAAGAAGGGAGAGAGAAGACAGAAATCACAGTAAAAGAACTGTGTAAATGTGTTAAATCCGTTCTGACGCCAAGATCATTTGTTTCCTCCACCGTGGCTATAAGCTCGTGGCTCTAATGCTGTTTTAATAGAGCCGTGATAAACTAATGCACAACTCTACTTTCATCGATCAGCACAAATGCCATGCGCTCCTAATGATGATGAATATTGGAAGAGACTGCAGTGCTTAACAAGGCTGTCCAGGCCTTCAGCAGAATGTCACCCTACATCCTGCACTGCTGCATGCCTACACAACTTCATCTGCCCAATGTCTGTCCAGTATACGGCACCTTCAAATGTTGATGGAAAATTCTTTTAGAAAGTAAGTATTTGCACTGTAGTGGTTCAATGAAGAAAACAAACCAAAAAGCAAAGATGTTGTTAGGAAAAAAGAGCTATTCACTCCCCCTTTAGCATTTAACTCTACAGCATTTAGCTTCACAAATAAAAGCCCATCATCAGATCCTACAGACAACACCGGCCAGCAGTGTAATTGCCTCACTGTCTGGGTGGGCAATTTGCCTTACTGTCTGGGTGGGTAGGAAGGACTCTTTCCCCCTGGTATGGGCATCTGTTAGCTCAGGGAACAGAACTGGCTGTCAGTGTTTTCTTTCAAACAAGTTAAGCTGTGATGTGTTTGCAACAGTTCTATTAGATATGGTGATGCCTCTTGGTCATGCCTTCAGCTTCCCAGTGCTATTACTGTCACAGGGTTAGGGGAGTTCCAGCTGGGAAAACTGGGAAACTTAATTTTAAAAAGGATATCTTAAAACTCTTTGCTAAAAGGTGCTTTGTACTGACAAAAATGATCAGGGTTTATATACCAACAAGATGGACATCCTTGTTGTAACGTGGACATTCACAAAGTAGAATTTTCATTAACATTAGCACCAATGATATCACATATGCTACAGTTGTCCTCTAAATAAATATTTGCAGTCTTTTATTTGGAGGGGTGGGGTTGGTATGTAGTTTTCAGAAGATTAGCCAAAGCATGAAGATTTTTAACAGAAGTTAGAAAGCTATTGTACTGCTGTGAATTTAACCATGGAATGCAAATGATTCACCAGTGTGTTTATAATATACTGCAATCACAACATCCAGCAATATAATTACAATGCTAGCTTTTTGGCCATATCATACAGCCTTAAAAGAGACAATTACATTTCCACTTCCAGTGAGAAACTCTCTTTGTGTGTGTCTGAGAAAGAAGAGCAGATGGTTATCTGACTTAAATTTAGTGTTTTTGTCTCCCCTGTCTCTAAAAAAAGTAGTCTTCAATCTTGCTATTATCACAAGGACAAAAATCTATCATGATTACAGACAAGAAAGGAAAGGAACTCTGTTCATAACAGCCTTAATCTCATCTAATCCCCACAGTCATTCATCCACCAGCTAATTTAATGTCTCAACCTGCTTCAAACTGATTTGAGCTTATGTTTGGGTGGGTTTGTGGATACTCTAAGATAGATGTCAGATGATGACATTTCTTGAACATTGGTGGTCCATTCTCAAGGCCTCTTACCAACACACACTTCTGCCAAACTGCCAATCCGTTCATCTAATGTATTTTATAACAATGCAGTTCGGATTCTGACGCAATACAGAGATCGATGTAGCAATTTTGTCCTTCCTTTGTTGTGTTCATCCATATAGCAGGGGGATTTCAGAGCAAGATGCAGCAGAGGAATAATTTCGTCACCCTGAAATAACTCCTCTAAAGTAGCCTATAATTTGCCAGATGCAGCAATCATGGGTTTCCATGGTAACGGGCAGGGTAATTTTCTCGTTTTTGCCATGAGGGTGATGGTTGGAGGGTGAGGAAGAGAAACTGAGGACAAACCACCTGATCATGGAGCAAGGGTGTAACCCAGTTTCACTTCACTATCACAGAATTTTATCATGGTGCTGTCAAAGTGAAGGTGAGGATGATAATGATAATGATGATTACCTCTTTCAGATCACAATCTTGAAATTTTATCAGTAGGCTATCAAAATGAAATCAAAATTGATTATAAAAATGATGATAAAGTATACATGGATGATAATGGTTATGAGTATGAGGACTGTAATGGTGATAGTTTTGATGATTATGGTGGTGATAAAAAACAAAAGACTGCTTTGATGATTTTGAGGATTATAATGATGATGATGATGATGATGATGATGATGATGATGCCGAGGGGAATGATTGAAAAAATATGCCCAATTTTTTTGTATCAGTTTTGGTGATGATGAGTATAAGGAAGATGATATATGTTAGAATATTGATGGTGGTGATGGTTGATGCTGAACCAAAAGGATGGTGATCGTAATGCAGCAAACATCTTCCTCTATTTGTCTTCACAAGTAGGCCAGCAAGAGTGCTGTGTATGAAAGCTGTGTGTGTGAGAGAGAGAGAAAGAGAGAGAGAGAGAGAGAGAGAGAGAGAGAGAGAGAGAGAGAGAGAGAGCGAGAGAGAGAGGCAGTGTTTTTGCAAAAGAATGCCACCCATTTCCTTAGGTCACAGCTCAGCTCTGACTAGAATCCAATTCATTGTGTGAACAAACTGAGGGAGAGTTACCCCAGCCATCCTCCACTGCTGCATCTTCATCACTCTCTCTGACCTATTTACAGCAGCATCAAGAGCAACAAGCCTTTGTTCACTCTGCATTCAAGTAAGATGTCAGGAACCAGGCAACACTTTGGACAAATTAAAAGTTTGAGGTAAATGATGTGATCAGACAGGCGTTTTCAGGGCACTATTTGTGGAGATTGTAAAAGCAAGGACATGAAACAATGATGCACCAGTTATCCAAGCACACTCTTGAAACAGCTCACATTCCTGTTCAGAATACTCTCTGCATGACAATAAGACAGAGTCAACTAAACTCTTACACACTGCTGCCCCCTACAGACCAATTACATAACATGAAAGTTGTTTTATCCTGTTAAAGTCAGTAAAAAAAGAATCGAAATAAAAAGGAATAGACAGAGTGCGTTGAAGAGACAGAAACAAAGAAGGTGAATGGAGAATAAAGAGAGAATAAAGGAAGAATAGAGAGACTTACCTCTATATATATTTCTTTCTCTCTGTCTCTCTCTTTCTCTAAAGCATCATTTAAACTACCTGCTTCAAACTGTATGTGGCTTTATTGAGCTCTATCTATCTATCTATCTATCTATCTATCTATCTATCTATCTATCTATCTATCTATCTATCTATCTATCTATCTATCTATCTATCTATCTTTTTGTATATATACAGAGAGGCAGAAAGAAAAAGAGAGAGACAGGGAGACATAGCATTTAATAATCCATAAGATTTGACGTCTCTTTCTGCACCATCTACGTCATTTTTTTCCTCACCAAAACAATTTCTTCTTTACCATCATCCATCACGACTCTCCACCTCATGTGGGGCTTTCTCTTGGCTGTGTGTATTGTGTCGTTTTTTTATAAAACATTTCTCCTAGTTACACCATGAGAATGTACAGTGCAGCATGCCTGACTGCAGTGTGTTAATTATATGTTCTAGTTAGTTATTTGTGTTATTTATGTATGAGCTGTTGTCGTTTGGGTGTTAGAGTTAGATATTTGTGCTTGTTGTTTTGTTATTTTTCTGTGTTGATCAATGTCAGTAAGTTTGTGTGATAACTACTAATGGTGACAGTGAGTTAAGTGTTACCTATCTAACAACATATTTTTGGAGTGGGATTTATACCTGGTTAAAAATGCCTGAGATTTTTTTTGCTTTGATGTTAAAACTCTGTTCTGTTTTTTAACCCTGTTTTGGAACCACCCACACACACCTGTACAGCTAAAGACAAATTCTACTGATTCTACACACATGAAATACAAGTGGACATCAAAAAACATGTTAATACACACACTCTCTCTCACACACACACACACACACACACACACACACACACACACACAATTACATTATGAGTTTCCACCTTTAACCCTCTACCACCCGCACGGTGTGTGTATTAGTGTGTGTGTGTGTGTGTGTGTATCCCAGGCCACTCTCCTTCCTTCTGTTATCAGTGCTCAGCAGATGTTTTTCCAACATTGCCATCACTTTATCAGCGGAAAATTGCCTTCCCACAACCCCTCCAATCCACTCTCCCTCCCCCGCTCAAACACAGAATAAGCACAGAGGCGCATTAGGCTTATTTTAGAAAAGGCAGAGACACAGCAAACTCTACTGTGAAGCAAAACGATCAGGCTCTTTCATGCATAAAATAAAAGTGCTAATAAAACTTTGAATTACTGTTAAACAGGAAAATAATTAATATTTATTGGTTGAGTATAAATAAAAGCAAGTGTGTTTTATTAGCAAACACACACACACACATCATTGGATGCAATAAGAATACAGTTATGAATTGTTTCACATTAAGTAAAGAAAATGTGGCATTTATGTGATGCATGTCCAAAACATGATAGTTAGTGGAAGGGTTATATAATGTGAATACAATATAAGGTTCAGCTTGTGTGTGTGTGTGTGTGTGTGTGTGTGAATGTGACATGACTCATTGGCAATCCCTGCTCCTTTCAGCAGAGCTGTCACTTTAGCTTTAGATGGTCTACTCACTGTGTTTGTGTGTGTGTGTGTGTGTGTGTGTGTGTGTGAGAGCATGCACATGTGTGTTATCTGTCAGTTTGGCTTTGTGTTTTCTTTTATATTTATTTGCACATCCTCTCTTTTTTTGATGATGTTCTCTATTGCTGGCCCATGTGAATTCTGGAGCCGTGTGTGTGTGTGTGTGTGTGTGTGTGTGTGCTATGTGTGAGAGAGTGATTAACTATAATTGCATTCTTGACCATTTCTTGTTTATTTATCATGTATTTTTGACACAGTATAAAGAATGATTGACATTTTTAAATCATATACTTGAATGACTAATTACAAATCTTGTAATCAAAATGGTAAATTTTTACAGTGAAATTTACAGTGCATAAGATTTATTATACTTACAGGATACATTATTATTGCATAACTGATAACAAATCTTGCTTCTTGGAATATCCATTTAACAAAATTTAGCATTTCGTGATCAACCAGATTCATCATGGATCAATAGCAATGACCAAAATTTACTACAATAAAATAAAATAAAACTATGATAAAAGAAGAGAAAAAACATAATTAAGGACATTTTCCTGTTTGCACAAAGTTAATGGTGGCAACCCCTCTAACCATCTATATATATGTATGTGTGTGTATAGAGAAAGAGACTGAGAAATGGAGCAAAGAGAAGGGTCTTCACTTCACAGGGCCGCACACTCTTTGTGGACAGTGATTTAAGACACTGTGCGTGTGCTGTAAAATATAGCATGATCAATAAATGCCATGTACACAGAGATGTCCACCACAGCTGTTAAGAGTTTAGGCTATTGAACCTCCCACTGATGTTTTTTCACAGTGCTGTAAATTCTACATGAAGTTCTTTATTGTTTTAAACAGCACTCTACTGGAATCATCCATAAAATGACATCAATAAAATCACGTTTTGTGTAGCCTCTGTGCGATTTTCTTTTGTAATTATGTTCACTATATCTTGGTGAAGCCTCTTACACTAAAGAAATTAAGAAAATTACAGCTTTTGAAAATCAAAACCAATAAATAACTGTTTTTAACAAAAACACATGTACAAAATAAACCACATCCATCCATTTAACATTTAATTTAATTAACAAGGCTTATCTTCCAGACAAGTATGTAACAGTTTCATCTGATATTCACATTTTTTATTTTGGCCTAAAAACAGAAATGGTCATTTTCAGACATGTATCTATTTTTAAGGTTATGAAGGTCAACACACTTCTCCCTCACGTGGCTTGTGTGTTTTTCTGATAGATTAGGTAGGGAATCTGGTCTATTTTATATTTGTAACCCAGTTTAACAGGAAGATATAGATTACATCTTGTAACTTCCTACACTCTCCAATCTCCAAAAATGTGCAATTTAAATATGAAACATGCTTCAGATAAATGGTTTAATTATACCTTTCAGGGCTATCAACAACTGTAGCACAATGTGTTTCTTAAAAATACATTCTTGATGAGGTCTCTGAATACATTTATTTCATAAAAAGGTTGTTTTTTCTTGTTAAATGGAACTACTTTGTCAAAAGGTGTATTTTGCTTTTTTCCCCTAATCTTTATAAGGGATGCCAAAGGATAATTGTGAGGAGCCACCCCTTATTCAAAGAGCCAGGCTTTTTTGTGTTTGTATGTATTGTTAAGGAATAATTATCCAAGCTTCTTGAAAGTCTTAGTTTTTGGCTTTCATTTTCAGTCCAGTCTGTGGAGCTGACCAGTTCCAGAGACAGAAGGGATCATCAGGAGATCATATGGAATAATTTTTTCATTTACTTGAACAAAAGGAAACCAAATTTCAAAAAAGAGCTTTAGAATGTCAAATCTTCACAGGCTGGGATTGTGCAATATATTTCTGCAATGCAGATGGTGATGGCGAGTGCCTGATAACCAATTCTACAAACTCTAAATATAATTCTGTATCATATTAAACACTGCAAGTAGACTGAAGATTAAATCTCACTGAAAGTATTCATGATTAAATAATTTCCTAAAGAGTCAAACAAGAATCAGCTAATTCTGAAGTATGGGTGGCAGTGGTCTAGTGGTAGGGTACTTGCCTACAGATCTATGGATCAAGAGGCAGCAGGTTTGAATCCCATCTTCAGCACTACAACCATTGGGTTCCTGAGCAAAACCCTTAATTCTGAATTGCTCCAGGGGGACTGTCCCTGTAATTAGGACCTGGAAGTCGCTCTGGATTTAGCACTTATGCTAAATGCTACAAATTTAAATGTAAGTAAGAGAAAAAGTAAGGAACCAAACTGCAGAATGTGAAAAGGAGCTGAAGGCACATTTTAACTGTTGTGCGTCACACACATGCTCACATATGACATCACTGGAAGCGCGGGAGGAGACATGCAGCTGCAGCGTGACTGACTGAGCAGCCACTGTCACATCTCTACTGAGTGACGGCCATATGCTAATGAGCCTGTTTATGCTAATTGCCTATGATCTCCCCCACTTTGGGCCAAAGCTCTTTACATTTAATTTACATGCATTAAGAAGTAACAGTCAGACTCAGGGGAAAGCTTGGATGGCTGCAGGAAAAAAGAAACACATTATCAGCAATCAGAGCGCTGACACACACACAATAAATCAAAGCACAGAAGACATTATATATAGTCTTTTTTTTCAGACAATAAAAAGCCTCAAACATTTATCATTCTTACAAACATTTGTAGCTTGATGTTTGTGTGTGTGTGTGGTGTGTGTAAATTTATCTTTGTCCAAGGGCCCCCACAACATAACTGCCCATTAGAGTGATTTGGTTTATAGCAGTGATATATTTCACCAATCAATCATCAAATAGCCATGACACTCTGGGATCTACTTCTATATCTATACACACACACGCAGCCAGCTCATTCATGGTTGTTGGGACGAACCCAACTCGCTATTGTGAAGCTGATCGTAAATAGCTGCAGAGGATGTTAACGCTGGGGTCGGCTAATCACACTGGACAGCTTTCACAGCACATTAGAGTTGCTCAGAGATGACCACTGGCCTCTGTGGTTACAACTATGTGCAAGTACACTAGACAACAAGGTCAAAATCTTTCTAATTAAAAATCTCTCACATACCCAGAAATGCTGAACTTTTAACTGACCTAGTTTACCAGACTGCAGTTTCTAATTTTTAAGGTCAGTAAAAAGAACAAAGTAATCTGACTATTTAGCAAGCATTAGATTACTGCAGTGTCTGGTTGTTAAAATACAGGCAAACCCAAAAGGAATGGGGGATTTGTCAGTTTATGTGGCACTGAGTGATTTTCCTAACATTAGCAGCCAGTCTCTCTCTCTCTTTCGCTTTCTCTCACTCTCTCTGCTGTCTGTCTGTCTGTCTGTCTGTCTGTCTGTCTCTCTCTCTCTCTCTCAGAATTATTGACAACAGCTCCATGGCTGAGCAATCCTAGATCCTGACTGACTCTTCTCCTCCTCCCCACTTCACTTCTGCAGGACACAGGGGGGTTGTCATAGAAACTGTATATTTGAAAGGACAGAGCTTAGGGTGTGTGTGTGTGTGTGTGTGTGTGTGTGTGTGTGTGTGTGTGTGTGTGTGTGTGTGTGAGAGAGAGAGAGAGAGAGAGAGAGAGAGAAAGAGAGCGAGAGAGAGTTAAAAAAGTAGAAGAAAATACTGATAACGAAAAAAGAGGGAGAGAGACTCTACCTCTCTGTTGGATGACTGCCTAAAAATGTGGGTCAGCAGTGAGTTGTCTTGAAATTTTTATCTAAATTAGCTGAGAGTAGAGCAAGAGCAGTAAGAGAGAATGAATATGGGAGGACAGGGAGATGGATAGAAAAATAGTCAGAAGGCCAAAACAGACAGAGAGAAACTGTATTGAAACATCTTCATTTAAACCTCCATTATATGGTCACACAAGCATGCAGCATACACACACATGCACACACACGCACACACACGCACACACACACACACACGCACGCACGCACGCACACACACACACACACACACACACACACACACACACACACACACACACACACACACACACACACACACACACCCATAGCACCACCCTGCTCCTCATGTGTGTATGATAAATGTCTTTGTGTATTCCAGCTAAAGATCATTCTGTTGTGGTTATGATTATGGCCGACAGATAACTGCAATATTTCTGTTAATCTGTGGCCATTTATAAAACCTGCTGGCTGCTATTGGTTACCTCCTAAATCATGCTACCCTTACTCTAATCACACACACACCTTGTACGTGGGCATTTATATCAGTTTAGTTGCTGTAGCTGGCTGCAGTGGAAAATCCAAAGCAGAAGTGTCTATTGGTGACCTTCAGACTGGGTCACTACTTATCTCCACATAGCAGGGTGGCTGATCCACCATCACAGGGCAGTATGAAGGTGAGGTGACCACACACGCGCACGTACATGCACATGCACATGCACGCGCACACACACACACACACACACACACACACACACACACACACACACACATACGTAAATATGTAAATGTATAATACCATTTATTAACACTTAATGGCCCTTAATGAGAGTTGCATAGGGCTATTTATTTTCACAAACTGAACACACATATCAACAGTTTCATTCTCATGTCTCATTTTAATAATTTTCATTAGGTTTTACTGGAAATATAATCCCAGTGAAGCTTAATACACCAACAGTTAAAAGATTAATTTAAGTTAATTAATGGTTAATACAACCATTTGAAACTTTGCAGAGCAAGGGCCAAGTACACTGAAATCTATATATTTTTAAATAATTAAAAACATTCTTCTGCTGTAAAAAACACATTATGATCTTGGGTAAATGAGGTAACAAAATAATATAGTAAAGTTTGATTCAGTTAGATTAAGACAATAATACATATAATAAGATGTATTCCTCTTCTTTTACCTTTTACTTTCTAGTACAAGAAAACATTCGTTCTGCAATGTGATCTGCATCATTTCATCTAAACAGCCTGTTATTAATACCTTCTATAAAAAATGTTCATGTTTAGATCTTGTATTGACAGCTTGTATGCACACACTGCTCTATAGCAAGGCTGTTTAACCTTTCAATAAAAGCACTAATAAATACAGTGTGTAATTTTAATGGACTGAGTAAATGTTGTGTACTTGTTAGTCTCAGCTGGTGGAGTGATTGATGAAAAGGCTCACCTGCCTAATTAAGCAATCTTTTGTGCTTAATGGGAATACTGGACATTTAATGTCTTGCTTCTTCTTTTCTGACTATCACACTACATCGAAAAATAAACACACAGTTTGCAGAACTATTAGGTTCCTTTTGGACTTACATTTGATATTTTTGAAATGCACGAATATTGTGTCCCAAAAGCCAAATAGGTACCTGTGGAGAAAGAACTATCTAGGGGCAAACTAGTAGTAGTAATAATAAAAAAATAATGAAATAATTATGGAAAATAATCTTTAAATTGTATACATTTTGATATGGCAATGGTAAGCTTGAAACAAACTCCCTCTAACCATCCCATCTAGCCATAATCATTTTAAAACATTGAAGATGGGCACATATAAAGTTAATTTTCTTTTAGAAAAATTAAAGCTTATTAAAGTAGTCTTTAACAATCTTTTTCACACACGCACCTTGCCTGTTCACCCTCTGATTGAATATGGTTATATAACTAAAATCAGGAGTGCCTTATATAATCATAAGCTTAAACAGGTCCTTGTAGCAGAAGCTCTAGTGTTTGTAAAGGCACTCACATTTGCTACCAACATTTAAGGCTAAAATGTCCTTTATTTGTTGAGCAGAAGTAGATTTAGACCCCTATGGACCTGTATGTGAAGTATTTATCCACCATTTGTAAACATATTTCATTTTAACATAAAGATTTGTTCACAGTTTCCTACCATAAATTCTTTCAAATGGAATACCTAATGTAGAACTCTTGTCCCACAAGCCATGGTTCATTTAACTGCTCTGATATATTACCCTGGAGAACATAGGTTTGGTTTTTATGTTCACACAGCAGTTTACGCACCTGGATGTTGGCAGTGGTGGGGCATTTGATTCCCTACACTAAGCATTCTACAAAAATAACAAAGGGAAATATATCACAAACTGAACAAAATAAGACAAATATCAATATCTGAACACTAAACAGTGCTATTAAAGAAAAGGAACCTTTTATATTCATAACAAATGATGCAGTCTTTTACTGTGTTGTTTTTTAAAGGAAAATGTATGTATGTATTTTGACAGCACATTATCAGAATCAATTAAAAATAAAAATAAACTTAGTAAAAGTAATGAATGTCGGTTTTAAGTAGCTGAAATCTTTGAGCTGATATTAAGAACAGGTTTAGGTACAGATGGCACTGAACCAACCTAATTTGTGCACTTCCTTCAGCAGCACACCTGATTTAACTTAATGAAGCACTGATCAACAAAACCAGTAATATAAATGGATTTAAACTTATACTGGTATTCCCTGACTAGAGCTCAAATAATTTAGAAATACATCAAATAGCTTTATTACTAGCTTTTGTTTAAGCTTGTTAACATTAGTGATTTACGGAGTTAAAAAATGCATAAATAATATGAAGTGCTATAAAGCTCCTTATAGCATATGCATTTTTCTGCAACACACACACACACAATCATATATATATTTATGGGGATAGCAACTGACTACTATACATTGTATCAAAGTGTCAAATCATATCAGTGTTGTCCCTATCAACTAGCCAACAAATTTAGTTTTCAGTGGTTTGGCAGCCACTGTTAACAAAAGCTGCTGTGCTCGTTGCTTAATAACAAGAGTGCATGCCCAGCTAATGTAATGATCTATGATCTTTGGAGATTCTGGGTATATTGTGAGAGATTTTAGCCTTCACTCTGGGATTTAATTTTAACACTCAGACAATAAGAGAATGCTTGTTAAAATAAATGACTGTTCAGCTCGACAGAGCCCTAAAAGGCAGATATTGTTGATTATCATAAAAAAAAACAAAAAAAACTGTATATATATATATATATATATATGTATATATATATAGTACTGTGCAAAAGTTTTAGGCAGATGTGAAAAAA
>CM029366.1:12044140-12166094 GCA_017165825.1 Hepsetus odoe | reverse complement strand
ATATATATATATATATATATATATATATATATATATATATATATAAAAGCACTTCTGATATCAAAAACCAATCTGTGTTCATTATCACACTGAATTATGCTCAGAATGTCTTTTCGGTCTTTAGTGTTTGAGTTATGCATTGTGTAACAAAGTGCAAAATACAAAAAAATACTTCTTGGGTCCTTTTGGGCTCAATCAACTGCAGCAGATTAACTTTAACCTTTACCATCATGACAAGAGAAATATTTTCTACTCTGGGTTCCAGCTGCCTTCTTTTGTGTGGAGATGATGACAGTGTGGTTGGTTGCCCTAGGGCTCCCTTTGTTGTACTCATAAATAACTTTCAGAGTCTGTATTACTCGTCCTAAGCAAAGACATGGTTGTAGCAAGTTTGTTTTTGATCTGTGTTGGACTGTAGACTGTTTCTTTATTCTAGAGCTGAAGTGGGCTGTAGGCCATTTGTTTGCTCCAGAGCTGTAGACGGTTTCTTTGTTATCTTTGTTTGTGGTGGGCCATAGCATGACACCTACATTACTGAACTAGCTTTCACGTCTCTCCAGAGATGGTTTCTTTAGTTAATATCCAGATTCTGATTGGGCCACTACAGGAATTTGATGGAGTTTTCAAAGGCATGTCTATGTGAGGTTTTTTTTGTAGGTGTAAGCCTTATCCATATGCCTTTTACTCTACATCTGTAGAGTAAACGAGGAATGTGCTGATAAACCAAAAGGACTAAAACTGTTCAGGGCCTTGCCTAAAACAAATAAACCTTAATTCATAGAAGACCAGCCCTGACACCACCTATGGCCACAGCATAGTTATACTCTCTCTCTCTCTCAAGTAGTTGACTAGTTACCTGTGTGTAATGTAAAGGCTTCATTTGCAGTCAATTAGCTGAAGGCCTTGTACAAGGCCTGATATACATCTTACTTTCTTGGGTACAGCAGGTCTTGGCTGGCAGCGAGATTTACTTACACTCTGAGTGGCAAACGACCTGTGTAGAGGCAGAGTGATGATATCGCCTAGATCAAAACAACACTTCTTTTTGGAACACCTATAAACAACTTTGAATGAGCTTTTATTTACACTTTGCCTGTCAGGAAAAGAGGGAGATGGAAAAAGAGAGAGAGATGTTCATTTTTCAGGAAACACAGTGGTTCGTAAAAGCATCAGTGTGTTAAATATTACCCTCAACCACTGGCATTTCTCACTTTATGCAGTTCAGTTTAAATCCAAAACAAGACAGTATAGGCTTACAGCAATTCCCATAGTCATATATTCACTGAAATACACACACACACTCACACACACAGAGTTAGTTAAAGTTAGTTGTGGGTAGAAATACGCCGTCATAACACAGACACCTAAAATATACTTTTTTCCCCAATTACAAAAGTGCTGAATAGAATTTCTTGCTTGAATCAATAATGTACATTAGTTCCACACAAATAAAAAACAATGTTAGAAAAAAAAAGTATCCTAAAGCTACATTTTTGTCCTGCAAGATACAAGCAGTCTAAAGACACCCTCAAAGATAAATATGATCTAGGCAGGAGGAGAAAGGGAAGTGTAGAAGAGTAGAAGTTTGAATGTTGGCAGCATGACTGGTAAAAGTAGCTGATATGATGGAGAGAAGGAAGGTTCATACTTTGTATGTGCTAGAGACTAGATAGAAGGGTAGTAAAGCCAGCTTTATTGGAGGTGGGTTTAGATTTTTTTAAAATCATGGTGTGGGTGGAAGGACAAATGGGGTAGGTGTTATTCCGAAAGAAGTGTCAAAGTTCTTTGTCAAAAAGTTATTTGTCAAAAGTTTTTTGTAGGTGAAGTGGGTGTCAGATAGGGAGATGAATTATGCCCCACAAGTTGGTTGTGAGATGGAAGAGAAAGGAGAATTCTGGAGGGAGTTAGATGAAGTGATAGAGAGTGTATCCAGGGAAGAAAGAGAGTGGTGATTGGTGCAGACTTAAATGGACATGTTGGTGAAGGGAATAGAGGTGATGAGGAGGTGATGGGTAGGTATGGTGTCAAGGAGAAATGCAGAAGGTCAGATGCTTGTAGATTTTGCTAAAAGAATGGAAATACTTATTTTAAGTAGACAGAGGAGCACAGGGTGACATACACTGTGTGTACAATTATTAGGCAAGTGAGTATTCTGGTGATTAATTTTAATATGGAACAAATACAGTGCTATCAGTCAATCTAAAACATTAATAACCATGAAACCTGAATGTTTTACAAAGGAAATATTAGTGTGAACATTCTCAGTAGAATAAATATGTGTGCACCCATAGCCATCCCTTTTTTCAATAACACTCTAGTCTAAGCCTTCCATGGAGTCTCAGTTTCTTAATCTGTTCACAATCAGCTTTTTGTGCAGCAACAACCATGGCCTCCCAAACACTGTTCAGAGAGGTGGACTGTTGTCCTTCCCCATAAATCTTCTGGGTGGTGGTGGTCTAGTGGTAGGGTACTTGCCTATGGACCTCTGGATCAAGAGGTCCCTGGTTCGAATCCCACCTCTAGCACTACCACCACTGGGTTCCTGAGCAAGACCCTTAACCCTGAGTTGCTCCAGGGGGACTGTCCCTGTAATTAGGACATGTAAGTCGCTCTGGATAAGAGCGTCTGCTAAATGCTGTAAATGTAAATGTTTAAGAAGGCCCGTGAGTTCTCCATAGAGCTTAGGTCAGGTGAGGAAGGGGGCATATCATTCTTATATAGTCTTCTTGAAAGATGAAGACCTTTTCCTGAACCACTGCTTGAAGAAAGCGTTTCTAAAAACTGGCAGTAAGAATGGGAGTTTATTTTGAGTCCAACTTCAACCTGAAAAAGGTCCAGCTAGCTCATCTTTAATAATACCAGTCCATACCAGTACCCCACCTCCACCTTGCTGGCCTCTGAGTGGAAGTGGAGCTCTGTGCCCATTACTGATCCAGCCATGGGCCCATCCATCTGGTTCATCAAGAGTCACTCTTTCTCATCTCTTTTCATTCTCAATCATAATGTTTCATCTTATGTGTCATGTTCAGTGGTGTTAGGTTTATCCTTCCTCACCTTAGCCATGTCACTGAGCACTGAACACCTTGTACTTCTGGGCACTCCAGGTAAGTTGCAGTTCTCGAATATGCTAGCAATGGGGCAGTGGTGGCCTTGTGGCTAGAGACTAGACCCCAGGGAGAAGGCATGTGTGTGTATGGGTAAAATGTAGAGGTTAAATTTTGCAGTGTCTCACTGTGTGCTGTGCTGTGTTTCACAATGACAAGAATAGTAACTTTCACTGGAGGATGATGAGCTCCCGGTAGCTTCATGTTTGATTCTTCTGAAATCTTTGGCAGTTCATTTGCATCTTTTTCCCCCAACACATTACTTGTGTCCCTGTTGACTGTTTGCAAAGAAACTGTTTGATGGTTCTGCATCTCTCTGAAAGACTTTAGACATTTTTGACTTTTCAGAGTCAGTCATATCTCTTTGTGGCCCATGTTGCTTGAGGAAAAGAAGGTACCTAATAATTATGTACACCTTGATAAAGTGTGTTGATCTTGACCACACTCTACCTCATTGCACATCACATGATATGCTTAAATCCAATTAGCATTCAAGTTTAAACAGCCTGGAGTTGGAATATATGCCTGAAAATGATGATATGGTCAAAATAACCAATTGCATATACAGCAGAATATGTTAGTGAAGATGAGATGGGATGGTCAGAGAGAGGAAGTAAGTAGACAGAAGTACAAGGACATGAAGCGCAAGGCGAAGAAAGCAGTGGTGAAGGCTAAAGATAAGGTGTTTGCTGAATTGCTTTAGAGGTAAGACAGTAAGGAGGGGGAAAAGACCTGTACCTATTAGCTAGACAGAGAGACAGAGCTGGGAAAGATGTGCTGCAGGTCAGGGCGATAAGGGATAGAAATGGAAACGAGCAGAGCGTGTTGAGCAGATGGAAAGAGTTCTTTGAGCGGTTGATGAATGAACAGAATGAGAGTGAGAGAAGATTGGAAGATTGTAAAGATAGTGAATAAGGAAGTGCAGTGAATTAGCAAGATGGAAGTAAGGGCAGCGATGAAGAATGGAAAGGCTGTTGGTCCAGATGTTATACCAGTGAAAGCATGCAGGTGTTTGGGAGAGATGACAGTAGTGATTCCAACAATATTGTTTAACACAATCTTGGAAAGTGAGAGGATGCCTGAAGAGAGAAGTGAACGGGAATGGGATTTTCAAGAACAAGGGTGTTGTGCAAAGCTGTAGTAATTATGGAGGGATAAAGTTGATCAGTCAAAGCATGAATTTATGGGAAAGAGTAGTGGAAGCTATTTTAAGAAAAGAGGTGATGATTAGTGAGCAGAAGTATGGTTTCATGTCAAGAAAGAGTACAATAGATGCAATGTTTGCACTGAGAGTGTTGATGGAGAAGTACATAGAAGGTCAGAAGGAGTTGCATTGTGCCATTGTGCACTTGAAAGAAAATATGCTCTAGAGAGAACAGGAATGAAAGTGAGTAGGACAGAGACAGAATGGAATGAAAGGGAGGGAAGTGGAATGGATAGGATGCAGAGAGTACACATGACAAAGGTGGAGGAATTTAAATACATGGGATCAACAGTTCAAAGCAATGGGGAGTGTGGAAAAGATGTGAAGAAGAGAGTTCAGACAGGTTGGAATGGATGGAGATGAATGGCAAGAGTGACAGACAGGTACCAGAAATAATGAAAGAAAAGGTTTACAGGGCAGTAGTGAGATGAGCTATGCTATACAGGTTTTAGACTATGTCGCTGATGAAAAGACATGCAGTAGAGTTGGAGGCAGCAGAGTTAAAGATGCTCTGACGGATGTGACAAGGATGGACATGGTTAGAAATTAATATATTGGTTTGAACATGTGCAGAGTAGAGACAAGGAATATGTTGGGAGAAGGATGTTGAGCATAGAGCAAAGAGGACATTTATAGATGTGAGAGAGGACAAGCAGAGAAAGATGCAGAGGACAGGAAGAAATGGAGACGGTTGATCCATTGTGGTGGCCCCTAATAGTAGCAGCCAAAAGAAGAAAAAGTAAAAAAATTAAAAAGAAACACTGAAGATGCACATTTTATATTTTAAAAATGTGATTCATTAATCATATAGACCTAAAGTTTTAAATATCGAATCCATTATTGCTTAAATTGTATTTTTGTATTTCTATGTGAATGCAAACACACTCACTGAAAATACTTGTCACATGTAATTATTTAAAAATATATATTGATTTTAAAAGATTTTAAACTGATAAACAATCTTTTACAATAATCTTTTTGGTTTCAGCAGCTAAACTACTACCAAAAGTAGTGCAAACAACATTTTTATTAGTGGATGAATGACAAAATATCATACATTGCATTCATTTTTTACATGGTTTATTAAACCTATTGCTCACTTCTCATGTTTTCCAAAATTCTAATACCACGTTAAGGTAGCAACATTCCTATAGATTCAAATATTAGGCATTCTGAGATTGCCACTTCTAGTTATTTTAACAACATAAAAGATAAACATCACTCTACATATGGAACATTTTCAGACCCTTTATTTAGGAACAGTGAGCATTGAATTTTCAACTGTTTGCCAGCTGTCCGCTGCTTGTCAGATGTCATCCTGATTTTTTTTACTTTAATCCCTTTTTTAAAAATTGTACAGGATTTTTTATGATATAGCAGTCACAGTGGATGTAATGGGTCTTTTGGGATGGTCTTCTGTGTGAGAAGCATCTAAGCAAACCTTTGAGCATCAACACCCAAGGGTACAATTCTGCTTCTTTCATCTACATTTGGTCTGTACTGACAAAAGAACAAGGTAAGCAACATATGCTAAGCATTGGTAATATTATGTTGGGTTCAGCTAAACAACTAAACTGCAATAGTTATAGCCATAGTTGTAGCTATAGTTACAGCATAATGACACACACCTCCTGCACCCCTGACTTTTCAGGGATTTTGCTTCTCTTTTCAATCTGTGGTGGGTAGGTGTGTAATGCAGTGTTATATAATTGACTGGAGTGTGTGTCATGCACAGTGTCAGCTCCTATAATTAAGCCTCCCACACACACTCGGGATGGATAAGTGATCACAGTTTTGGGCAATTATCCTTTTGAAAGGTTATGAAATTGGTTCAGTAACACCTTATCTGTCTAAGTGATTAGTAGGCATAGGTTTTGCTAAGTGGGGTGATATATGGTCACTGTGATCTTTGGTTTTATCCATCAGGACCTGGATCTCAATATAGTTGCAGTGTCTACTGTTCTGGCTTCTGTTTAAAACACAATGATCATTGCAACAATAAATTGCCTATATTTTTTATGAGGCCCAAGATATAATGTTAAATAATATAAGTGAAAGTGACAACCCTTGTCATTGCGAGGTCACAGCACAGCACAGTATGAAATTGCAAACACCATGCAGCAGTGGGCAGCTATTGAAAGTGCCTGGGGAGCAGTGATAGGGACAGTACCTTGCTCAAGGGTACCTCAGGGCAACCTACAGGTGAGGGAAACGAACCCACCATCTTCCGATGCGGGTTCAACTCCCTAACCACTAGGCCACCGCTGCCCTAATAATATATATAATGAACATTTTAAATTAATTGTAAAAAATATTACCTGAAGATACTATAGGTCCTGTAAAACAATTAGTAAATATATTTTATTCATAAAGAACATTTATTTAAGTACAAATGGCCTGTCCAAGTATTTTGTCCAAGTATGAGAACTACTGATCAAACAGGATGCTTGTTCTTGCCTTCAGCACTACTCAAGTTGGATTTGTCTAACCTGGAACAGTGAGTGACTATGGATGAGGTTTGTAATTTTAATCTTTCCCTCAAGCCTGACCTTTCTTCCAGTCCCTGCTGCTGAAAAATAATCCTACAGCATCACACTGTCACCACCGTGTTACGCTGTAGGGATGGTATTGGGCATAAGTGAAAAATCTGAATACTTGTGTAACTGTGATATTTCAGTTTTTTTTTCTTTTTAATTTGAAAAAATATCTAAAATTCTGTTTTTACTTTGTAATTATGGTTTACTGATTTTTTATTAATAATAAAAATGTAAAATGTAATCAATTATAACAACATCAGGATGCAACATCACAAAATTGAAAAAAGGGAGTTTGAATACTTTTTCAACCCACTGTAACTTTCAGCAATTGCAGTCCTATTGAATCACCTTCAAGGTAATGAAACTACAACCTTACTAATACAGCCCCTTTATTGTATCACTAAGCTTACAGGATGTTCACTCAGAAATAAAAAAGGATGAGAAACACCCTGAACAAAGACACAGGGAGAACTTCACCCAAGCCACCCTGAGACTCAAACCCAGAACCATCTAACTGTGAAGTGACAGCACTACCCACTGCACCACCATATCTCCCCAGATACAAAATATTTTATAATAAAAAATTATAAGCAACACAAGTGCGGACTGAAATCTTAAACAAGTTTTTCATTCATTGAATAAAAATACAGAAAGTATTGAAGTCTGTGCCTATAATAATTTGGCCAAAGGAAAAACAACAAATTATTAAGAATGATTTATTTATCATTGATCTGAATACTGTGTGTATGTGTGGGGTGGGAGTAATAGGGTGGTAGGGGCTAATAATGACATTACATTCACAGAAAGGGGACAATAAGGCAACAATAATACATACAGACCAAATTTGCAAAAGTAGTTGCATCATGTTAAAAATAACAAAAAATAAATTCACACCATATTTGTAATATTCTATTAGTCTACAAATGTTTAAGCAGCAGATATGTGTGTGTGTGTGTGTGTGTGTGTGTGTGTGTAGGGGCTGGTGTGTAGAGTATAAGGGAAACAGATGACCAGATGACACACTAAAAAGAATCATTTCACACCCGAGTGCTTTTGCTTCCAGACACACACATTATTCTCTCTCTCTCACAGACACACACACCTACACACAAACTCAGATACACACATCGTTTGAGACTGTCCCCATAAGGTTGTATGTGACCCACATCTCTTCTCTTCTGCTATCCCTCTCTCCTTCTCCTTGTTCATATCGCTCTGTTTTAGCTCCACTCTTCTTTTTTGCCAGTTCTAGCTCCTCACCTCTTTTCTCTTGCTTTTTGTTAGCATTTAACAGTAAAGGTCACACACTAAAAAACAAGCTTCATTATAAGCAAGCAATAACACACGCGCCTGTATGGATGTGTGTGTGGCTTTTGGCAGCTGGTATCATTGTTAATGGAGTTAATCACACATGCAAATTACAATCAGCACACCATCTGCCCTTAATGGAAACACTGATTGCTGTTCTGCATTGAGCTCCTGCCAAATATTTACATCTTTAAAGGCAGAAGCCATACAATCAAAAGGAAGTGTGGTAAGAGAGAGAGAAAGAGAGAGAGAGAGAGACAGAGAGAGAGATGGAGAGGCACTTACAGTAACACTTACAGAGGCAGGAACACAGAAAAATCCAAAGAGAAAGAAAACAGCTCAGAAACAACTCTCATTACTGACTAGGTTATATTTTTTGCCAATTCAATGGCTTTTGCTTTACACAGAACACTTGTGTTTGAGATTAAAACATGAATATAAGATATCAGAGACGTATCAGCTTCAAAATTATTCTCAAACCTTTGGCTAGAAGTAGGTTTAACACCAAAACATTTGCTTTACTGTTCTAAATTAATCACTGGGCTCAGTCCAGGAGTGTCTCAAGACAGCAATGAGAAAGAGCACTGGAGAACCACATTCAACACAGCATCTGACTGGGTTTGTTGATGTTTGGTGAAAAGTGTTTGCTTTGTAACACATACCACTGTAAACCACCACCACTATAAACTATATCACTCTGCATAAATAATTGTTTAATTGTATAATTAAAAATATTAACCAATATATGTTTTAGCAGAATAGGCCCAAGAGCCCCAAAAGAGCCAAAAAAATTATTCTTTTTCTGTTTGACACAAGGGCACGTATCTCTTTATGCCTGTATGCACGTATCTGTTTATCACTGGAGTGAGTTATTAAACAGAAGTGCTCACTAATGTCCATTATTCTTCTGCAAACTAATTGCATTTCCCTGCAGCCACCGATTATCATTTAAATAGAAATTGGGGCAGAAGGCATATGCTATACTCCAACAGACACACACACACACACACACACACACACACACACACGTGTATATATATATGTGTGTGTGTGTGAGTGTGTGTGTGTGTGTGTGTGTGTGTGTGTGTCTGTTGGAGTATAGCATATGCCTTCTGCCCCAATTTCTATTTAAATGATAATCGGTGGCTGCATATATTCCAAGTATCTGGATATATATATATATATATATATATATATATATATATATGTGTGTGCATGCGTGAGTGTGTGTGTGCGTGTGTGTGTGTGTTTATTCCAGGAATCTGTTCTCTGCACAATTAAGATAAAAGATAATAATAATAAAGTCAGTCTTACACAATTAATCTAGTGTATGTCTGAGATGAAGTGGAACACTTAATTTGTCCAGCAGGGGTTTCATTTGCTCTTGGTTGTCTGAACACAGAGCAGGCCACCGGCAAGGCATTGCCATTTACAGCCAAACTCATTACTATGCAAACAGGAACCTCACACAGTTTACATTCCAAATAAGTGCCTGAAGTGAAAATCCTAATCACGTTTATCTAGAGGACAAAACAATATGGCTGCTCTCAGTCAAGCACTTCTGAGCCTCCTCTATGTTGTTTAGATATTTATTTTACTTATTGCAAAAAACTATAGAACTTAGAATTGTAATGTTAACTTTATGCACATTAATCATAAACTACCATTCACAAATAAAATAAACAATATAAACATGGTAAGCAAACAGTTGGCTTGTTGGTTCAAAAGGGATATGAGGACTGTACTATATGCTACAAACCAGAATGGTGACTGAAAGTTTTAACATGGGTTAAAATAAAGTGTGACAGTCATGAAGAGTATGGAAGACATGAGTATTAAAACTCAATGGAGCAGTGTAAAAAGGTTGCCTGGTATGTTAAAATCATTTCCTCTCCATGTGTGGGACATTGGGAAAAGATGTCATGAGAATGCACTGTGGGAAAAACAAAAGCTGACACTGGAAGTATGATGCTCTGGGAAAATTTTGGCCGGAAAATCCTGGGTCCAAACATTCATGTGGAAGTCATTTCGACAGGTAACTCCAAACTAAACACTACTGTAGACCACATACATCCCTTCAGTGCCACAATAATCCCCAATGGCAGTGGCCTCTTTCATTGTGCCCCACCACACTGTGAAAACTGTTCAGTGATGAATACAGGGACATGGCAAGGGTGTAGCCCTGGCCTCCAAATTCTCCAGATCTCAATCCAAACAAGCTGCAGGTTGTAATGGAACAATTCGGCTCCGCCTCACAAACTATAGGACTTACAAAACATACTGCTAACATCTTTGTGCCTGAGGTCTAGGAGATTCCATGCTTTAGTTGGTCTGAAGTGATTTGTGTATTAGCAGGGGATCATATGTTTGCAAGAAAAGAGAAACAATAAATGCTTGTCTGAACAATCTGAACATCTACCAGATGTTGGGAAGGTACATGCAAAGGAAATGAATCTTTACTCCTTGCTAAGCTGTTTAAGTGGGGCAGCAGTGGCCTAGTGGTTAGGGAGTTGCCCTTGCATTGGATGATTGTGGTGGTGGTGGTGGTGGTCTAGTGGTAGGGTACTTGCCTATGGACCTCTTGATCAAGAGGTCCCCGGTTCAAATCCCACCTCTGGCACTACCACCATTGGGTCCCTGAGCAAGACCCTTAACTCTGAGTTGCTCCAGGGGGACTGTCCCTGTAATTAGGACATGTAAGTCGCTCTGGATAAGAGCGTCTGCTAAATGCCGTAAATGAAATGAAATGAAATGAAATTGTGGGTTTGATTCCCCACCAATAGGTTACCCTAAAGTACCCTTCAGCAAGGTACTGTCCCCGTTCAATTGCTGCACATTGTTTGCATGGGTTAAATGCAGGGGTCCAATTTTGTTGTGGTTCACTGTGTGCTGTGACCTTGCAATGACAATTTTTCATTGAGAAGACACGACAGAGCACACAAAAATGAATATCTGCATTTAACCCATCACATTGAGGGGGAGCAGAGGGCAGCCATATGCAGCACCCACAGGGAGCAGTGTTGGTCAAGGTCAAGCAGGTCAAGGGAACCTCAAGGCAGCCTACTGATTCTTGAACCCACAACCTTCTGACCTTAAAGCCTAGTCCCTACCTGTTTGTCCACCTCCTCCCCACCACACAGAAAGAAACCAGCCTGCCTCTGTGGTTATCAAACCCATGACCTTCTCGCTGTAAGGCTACAGTGTGCCATCATTCACCATTTACTTTGCTCAAAAGTAAAAAAAAAAAAATCAATTCAAGAATTCATTTGACATGCAGGTTTTGTCACTTTTGAACAGCTGTGCAATCAAACAGAAATATTAATATTAATATTTCTCATTGCAAGGCTCAAGGTGTCTTCTTTTGTTGTAGCTGCTAAAGTAGTTTCATTTTTGAAAAGCACAGATGTATGATAACCAACTATCAAACAAATTTAGTTTTCAGTGGTTTGGCAGCCACTGTTAACAAAAGCTGCTGTGCTCATTGATTAATAATAAGAATGCATGCCCAGCTAATGTAATGATCTATGATCTTTGGAGATTCTGGGTATATTGTTGGAGATTTTAGCCTTCACTCTGGGACTTAATTATAACACTCAGACAATAAGATAATGCTTGTTAAAATAAATGACTGTTCAGCTCGACAGAGCCCTAAAAGGCAGATATTGTTGATTATCATTAAAAAAATTAAAACAAAAAACTGTATATATATGTATATATATACAGTACTGTGCAAAAGTTTTAGGCAGGTGTGAAAAAATGCTGTAAACAAAGAATGCTTTCAGAAATATAAATAATGATTGTTTATTTTTATAAATTTACAAAATGCAAAGTGAGCGAACAAAAGAAAAATCTAAATCAAATCAATATTTGGTGTTACTACCTTTTGCCTTCAAACCAGCATCAATTCTTCTGGCCCCCACAGAGCCCTGATCTCAACATCATCAACTGTTTCTGGGATTACATGAAGAGACAGAAGGATGTGAGGAAGCCTACATCCACAGAAGATCTGTAGTTCTTCAAGTTCTTCAAGATGTTTGGAACAACCTACCAGCCGAGTTCCTTCAAAAACTGTGTGCAAATGTACCTAGAAGAATTGATGCTGTTTAGAAGGCAAAGGGTGGTCACACCAAATATTGATTTGATTTAGATTTCTCTTTTGTTCATTCACTGCATTTTGTTGATTGATGAAAATAAATGATTAACACTTCCATTTCTGAAAGCATTCTTTGTTTACAGAATTTTTTCCACACCTGCCTAAAACTTTTGCACAGTACTGTATATATACAGTGAGGCAGAGATGGCCTAGTGGTTAGGGAGTTGGCCACAGGAAGATTGTTCAAACCCCTTACCAGTAGGTTGCCCTGAGGTACCCTTGAGCAAGGTACCGTCCCCGTCACTGCTCCCCGGGTGCTTTCATAGCTGCCCACTGCACAGTGTGTGCATGGGTTAAATGCAGAGGTCCAATTTCGTTGTGGTTCACTGTGTGCTGTGCTGTGACCTTGCAATGACAAGAATAGTCACTTTCATGTATATATATATATATATATATATATATATATATTTAATTTGTGTCTTTTTTCTATTTCAGTTTCAATTATTAATCAGTTTCCATGTACATGTAAATCTTACACTACCATCAATACAATGATAAATTAATCACATAAAGTTGGTTTCACTAAGAATAATTTTCTTGAGAATGATGGTGTTGGCTGAGTATTTTAGTATTTGAGTGAGAATACATTTGTTTGAGAATGTGGTGTTTGGTGGACAAATTATATTTTTGGTGGATGGTAAAAGATGACAAATGTGGTGTCTGGAGTGTTTGGTATTGAAAAATTGTGCTTGGCAGAGTATATTGATTTTTGCAGTTTGATTGATGGATAATTGTGTTAAGAGGATCATAGCATGTGGTAGGGAATGATAGTTTTGGGTAGATTTGTTATTGTGAAGCACAGCACAACCCACAGTGAACTACAGGAGGCAGCTATGTCCAGTGCCTGAGGAGCAGTGATGGGGAAAGTACCTTGTACCCTCAAGGATACCTCAGCGCAACCTACTGGTCTAGGATTCAAACCCAAAAGCTTCTGATCCTTGGGCCCAGTCCTTAACCACTAGGCCACCTCCTATATAAATGCAAATGTGTAATTATTATATGTATTTACAGTCAAGGGTTGACAGCTCCTACAAATTACCCACTGCCACATCATTAAAGCACAAAGAATAATATCAGCCTATGATACAGAATAGCAAAAGATTACTGAGTTTAAAGATAAAGCAATGATATGAAAACTGTGGGCTGATGGCTATCCAGTCATTTTGCAGTGCAATGCAGTTTACTTGCTGGATAGAAATATGATTGCTATTTCATTGTACATCCCTAGATTTCTAGAACATTCCCATGTGTGCTGCAGGCTGTTGGTATACTGGGGGATGTTTCAGTGTAGAGCGGGAAACAAGAAAAACAGAGTGAGTCAACATGTCTGTGTGAAAAGAAGACAGCCTAAGGAAAAGAATCTGCCACTGCTCTGATCTGCTGTCGTGATCGCCTCTCCTGAGCTTTTGGACCTATCTGAGACAGATCCCTCACATTCAGGCTGCACTAATTCTCTCCATGACCTTCAAAAGAGGACACTGCTGCATTCCCTCACACACACACAGCTAAAAGCCCACTTTACACACACACACACACACACACACACCCACAAGATGAATATTACATTGTATTTGCATTATATAACCCTTCCACTAACTATCATGTTTTGAACATGCATCACATAACTACACAATGCTAGATCTCTTCAGTTCGAAGACACTTAATCGGTCTGAAGATCTACTTAACAGTCGCTGTGCTCTGGACATTAACCCCTAAGTTATCACACAACTCCTGCCCTCCCTGTTCATCTTCACCCAAATCAGCTCCATTACCACTGCTTCTCAACTCATTACCCAATTCAAATGTATTGATCAGCTCCCACTACACTAATTACACGTAGCTGGGTGGCTCTATGTTCTCAGATACAAGGAAACAGTCTTAAAGAGCTTTTCAGAAATCAACAGTTATGCAGCTAATATAGTTTTCTAAATGCACATCTTTGCTTTCAATGCATAATGTGCACAATTTGTCATCTGCATATATAAATGTAAATGTATAATTATACATAATTACAGTAAAGGGTTCAGCTATTACTAACTTCACACTCCAGCATCATTAACATCCAATGACCTACATCAACATAAGACATCCATTAAATGTTCATTCTCAGTTTTTGTACAGCAAAACTCTGGTATAAGAGGTCCAGTGCTTTTTTACATTTTCACAGAGTGCCACAGCTGCTTTAACACACCCACACTCCAGCTGAGTAAGGATTTGCTGATAAGTTAAATTGAGCATGTTGGAATAAGAAAAAACACAAATGGTGCTGGAAAGCGGTACCTCAGATGAGGATTATGAATCAGATAATCTACATTTTTGTCAAACTACAAAACTTCCAGGTTTCACTGTGTGCTTTGCCATCTTTCACAATGACAAGGGCAACAATGGCCTAGTGGTTAGGGATCAGAAGGTCTTGGGTTCCAATCCCAGATCTGTAGGTTCCCCTAAGGTACCCTTGAACAAAGTACCGGCCCCATCACTGCTCCCTGGGTGCTTTCAATAGCTGCCCCTTGCTGCATGGGTTTGTGTGTGGGTTAAATGCAGAAGTGTAATTTCATTGTGGCTGACTGCATGTTATGTTGCATTTCACAATGACAAGAATAGTCACTTTCACTTTTTCTACAGCTCACCAGATGTTGAAAGCAGAGTGGAGAAAAATGTCCACAAGTCCTGTCTGCAAGACTGCAAAAACAAGCACCTGACCTGTGCTTTATATAGGAGCTATTATTTGCATCTTAGTTCAATAAAGGCACTTTGGGTTCCTGTCTGATATAAGGTTCTTAAAAGAACCATTTTGAAGAGCAAACATATCTACTTCCAACCCCCCTTATGGTTAGAGATAGAGGAAAGACTGATTCTAGGCTTCTGAAAATAAAGAAAGTTAAGTTTTAAAGTACTCAGTCAATTCACAATGATTTAGTGGATTGAAAAAAAAAAAAAAAAAAAAAAAAAATCCCTAAAATTGGCTGGAGACTGGAACACAAGGTGACATAGAATGCAGTCACAATGCATGTTAAAGTCCAAACGTCACGTGACAACACTGCCATCTAGTGGCCAGAAAGAAACCAGAACGACACCACATCTATAGTTACAGACAATAAAGTTAGAGGTTTCTCCAACATTTTTATTGAAATTGAAACTATGAACCAATAAGCTGAATTAAGCACATGTGAAATACTAAAAAGAAAAAAACTGAGTGCCATGTGTAATGCTCAGTTTTGTACAAAGTGAATTAAAAATGTCACTGAAAAAATGTAAGTTGACACGTGGAAGTTTTCTAGTCAAATTGAAAAAGAAGAAAAAAAAAACCTAGCCAACATCACCAGAGCTGGCCTTTCCCCATTTATCTCCATGATCCTCTTTTAACAGAATATGACACTCCTGTAATCAACTTGGCAAATGATAAATCAAAAAACAACAACAAAAAAAAAAAAAAAGCCAAGTTTCAGTTCAAGAGCATGGCTATAAGTACAACAGATACAGAATACTTCAAACCTATGGCAATGATCCTAAAACCAAACGTTAAGGCATGAGTTACAATTCTTCCTAGTCCGAAAATGCATCTTGATGGCAAGACACATTTGTTGCTCTGTGCATGATTAAACACTGAAAAGCTGGAAATCAGTAAGGTCCTGATAAGTGCACAAGTTATTCTGATTACACACACCCAGCCTGACTACATGGAAGGACCAATCTTTTCTTTCAGGAAACTGAAAATGCAAGGTCAACATTTAGTGAACAAGGATTTAACTGATTTTCTTAAAAACAAGAGCTTAGATAAGGGAATAATCATTTATAGTATAAGTACAGATGATTTTATATTTTTTATATATATTTTAATACTAAACTTAACTAAAAGTTTACATTCAGTACTAAGTCCAGTTCAGTATCTTCATGTTCTCCAGGATGCTTACTGAATGAGGCAGAGATGGGAGGCTTCAGATTAGTGGTCAGCATCTGACAGTGGAATTGTCTGAGAGTTTCACTTGCTCACATGAGAGTATGTACAGTACAGATTCAGAGTGCAGCTCTATTTAAGAACCATTCTCCTCTTTTGCCTGTTTGGACACTGGTGCTTCAGCATCTGTGCCATTCGTATCAAGGGCTCTCTTCTTAGGACCAGTGTGTTCTGTAAGAATAAGAAAAGCCAGGCCACTCATTATTGTATTGAAACACATTTCTTGTAAAATATACATAAGAAAACAATATTAAAAAAAAAAAAAAAAAAAAAAAAAAATCATGAAAAATAAATGCACTCAGATTTGGACAGTGTGAAAACAGTATCACAAACAAACACTGGTAAGGCTTTACCAGCATAAGAAAATGTCCTTATGGGCTTACACATAAAGAGAAGCAGATACATTATTGGGAAAAAAAAAAAAAAAAAAAAAAATTCTCTTGTTTTATGTACAAGATTGTTGGCTTTACAGTTGCCTTCTCAGTTTTTGGGAATGGAAAAATGTCATTGGAACATTTTTTTATGGTTCTAGTGTAAACAGCCAACCCTAATAAGTCCTTTAAATAGTGATCAACAAGCAGATGTAGACACACATCCTTGTAGAACACCATACAAGCAGTAACACAAAGGAGCCAAAGGGCCACTTTATTCTGAAAAGCGATGCAATTTCCAAATTACCTGCATGGTCTCCATCACCTCCATTATCACCTTCATCATCACTGTCAAACTTTGTTTTCTTGCCCTTGAACTGGACCTCATCTCTCCCTTTTCTGTCCCTGCGGCCACCTCGTCCTCGGCCACGTCCTCTGTGACCTACAAACATAGATCAAGCAAATTTAAGTCAAGTAAAGAGAAGGTAAGAAGTTATGCAGTCTCTTCTCCATTGTTTTCTGTTTGGGATGCACATTAGCTTCTCCTTTATCTAGCGTTCATGATGAAGTAAAAAACAGATCAAGGAAAAAAAAAATTGTTTGGTTATTTACAAAGCCTTTGGCAAAAAGATGTTTGATACCAACTTATTGCAAATGGAATACATTTGCAAGTAAACTGGATAAACATAAGAAGTCAATTTTGAGCAAAAGTGAAAGTGACCATTCTTGTCATTGCGAGGTCACAGCACATGGTGAACCACAATGAAATTGGACCTCTGCATTTAACCCATGCACACAAACACCATGCAGCAGGGGGCGGCTATGAAAGCGCCCAGGAGCAGTGACAGGGACGGTACCTCGTTCAAGGGTAACTCAGGGCAACCTACTGGTATGGGGTTTGAACCCACAATCTTCCGATCCTGTGGCCAAATCCCTAACCACTAGACCACCTCTGCCCCAAAAGTGTCAATGTGGTGATGTCACCACTAGTGATGTCACCAAAAAAAAAAGCCATTTATGGTCACAGAAATGTAAAATACCTTTTCTGAGTCTCACTGAGGGAACACAGCCTAAATGTTAACTAGCTAAATAATTAAACTGTACCAAAATTCAGTCTATGTGAACATGTACTTGGCAGCCTATGAGACAGAAACCTAGATATGAAACAGTACTGAAAGTAAGAGACACCTTTTCCTCCTTGGCGTTTGTTCAGCGACTCCTGTTGACTCTCTATGATCTTCTTCAGCGTCTCCATTTCAACATCTCCTTTTAGTACCTCCCACTGAACCGTTTTGTCTTTAACTTTAAGCTCCGCACCTCCTGCAGCCTCTTGAGCCTTCTTCAGAGCTTCTCCAGCATTAGAGCGAAACAAGATGGTGCCCTGTAGTTAGAAAAGACAACTTAAACCAGGACCTCAGGTTTTAGTTTGGGGAAAGCAAGAGGTGTAGTTTGAGTTCAAACTACTGCATTCAGGAATGAAGTTGGCTAAATTAATAAGCCATGCCATTCCAACAGCAAGTAATGTAGTTAGAAAGCTCCACTTTTTTCTGCTTGACAGGTTTAAATAAATATTCTTGCTTACAGCATTAAGTCTTTGCATGTCTTCTGTGCATCTCTTTTGTGAACTCACTGCAGTGTGAGAGAGACTATGCAAAGGTTTCATTTTGAACCCAAGATATTTTATCTGGTCAACTTTTCACTGGTTAATCCACCTATTCTTGTATTTCAGGACTACAACACATTCCAAAAAAAGTTGAGATGAGGGCAATTAAGGTCTGGCTAATAAGGTAATAAAACAAATTAAAATGCAACTTCAAACAAGAGATAAAGTTTGAGGCTTTGAAAAGCAAAAATTGGCAAAGGCTTTCCTGTTGGACAATCATGAGGAATTATGAATTTTTTTTTTAAAAACGGTGTTCCTTAGTTGAAGCTAGGAAGAGATTCATCTCTCTCCCTCCCTCAAGCAACCTCATTATGTAAAAAGCAAGCATACAAGCATAAGCTGAACCACTGTGACCACTGATCCCTCAGGCAGGGTAACATCAAGAATCATCAATAGCTGATACAACCACATGGACAATGGATTACTCTGACAAACCTTGCAGCCTAATGAATCAGCATTCCAAATGGATACGGTGTACTCCAGAAGAAATAAATATCAAAGCAAATTTACAATCACTTCGGTTTTTTTTGTTTTGTTTTTTTAAATGCAAAATACTATATTAAAAAAAAAAAAACCCAGATCAAATTTATCAGCATCAAAATTTGTATTTTGAAAAAGGAAGTTCATTCATTGCAACCTCACCTCCTTAGCTCCTCTGGTAAAGTCAATCCATTTGATTTGAGCATGCCCACTAAAGAGCTCGTGGAAGTCCTCTCGAGATGTCTGACCCAAGTCACCAGAAAACTTCAGTAAACAGCCTTTTTGATCATCCAAAGATTTCTTTAAAAATAAACAAACAAGATATACTTGATATGCCATAATTCTTCCCCTTTAGATGGTTTATGCAGAACCAATACAAAATTTCAGGAGGAACAGAACAGTGTTAAATCAAACTCACCATCTCTTCTTCCTCAGCTTGTTTTTGCTTTTCTTCTTTTTCACTAAAATTTTCAATGAACATTCAGTTGTTAGTCTAGCACATTTTAAAACATTTAAAAGTAGAACAACTAACAGGGTGGCACAGTTATATGACCTCAATATCCTACCTCCTGGCTTTGGACTTAGCATCTGCACGACACTGCTTCCTCTCCTCCGATTTCTTGGTCAAGTAGTCATCTCTACAGAACAGACAATTATTTACAAACGCAAACGATGGCAAACTAAGCAAGTCTCATCAGTGCACAAACATTAAAACATGTCTTACATGCTAACTGGGCTCATTATAGAGTGGCACTAGATACTGAGAACAAAATGTTATCATTTTCAGTCTCAATTTCTCACCAGCTGAGCTTAAAGCCAGGCTTAAGCCAAAAAAGGTGTACCAGCACTGTTCTGCAAGGTCTCCCAATTTAACCCACAGAAAAATGTAAAAATTGAATATTTAGAGATTTACATGGGTCAGATTTAAACTTGCCCCATTCAGGAGCTAAAATACTAATACACATTCTACCAGCACATTTCTGATCAGCATTAAAAACTTTATCCGAGGTTTTCAATCAACAATGGGAAAGTGTCTAAATGTGCCATGGACTGTGCATGATATGTATGCAGAAACAGAGCAGCCTGACAGTTACATACTTTATCAGCACAATCATATCATTTCCTTTGAACTGCTTCACATCATCTCTTGCAACAAAAGTCTTGGCTGCATCTTCTGACTCCAGCACTGCAAAGATGGAACCCTGCAGACAAAAATACAAACCCTAAAATTTACTTTTAATTTTTATTGCGATGAATAATATATTGTGCAACCCCAAATTTAAGTGCTTTTTTTTTTTTTTTTTAGTTATACGACAAAAGATGTCCATTCTGGAAATACTATAAATGTATTACCAGCACATTTTGCTATTATTTAACTGTAGATTTTTAAAGAATCTTAAGGATTTTTCAGCATTACAGATAAGCATTAAATGTTTGTTGCCAGCTCACTGAAGGTATAAAGAATGCTTTTTACAATCTTCTGCAACCACACTGATGTGATCACTGAAAACGCTGATCTTGACCTGCAGTCAATTTTCATATCATGCATTCCAGTTTTTACAACGGTGGTAACAGACGACTGACATTTGATGTTACATCAAAAGTATTACTCATGTTTAGTCTGTTTTATCATAGTTTAACATTACAGTTAAGATTCTGGTCTACTGTCTTTGTATAAAACAGTCATCAGGTTGCACCTAATTGTGTAGGTGCAATTGGGGCTGAACAATTTTTATACAACAATTACAGCTTGAAACAGTTTTAATGATGAGATCATGTAATTTAGTAGACGTACTAACTGAGTTATTAATAATAATAATAATAAACAACATCTGATAAAGAAAACAATCTGATGAGCTACAATTATCACCATCAGGAAAGGGGGGGGGGGGGCAACAAAAAACACTGAGGTAAAAGGTCTGTGTGGGGGGTGAAAAACACTACTAATAAAAAAAATACAATGCAACATTAATCAAAAAAGACACCACAACTACAATATTTTCGCCAATTAGTTCTGACATTCACATGATCATGCTCATCCTAATCCCAAGGCCCTGTGGTGAGACAGAAAATCAGTGGATTTTGCACAAAGTTTAACATCTTTAATTAATGAAAGGTGTAGATTTACACGATGGACAATGAAATATGGCTGCTGATTTCCTTCTCAACCACTGTAGAGTAAACCTGACCCAAGTGGTTCCTTTATTTCTCATCCAGAAATTAAATATAGCTATTTAAGTCAAAAGACTACATTTTGAAATGTATGATTTTTGTATGATAATTTCTCTTTCTTTCAGCTGCTCCCATTTGTATGGTAACGTATGATTTTCTAAATTGAAAACATTGTCAACACTGATCGTCTTACTTTGAATGTCTTCTGTGGGCCTTTCCTCATCTGAATGTTCTCTACTGTTCCTTTATCAGCAAGCCAGTCTTTAATCTCGTCCAGCGTTGTGTCCAGTGGAAAGCCTTTCTGTTGGATGGTAAATGCCCCATTATTTTCAAAGACTCCTTCTAGTGACTGTTGAGTGTCATTTAATCAAAGTGTTTAATAAAATCAATGTCAATAATCTATCTGCAGCCAAGACTTATTTTGAACTGTAAATTTTCCATCAGATCAAAATTAGTCCTATTCCTCACCATCACCCACCATGTATATAGACTTGTGTCGGAGGGCATCTCTGTACTCCTCATTGTGCTCTGGGAGTAGTTTGCTTGGGTGCCTTCTGATTTTGGTATGGTCCTCACTGATCTCCAGCAAGCCTGTTTTGGATTTCTGTAGTGACTTGATGATAACTGCCATGTCTGAAGTTAAACTTTTCAGCCTATGATCACAAACCGGTGCAAAAAGGTCATATAACTGGTTTGTAGTTTCACTCTTAGGGTTAACTTCTGCATCCTTGCACAGCTCTACTTACCTGTTGAACTTAAGCATCGTCTCCAGGGTAATCCAGCCATCATCCAGCTGCATCTGCTCCTTCAAGAATCGGTCTCGAGGGAGGTTGTGGTCTCCAAAATAATACTGACATAACAGAAGAAATCTATTAGACATGCACGTCACAGCCTCTTAGAATATACAAATGGGCTGGAGAGTCTAACCTCAATTTGTTCTGCCACTTTCTTTTCCAGGGGAGAGATTTCTTGATCTTCAGCCATTTCAAAGACTACAATGAAAGATGAAAGGTACAAACAGTTAACCTTATTAATGTAACCCTCAAGTGAATGTTTCACTTGAGTCCCTGAGGGCTATTATACATTTCCTTTCCCAATCATTACAATCACACCCAGGAGGCCTTGATAAAATTACACTTTTACATTAAATCTGTAAGTGAACATATTTAGATTTAATGAACCACATCTTTTGTTCAATAATTATATTCAAACATTTTGTTCAATAATCAAGATCTATTTAAATGTTCAGATCCAGTCTTATCAAAAAAAAAAAAAAGCAAAAAAGTATGCATTAATACATTTTATTTTGGCGTTTATAATTTGAGCATTTTTTCGTGCTTTTCTAAGCAGTCTTTTGTTTTAAAACTGGAACTGGGGGTAATCCAGCTACTTCCTGCACAGGGCAATGTGGGACCACGTTAGTTAGCCAAGCGGCTAACAGTGAACAGAGAAAATGGGTCACAAACACTTTTCGCTTTTAATTAAAGGGCCACACAAATCTACCGTGCAAGAAAACAGAACATATTCCTTTAATAGAACACAGAGCAACTTCCGGTAAACACGTTTTAGCAGCTCCAGTGATGTAAAGTTAGTGTTTCACTGCAGGTGCTCTTGTTTTCAGAGTCTGAGAGACACTGAATGATTTAACGCTCAGGTCTTGAAAAATGAACCAGCATGCCGGAAAACGTGAAACTGCGAAGGGCATCTGGATTTACAATGGGAAAAAAGCGATACATGAGCTGCACCATGTGGACACAAACACACACAGCGGCCTATAAACCCAAATACACACTCATTCTGCTCATCCGTCAAGACTAGACACTCGGACACACAACTGACTATACAAGCAAATAAAATAACATTATTTCATAAACATGAGACTCACTTTTACCGCTCTGCTCTCAGTTGAACTGTTTCACTGTCACGCCGCCAGTACGATTTCCCCCATGAAGCTGTGCGCGTCTGCGCTGGTCAACGTCATTTATAGACGGAATAAGGCACTGTGGGATTTGTAGTTCCTGACTTGTTTTTTTTTTCCAAGCTTTGCCATGGTGACATTATAACAACCATATTTGAGACCTTTGGAATACATACATTAATAATTTCCTATGAATTCAGAATTCAGTGTGGGTTTTCCCTGTATCTGTGTGGGGTTTCTCCTGTATGTGAACTGGTGGATTTCAGGTTTGAAATTACCATGTAGATGTGTGTTTGTGCATGTGTGTGTGTGTGTCCTGGGATCACCATTGCGCAAAAAAACAAAACAAAACAAAACAAAAAAAGGCTCAATGTTGGTCCTTTATGTAATACCACCTCTACTTTAAACGCATCCATCACTCCTACTTCAGACCTCACTACTGTCACACTGCCCAAATACATATCCTGTACATCTCTGACATACTTCTCTGCCACGTCTACAAAGGCACAATGCAGCTTATTCTGACCTTCTCTGTACTTCTCCATCAACACCCTCAAAGCAAACATTACATCTGTAATCCTGTTTCTTGGCATGAAACCATACTGCTGCTCACTAATCATAACCTCTTTTCTTAGCCTAGCTTCCACTACTCTTTCCCATAACTTCATGCTGTGGCTGAGCAACTTTATCCCTCTACAGTTGCTACAGCTTTTTGCATCACCCCTTTTCTTGAAAATCAGTATGAGTACACTTCTTCTCATTACATTACATTACATTAATGTTACTTCTTCTCCACCCCTCATACATTCTCTGATCTTCCAGGATTGTGTTAAATAATCCACTGCCATCTCTCTGAAACACCCCCATGCTTCTAGACCAACAGCCTTTCCATTCTTTAAACTCTTCATCACTGCCCTTACTTCTACTTTGCTAATCTTCTGCACTTCCTGGCTCACTATCTTCATGCCATCCAACATTCTCTCTCTTTCATTCTCTTCATTCATCAGCCACCACCAGGTTTCTTTTTCCTTGTTTTTCTGTCCAGATGTCACACCAAACACTTTTTCAGCTGTCTTCCTTACGACATCTGAAGTAGTTGCCCAGCAATCTGGTAACTTTTCACTACTCCCTAGTGTCCATCTTAATTCATTCCACCTTACATTCTTCTTCCTTCAACTTCTAACATTTGATCCTCTGCCCTTATTTGCTTACTCTTCTTGACTTCCAAGGTCATCCTAAAAAATGCCATCCTATTCTGTTCAGCTACACTCTGTCCTGTCACTACTTTTCAGTCTCCAATCTCCTTGAGATTGCCCTGCCTTCAATTGATATTATCCACCCGTGTCCTTCCACCACTCTTACATGTCACTAAGTATTCCTCCCACTCCTTGAAATATGTTTCTATGAGTGCCATGACCATCCTTTAAGCAAAATCCACTACCATATGACCTTTTGCATTCCTCTCCTTTACACCTTACCTACCCTTCACCTCATCTCCTCTGTTCCATTCACCAACAGGCCCATTGAATTCTGCACCAATCACCACTCTCTCTTTCCCCTGTGTACGTGTACACTCTCTATCACTTCATCTAACTCACTCCAGAATTCTTCTTTCCCCTCCATCTCACAACCAACTTGCAGGGCATAAGCACTAACAGGATTTAATATCACACCTTCAACTTCCACCTTTAAACCCATCACTCTATCTGAAACTGGCTTTACTTCCAAAACACTCTTGACATACATGTTCTTCAGGATAACACCTACTCCATTTCCCCTCTCATTCACACTATGTTGAAACAGTTTGAACCTGCCTCCAGCACACCTGGCCTTACTACCCTTCCATCTAATTTCTTGCACAAAAAATATAATTTTTTTTTTGTGACAACCCTTGTCATTGCGAGGTCATGGCACAGCACACATGAACCACAGCATTTAACCCATGCACACTCAAACCTGTGCAGCAGTGGGCAGCTATTGAAAGCAGTGATGGGGACAGTACCTTGCTCAAGGGTACCTCAGGGCAACCTATTGGGAAGGGGTTTGAACCCCCGATCCTCCGATCATGCGGCTAACGCCCTAACCACTAGGCCACCGCTGCCCCTGCCTACTTTTATATTTTCTTGCATAAAATATAAAAAAATATAATATTTATAGAAAAAGTATTATAATAATGTTTTTTTTATTTATTTATTTAACTTTACAACTAAATAAATGCCTGTTCATTTTCTACTTGCTCGCTTTTTGTATTCTTTCATCTCTATAAAAGGGAAGCTTGTATACACAGTGATACACCAGGAGAGACAAATTAACCCATTTATTCATTCATTCTTCCAATAATTTTCCCAAAGATGCTAATCTGGGACTGGGTTGCGATGGTAGCTAGCTGAAGAGGTTAGTCCATATATTCACCTCTCCTTCTTCTCTGCACTCTATCTTGCTGCCTTTCATTTTCATCCTCCACTCATCACCCACTGCTATACATGTCCCATGTGTGTCTGCTAAGAAGGCAACTAGGTCAGAGGGATAGTGCAATGGCTATGTCCACAAAATTTATAAGGACAAACCACTTCCCACAAACACCTTCTTCTGAGCTTGGACATCTGCAGTTCAAAGGCTGAGGATATCAGTCATGGTAATCAATAGTCATGCACAATTTAAATAACCATAGTTTAATTTTAAAATTACATGTGCATACTTTAGATTATTTTATTTAAATTCCCATTTCATATGGAGTAACCTCCATACTCCAGAATTGTCCTAATCAAGGAGAGAGGACAAGAGAAAAGGGAAGCAGTTGTATACACAGTTGGAAGGTGATACAGCAGGAGAGACAAATTAATCCATTTCATTCATTTTCCCAAACCACGTATCTGGATTGAGTTGTGGTGGTAGCTAGCTGAGGAGGTTAGCCCAAAAATTCCTTAATCTGGCCACTTCCACTAGCTCCTGAGGGAATCTTCGAAGCAGGTTCCGGAGTCTTCTTTGCGGCCCTCCTAATACAATCTCAACTGGCTCTTTTCAAAGTGGAGCAGCAATAGCTCTACTCTAGCTCTCCTCCTGGGTTTCTGGGTTCCTCACTCTATTTGTAAGAGGGTGCCCAGCAACCCTACTCACAATCTTTGTCTTTTGGTCACTGAACTCATGACCAGTGGTGAGGGTTGGAACAAAGATTGGTTGGTACAACAACCCCATAACTGCCACTGCTGCCCCAAACCATCTGTCAATCTCTAAATCCATTTTACCTGAACAAAATCCTAAAACACTTAAAACTCCACTTGAGGCAGTATCTCCTTCCCAACCTAGAGGTGGCAAGCCACCTTTTTCTGGTAGAGCACCATGGCCACAGATTTGGAGGTGCTTATCCTTTTTCCTACTTTTCACACTTTGCTGCAAACCACCACAATGCATGCTGGAGGTCATAGCCTGATGAAGCCAACAGATCCACATCATCCAGATAATTAAAAATACAATCCTGAGTCCACCATGCTGGACACCCTTCAGCCCCTGACCATGCCTTGAAATGCTATCCATGAAAATCATAAACATCATAAATCATAAAATTATAAAACAAGGAGGAGCCCTGCTGGAGTCCAACACCCACTGAGAAAGGGCTTGAATTATTGGGTATAGTTCTAATTGCAGTTGTACAAGGACCAAATGGATTGCAAAAGCACTCCAGGTACACCATACTCCCAAAACACCCCCACTGATCCTTGCTGGGTACATGGTTGTAAGCCTTTCGCAGATCTTCAAAGCACATGAAGGCTGGTTTAGCAAACTCCCACGACCCTTCAGTGTATCTGTGCAAGGGCATAGAGCTGGTCTGCTGTTCAACAGCCAGGTCAGAATCAGGATTGCTCCTCCTGAATCTGACAATCGGACGCTGTCTCCTTTCCAGCACCCTGGCATAAACTTTTAAAGGGAGGAGTAATGCAATACCTCGATAACTGGAGCACACATTCTAGCCTTTCTCTTTTCATAAATATAACTATAACTCCCTTTTATAAATAGGGACCATCAGCCCATCTGCCATTCCAAAGGAACAGTCCTAGATATCCACACCACACTGAAGAGGCATGTCAGCCATTACAGCTCAAGAACATCCACAGCCTTCAGCATTTCAGGATGTAGCTCATCCTTTGCCTCTGTTTTGACTCTGATGAGTTTTCTGACTACCTCAGTGACTTCTGGTTGGGAAATGGGTGATGACATCCCTAAATCCTTCAGCCCTGTCTCCTTCAGAAAGCGTGTGTCTGTCAGGTGTAGAAGATCCTCAATGTCCAATGTTTCACTGTCCAATCACATTGTCAGTTCAGGTGAAAGCATCCTATCCCTGCTTAAAACAGCATGGATAATACCCTGTCTGCCCCTCCTGAGTTACCTAACAGTTTACCAAAACTTTTTTGAGACCAACCGAAACTCCTTCTCAATGAACTATCCAAACTCCTTCCATACATGCATTTTTGCTTCCCTGACTGCCATTGCTAGAGCCTTTTTGGCATGTCACTACCTCTCAGCCAATTCTGGATTCACAAGAGCTAGCCAAGCACAGAAAGAATCCTTCTTTAGCCTGGTGGCTTCCCTTACTAATGGTCTCCACCACCGTTTCCTTGGGTTGCAGCCACAACAGGTACTGACAGTTATCTGACCACAGCTCATGAAAGCTGCTTCAGCAACGAAGGCTTTGAACAGAGCTTATTTGGACTCAAAGAACCCAACCACCTGCTAGTTCTTGGAGAAACTCATTCAGATGTAGGAGTTGAAGACCTTCTGGACAGGATCCTCTGTCATATGTTCATCCACACTACCCATTTGGGCTTACCAGGCCTGTCTGACAGCCTCCTCTGCCATCTACTTCAACTCAACATCATGTGGTGTTAAGCTGACATCTGTGCCCCTCTCTTTACCCTAGTGTCCAGAACACACAATCACAAGTCAAAGGAAAAGACTGCAAAGTTGATCATTGACCATTGCCTCTGGTACCATGTACACTTATGAGTTGCCTTTTGTTTGAAGATGGTGTTCATTATGGAGAATCCAGGCCTTGCACAGAAGTCCTAAAACAAAATACCACTAGGTTTTAAATCAGGTAGGCCATTCCTCCAAAAACCCCCTTCCCTGTATCAACCTCATTGCTGACGTGAGCACTGAAATCCCCCAGAAAAACTACAGTCCCCAGATGGTCCCTTTCCAGAGTGCTCCCCAGTGCCCCTAGAAAGGCTGGGTACTCTGAGCTGACATTTGGCACTTTTTCCCCCTCACAATCCTTTCTATTCTATTTACTTAATAGGACAAACACAGCATTGCTCAGTCAGGGGCTAACAAGTATCCTCACGCCTGTGCACTGCCTCTCACCCCACACAACTCCAACAAAAGAGTCTAAAGCAATTCCAGGAGGGAGAGAATTAAAAACTGAAATAAAGTAATAAATAAATATTAGTAGTAATAAATCTTACTCCAATAAAATAGCTAAGCAATGAATTCCCCTCTAACAGCTCCTGAAGAAAAAAATGCATGTTAAGCAACTACCCATGGTATCATTTGTGATGTCCTATAGGATCTAACTGTGAGGAGTTTGCCGGATGTTGATTAATCAAATCCAGAACATGTCATAATGCCTTCACTTACTATACACATGTTTTAGTCATGTGAAGTTTCTCACTTAGCAGCCATATTAGAGACACAGTTATGCTGTGTGTCAGTGGGAAAACAGGATGGATGTCAGAAACACATCTTCATAAATTACCTTTTCATAAAACTAAACTGACTTTTTGTGATTCATATGTAGTTTCAAGAAGTTATACACACAACCAAGACATAAAATTTAAACTACCTGCCTAATATTTTGTAGACCTCCTTCATGCCTGCAAAACTTCTCTTACCTGAAGCATGGACTCCATAAAACCAAAAAAGATGAGAAAATCAAGAAAGACACACCTTTCTCAAAAAAAAAAAAATGTAGATTTTGTATTCATATATTTGTAGGTTAATCAATAAAATGGTGATAAAATCAATCACCATGATAAGATCAGAAGACAGATAAATAATGCATTACTATTGTTCAATATTAAAAATTAATCAAAAAAACCTTTTTTAAAACTGGTACCAGTTTGGAGAAAATATCATTTCCATGGGGAAAGCAGGGGCAGCATAATGGCTAAATGCCATTTCACCTGGTTTAGTTTCTGCTCTGCATAACATTAACTGAACAGCTCTAAGAGACCGATAAAGGATTAAGATTAAGACTGACCAAGTCCTTTAAAGCGGATATTCAAATATTCATCAAATATAGTTTAGTAAAGCCAGTTTCATTTATATATTACTTATTTACAACAGTTTTCTTTTGTTTGTTCCCCCCCCCCGATTCTGGGTCCAAACACCTGGTGAGTAAGCTGAAGTTGACAGAGGCAAGGAAAAACTCAGGAACATAAAATACAAGAGACAGTAGATATAGAATCAAGACACTATAATAAATAAACACTAAATTGTATCGCAACTGTATTGTAATAATAATAATAATAATAATTGTATTGTATGAGATTCTGTATTATAACATGGGTATCTGTGTAGCAGTTTAAACATAGTGCTGAAGTATTACTAGTAGCATAGCTTTGGTGCTTTTGGTGGTGGCCTAGTGATGAAGGAATAGGCCCCAGGATCAGAAGGTCTTGGGTTTTGCTAAGTGAAGATGCCAGTTCACCTTTTGTTCTATTTGAATGTGTAATATACACACTGCAGAAAAAAAAAAATTAAAGAAATACTTTGAAAGCACATCAGATCTCAACTGGAAAAAAAAAAAATCATGCTAGATATCCATACTGATATGGAATGGGTAATGTGTTAGGAACAAAAAAATCCCACATCATTTGATGAAAATGAAATTGATCAAACCACAGAGGGCTTAATTCAAACTCACCAGGAAATTTAAACTGAAAAACTGATGTGGCAGGCTAGTTCAATTTGCTGAAATGTCATTGCAGCAACTCAAAATGGTACTCCGTAGTTTTTAAGCCCCCAATTTGCTTGTATGCTCCTTATGAGATGACGGATGGTGTCTTGGGGTATCTCATCCCAGATCCTGACCAGGGCATCACTGAACTCCTGGACAGTCTGAAGTGCAACCTGGCGGCGTCGGATGGACCTAAACATGATGTCCCAGAGATGTTCTACTGGATTTAGGTCAGGCGAGCGTGGAGGCCAGTCAATGGTATGAACTAATCCTCCAGGATCCTCCAGGAACTGCTTGCATACTCTTGCCACATGAGGCAGGGCATTATCATGCACCAGGAGGAACCCAGGACCCACTGGCAGGGGCAGCAGTAGCCAAGTGGTTAGGGAGTTGGCCCTGGATCGGAAGATTGTGGGTTCGATTCCCTCACAAGTAGGTTGCTCTGAGCTACCCTTGAGCAAGGTATCAATCCCCATCACTGCTCCCTGGGTACTTTCAATAGATGCCCCCTGCTGCATGTGTGTGTATGGGTGAGGTTAAGTTGTGTTGTGCTGCATTTCACCATGACACAGGTAGTCACTTTCACTACAACGTTGTAGGCAGTATAATGTTCACCATGGCTTCTCCAGACCTTTTCATGTCTGTCACATGAGCTCAGAATGAACCTGCTCTCATCTGTGAAAAGCACAGGACACCAGTGACAGACCTGCCAATTCTGGTGTTTTCCAGTCAAGCTCCACGGTGCTGGGCAGTGAGCAAAGGGCCCACTATAAGACGTCGAGCCTTCAGAACAGCATGAATTCTTCTAGGAACGCTTGCAGTTTTTGAAGGAACTCGGCTGGTAGGTTGTTCCAAACATAACTGTGTTTCAACCTACGTGTGACATTGATGATCATCAGCACCTGTTTGGTAAAATTGGTTGATCATACACCAACTATAATCCGACAAAATCCCTGACTTTGTGCAAGTGTACCTATAAGAATTGATGCTGATTTGAAGGCAAAAGGTAGTAACACCAAATATTGATTTGATGTAGATTTTTCTTTTGTTCGCTTACTTTGCATTTTGTAAATTGATCAAAATAAACAATCATTATTTATATTTCTGAAAGCATTATTTGTTTACAGCATTTTTTCACACCAGCCTAAAACCTTTGGACAGTACTGTATATACTTCTCCTCCTGTATTTTCAGCTCTGTCACCAGATAATTTTGTTTCATTCTTTGACAAGAAAACTGAAGCAATTAGGCAATCCTTCTGTCCAACAGACATGCCTCTAGTCCAGCCTCAAGCATCCTGTGAACATCAGCTCTTTGGTTTCTCTCCTCCCCTTCTGTTTCAAGATCTTAGAACGAGCTGTATATAATTGACTGAATGTCTTTTTTTTTATCCTATAACCGGCTCCTAGATTTCTTCCAGTCCGGATTCAAACCAGCACACTCAACTGAAACTGCTCTACTGGCTGTCTCAGAAGAAATCCACACTGCAAGATCACACAACGTGTCTTCAGCCCTAATTCTCTTGAACCTCTCTACAGCCTTTGACACGGTGAAACACCAGATCCTCCTGTCCACTCTCTCCAACCTGGGGATTACTGGTACAGCCTGGGAGTGGTTCTCCTCCTACCTAAAGGATTGGCAAAGCTGTCAATCCGCACCACAAAGTCTGAAAAAGGGGACTGTCCCTGTAACTAGGACATGGAAGTCGCTCTGGATAAGAGTGTCTGCTAAATGCCATAAATGTAAATGGTCTCTGCCAGACATCACTTCATGGGTGACATCTGATCACTTCAAGCTTAATCCTAACAAGACTGAGCTTCTCTACATTGAATGCAACCAATAACAAAGACCAGGATCTTCATATTTCTTTTGGGAATTCACTTCTTGTTCTGCAAGGAATCTTGGGGTCATGTTTAATGATGAGCTCTCTTTCTCTTCTCATATCATCAATCTTTCTAAGTTGTGCAGACATCTTCTCTTCAACATCAAAAGAATTCGTCCTTTCCTCAGCACCCACACTACCCAGCTCCTCTCTGAACTAGACTAATGTAACTCTCTAGAAGGTCTTCCACTGAAGGAAACAAGACAACAACAGTTGATTCAGAACGCTGCCGCAAGACTTGTCTTCAACTGTCCAAGGTTCTCTTCTACCACACCACTGCTATGAAACCTGCAGTGGCTCCCCATGCCCCCCATGTTTAAATCTTAAATCCACTTGCTTACGAGGCCTAAAACAGCCTTGCACCCGCTTACTTGACTGCACTTATCAAACGTGTCTTTTCTTATCCTCTGAGACCATCAAGCACTGCTCTCCTTGAACCTCCACTAAACTTCCCATGGTGGTCAGAACTGATGAATCCCTTGCTATCTTCAAGCATTGGTTAAAGACTCAAAGTTCAAAGAATTTCTTAGAGAATATATAAATTCCCTATAATCTTACCAGACTATAGGGAATAACCTTAACAGACAATTCTACTCTTACCTCTGCTTTTTGAGGTAAGGGCTCTGTGGACTCTGAAGCAGGTCCACTTGTAGAATCATCACTAAGCCACTGACATAAGTGCAATCTGGTGGACAGAGTTCATAAAGATGAATAAAATCCATTTGTTGCAGGAAATGAAAGCCTTGTTGGAGATGGATTGTATTGAGCGGAGCCATCCTAACTGAAGATGAGTGGGGACTGTTTCAGTCAGTGCTGGAGCCCTGGGAACGTCTTGCTGCAATGCTGGTGATATTCCATTGCTGGTGATATTTTAGCCATTATGATCCCAGATCCCACTCTCACATAGAGGCATGGGTGGCAGGCAGGTGGTGTCATGCATAAAGCAGGAACCACAGGTCTCAGATATAGTTTTGTTGTGCTTTGTAAGGCTGGTATCCATGGGGTGGTAAGAGAGCAGCATGCCACCACATTACCAGATCTTTACCTGTAAGATGGCTCTTGTTCTATGCTTCTTACTGCACTTTCTGAGCTGAAAGCTGGCATCGGACAGCAGTGTGGGATACCCGATCATAACTTAGCTGGAAAGTAAATATACTCTGGTCTGGAGTGCAGGAAACCCCCACACTGGATGATGGATTAGACTTGGACATATCTGAGTCCCTGCAAGGCAGTATCTGGAAGACTACAACAGGGGAAGAGCCTATTCATTCAAGGCCCTCCATCTCTGGATTAACTTTAAAAAATCTGGGAACTAGTGGACTGGCAGCACCTTGTGATTTAAGTGAGCATGGTGGTTTATAACTGGAGAAGCTCTGGGAGAAACTTGGGAGTGAGGACATTTAGGTCTTTAAGTCAAAATTTGAATTTAATATGTGGATTGAATGGAAATCTTGATAAAAAATATGCCTAATGTGATAGGATTTTCAAATCAGGTAAGGCTGGCTACCACATTCTGAACTGGACCTTGTGAAGGTTTATTCTACATCCTGATAGCAAGGCTTTACAATAATCTAGTCAAAAGATGATAAATGCATGTATTAATTTTTCTGCATCATACAATGAAAACGCTCTTTTCAGCTTAGCAATGTTTGAAAAGGTATTTTAGATTAGATTTATTCTAGAGGTAGGAGCAAGTCAACTGAGATTCCCAGGCTTTTTATAGTTGGTACAGAACTGTAGCATTAACATAACGGTCTAGCATTAAACTTGATTGTAGCAGTTGTTGGAACAAGCAGAAGATCCTTTAACATTTCAGCATGAGAAAATTGAGTGGACCACTCTTCTATCCCTTAAACTTCTACTTCTTTTTCTTTCAGCTGCTCCTGTTTAGGGGTCGCAACAGCTGATCATCGGTTTCCATTTCTTCTGATCCTCTGCATCTTCCTCCTTCAAACCAACCACCTGCATGTCCTCTCTCACCACATACATAAACCTCTTTTTTGGTCTTCCTCTTCTCCTCTTTCCTAGCAGCTCCATCTTCAACATCCTCCTCCCAATATAATCCTCGTCTCTCCTCTGCACATGTTCAAACCAATGCAACCTTGCTTCTCTAACTTTGTCTTCAAATCATCCAACCTGAGCTGTCCCTCTAAAATACTTATTTCTAATCCTGTCCATCCTCATCACACCCAATGAAAATCTCAGCATCTTTAACTCTGACACCTCCAGCTTCGCCTACTGTCTTTTCATGTCAGTCTCCAATCCATATAACATAGCTGGTCTCACTACTCTCCTGTAAACCTTCCCTTTTACTCTTGCTGGTACCTGTCTGTAACAAATCACTCCAGCCACTCTTCTCCACCCATTCCAACCTGCCTACACGCTCTTCTTCACCTCACTTCCACACTCGCCGTTACTACTGAACTGTTGATCCCAAGTATTTAAACAGCTCCACCTTTTTCACCTCTACTCCCTGCATCCTAACTACTCCACTTCCATCCCTTTTATTCACACTCATTTATTCTGTCTTTGACTTACTCACTTTCATTCCTCTCTTCTCTAGAGCATATCTCCATCTCTACAGGTTCTCCTCAAGCTGCTCCCTACTCTTGCTGCAGATCACAATATCATCAGCAAAAATCATCATCAGGGACTCCTGTCTAACTTCCGTCAACCTGTCCACTATTGCAAACAAGAATGGCCTAGCGCTAATCCGTGATGTAATCCAACCTCTAAATGCCGTAAATGTCACTCCCACTGCAGATCTCACCACTGTCACACTACCCTCATACATATCCTGAACTACTCTCACATACTTCTCTGCCACTCCTGACTTCCTCAAACAAAACCACAACTCCTCTCTAGGCACCCTGTTATAAGCTTCCACCAAGGCCACAAAGGCACAATGTAACTCCTTCTTGACCTTCTCTGCACTTCTCCATCAAGAGCAAACATTGTGTCTCTTTCTTTATATATAAATATAAAGATTGAGGATTGTGTATCTGTCTTAGCTAATACAAACAATTGTATGCAGTCAGCATAACTCTGAAAGCTGATGACGTTTATGAATAAATGAACCCAGAGGAGGTAGGTACAGTGTGAATAGTAAAGGCTAATTGCAGTGGATCCTGTTATTTTCCCCAACATAAATATTAATATAAGTCACCTCCCCCTCTGCAACTTAGGCAAGGTTGTGTACATAGCTGTAGGCCGCAGGGTGGCTTTGTTTAATTTAATGAACTCATCGGGTCTAATCCTGATTTCTGTAAGGGAAAAGACATCAGTGATCATTTCATTCAAAATGACCACTTTAGAATTCAGCAGTCCCAGCTTTAGAGTGATGTTCTACATTGATTTAGAAAGTTTAACATTAAACTGGTAGAGCCACCACTAGACCACCATACTTCCCCTCCACCCCCACCCTACAGTGTATGTCGCTTAACTCGATAAGAAAAGGTATCAAGATCAATTATGGCAAGAAGGCAAGTAGAAGCAGTGTGATCTTTAATGTTCTTTAATGTTCTGATGGGAAACCTTGATCTTGGTACCCATTGTTGATTCACATCAAAGTGAGCTCCATACCTAAACACCATTTGAACAGTGGCTAAGGATTGAGTATATGGTGAATTGTACATTAGTTAATGTTAATGCAAATGCTAGCTTATTCTAAAACATAGCAAAATACACTCACAAACATGCTCATGCATACACACACACACTTTCAAACAATAATAAAGTAAGAGGAAACTGCACTTAATACGAGTAGGGTTTAGCAACTGTAGCTAAGACACCTAAAGGAAAAGAGAGACACCACAGCATACAGTGAACCACAAAATGTTTCTTTCTGTGTTTAACCCAACACACCAAGCTGGAGCAGTGGGCAGCTATATCCAGCCCCAAGCAAGCAGCATTGGAGATGCTACCTTGTCCTCAGAAAAATGGTAGTAGAAAGGCTTGTTTCAGCTGTATCCATTTTGGGATCCAAAAGAGGTACTTATTTGGCATAGACCTTGATAAATCTGAACATGACTTTGTAAAAAACAATTTCCCCTTACAGCTTGAGAGAAAACTTTTTACATTTTCATTTCCTTAAATGTGAGTTTTCAGTCTCTGTAGCCTGTGAAATTTATAAGCAGCATTTCTCCTATTTTCCAGTCCAACCCATTCACGTGTAGAATGTGACCACTGATAAAACAAGACCTTTTTGTCGCAAGAGTACAAGTTCACATGAGTAGATTCACATCAGTGCTAGTGTGAAACTGGCTTCAAAACATCAGTGTCAAAAAGCACTTGATCTCCATCAAAACATCAAAAAGTGATGTAATTGAAACAGTTATATATTGAAGTATATATCGACTAGATGGCAGAACCAACCTCAAAGGAGGTTTATATAAAATGCTTACTATTCATATATGTTTAATTATTATATGTATGAAGCAAACTTTTATTATTTAATTTGTAATTTATGACAGGCACCTCATTAAAACTTTTGGGAAACACAGCTGTAATAAAAAAAAAAAAAAAAAAAAAAGGATTCTCACATCTTTTTGCAGAAGCTGGCAACAAGTTATTTAACTGTAACTGATGCAGTGAATAGCTTCTCATTACTTAAACAATGGAAGACAAGTCAGAAGACACATCCTGTGGTCGTGGAAAACATGTTTATTCGGTTAATGTGGTTGAAAAAAAATCTTGAATGACCACAATCAGTGATCACTTGAATGTTTAGTGAAATCAAATCATAAAAAAACAACAGCAGAGCTCACAGCTATGTTCAAAAGTGAAAGTAAGAACATTTCCACATGCACAATGTGGAACACTCAGGGGGTTGGGACTAAACAGCTGTGTAGCCTTTAGAAAACCACTAATCAGTGAGGCTAATCACAGAAAAAGGCTTCAATTTGCTAGGGAGTGTAACAATTGGACTCTGGAGCAATGGAAGAAGGTCATGTGGTCTGAGGAGTCCAGACTGACCCTGTTTCAGAGTAATGGGTGCCTCAGGGTAAGAAGAGAGGCACAAGAAGTGATGCACCCATCATTCCTAGTGCCTACTGTACAAGCCTGTGAGGGCATTGCTATGATCTGGGGTTGTTGCAGTTGGTCAGGTCTAGGTTCTGCTACATTATGTGCCCAAAGAATGAGGTCAGCTGACTACCTGAATGTACTGAATGACCAGGTTATTCCATCAGTGAATTTCATCTTCCCTGATGGCACGGGCATGTTCCAAGATGACAGTGCCAACATTCATCGGCTCAAATTGTGAAAGAGTGGTTCAGGGAGCATGAGACATCATTTACATCATTTCCAGACCTTAACCATATTGAGAATCTTTGGGTGTGCTGGAGAAGAATTTTTGCGCAGCAGTCTGACTCTCCCATCATCTCAAGATCTTGGTGAAAAATGAATGCAGCTCTGGATAGAAATAAATGTTGTGACATTGCAGAAGCTTACTGAAATGATGCCACAGTGAATGCATGCTGTAATCAACGCTAAAGGCAGTCAAACAAAATATTAGAATTTGTGACTTTTTTTGGACAGGCAGTGTATATTCTCTTGTTCTCTGGTAGTACAATTTTGCACATGGATATTCTAAAGTGAAGAACAGTTGTTGTAGATATCTCCTCAGTGCCAGGGCAGTAAATATAACTGAATTCCAAAATAATGTTCCCATGAACAGAACATGTTCCCATGTACATGCTCCTTTGGTGAGCCTGAGTTGGAATTAAGAGCCTTTGTTCTCCACATGCTGTTAGTTCATCAGTTACTTGTTGGGTTAGGCAGGTACTGATATGCAACATCTACGTTCAATCCTTGAACACCCTTCTCAAGACAACTTGGATGCCAGAAATTCTGCATCGACTATAGCATTTTACCACTAACTTACAACACCTTAAATGGCCTCGCTCCTGAGCACCTTTCCGAGCTCACCTTCACCTTCATGCTCCCTTAGATCACAAGGTGCTGGTTTTCTAACAGATCCCAGAATTTTAAAAACAACAACAGGGGTTAGAGCATTTTCATTCACAGCCTGCCGCTCTGGAACAGTCTTCCAGCTACTGTTTAGGACTCAGAAACACTCCAGGCTAAAGATTTACCTGTTTAGTCAGGCTTTTAGTAATTAATATTCCTTCTTCTTCTTTTTCTTTCGGCTGCTCCCGTTTAGGGGTCGCCACAGCGGATCAACTGTCTCCATTTCTTCCTGTCTTTTGCATCTTCCTGCTTCAAACCGACCACCTGCATGTCCTCTCTCACCACATCCATAAACCTCCTCTTTGATCTTCCTCTTCTCCTCTTTCCTGGCAGCTCCATCTTCAACATCCTCCTTCCAATATATTCCTCATCTCTTCTCTGGACATGTCCAAACCAACGCAACCTTGCTTCTCTAACCTTGTCTCCAAGACGTCTAACCTGAGCTGTCCCTCTAATATACTCATTTCTAATCCTGTCCATCCTCGTCACACCCAACGAAAATCTCAGCATCTTTAACTCTGACACCTCCAGCTCCGCCTCCTGCCTTTTCGTCAGTGCCACCATCTCCAACCCATACAACATAGCTGGTCTCACTACTGTTCTGTAAACCTTCCCTTTTACTCTAGCTGGTACGCGTCTGTCACAAATCACTCCAGCCACTCTTCTCCACCCATTCCAACCTGCCTGCACTCTCTTCTTCACCTCTCTTCCACACTCGCCATTACTCTGAACTGTTGATCCCAAGTATTTAAACTCCTCTACCTTTGTTACCTCCACTCCCTGCATCCTAACCACGCCACTTTCCTCCCTTTCATTCACACTCATGTATTCTGTCTTTGCCCTACTCACTTTCATTCCTCTCCTCTCAAGAGCATATCTCCATCTCTCCAGGTTCTCCTCAAGCTGCTCCCTACTCTCACTACAGATCACAATATCATCAGCAAACATCATCGTCCACGGAGACTCCTGTCTAACCTCGTCCGTCAACCTGTCCATTACTATTGCAAACAAGAATGGGCTCAGTGCTGATCCTTGATGTAATCCAACATCTACCTTAAATGCATCCGTCACTCCCACTGCAGATCTCACCACTGTTACACTGTCATCATACATATCCTGAACTACTCTCACATACTTCTCTGTAACACCAGACTTCCTCATACAAAACCACAACTCCTCTCTAGGCACCCTGTCATATGCTTTCTCCAAATCCACAAAGGCACAATGCAGCTCCTTCTGACCTTCTCTGTACTTCTCCATCAACACCCTCAGAGCAAACATTGCATCTGTGGTGCACTTTCTCGGCATAAAACCATACTGCTGTTCACTGATCCTCACCTCTTTTCTTAACAGAGCTTCCACTACTCTTTCCCATAACTTCATGGTGTGGCTGATCAACTTTATCCCTCTATAGTTACTACAGCTCTGTACATCACCCTTATTCTTGAAGATCGGTACCAGTACACTTCGTCTCCACTCCTCAGGCATCTTCTCACTTGCCAAGATTGTGTTAAACAATCTGGTCAGAAACTCAACTGCCATCTCCCCTAAACATCTCCATGCTTCCACTGGTATGTCATCCGGTCCAACAGCCTTTCCATTCTTCATCCTCTTCATCGCTGCCCTTACTTCCATCTTGTTTATTTGCTGCACTTCCTGGTTAACTCTTCTCACATCATCCAGTCTTCTCTCTCTCTCATTTTCTTCATTCATCAGCTCCTCAAAGTATTCCTTCCATCTGCTCAACACGCTCTGTTCACCTGTGAGTACGTTACCATTTCTATCTTTAATCGCCCTGACCTGTAGCACATCTTTCCCAGATCTGTCTCTCTGTCTAGCCAATCGGTAAAGGTCCTTTTCTCCCTCTTTACTGTCCAACCTCTCATACAATTCACCAAACACCTTATCTTTGGCCTTCACCACTGCTTTCTTCGCCCTGCGGTTCATCTCCTTGTACACCTGTCTACTTTCTTCATCTCTCTGACTGTCCCATGTCTTCTTTGCCTCCCTCTTCTTTTGAATACACTCCTGGACTTCTTGGTTCCACCACCAGGTTTCCTTATCCTCTTTCTTCCTTCCAGATGTCACACCAAGTACATTTCTAGCTGTCTGCCTTATCACTTCTGCAGTAGTTTCCCAGCAATCCGGTAGCTCTTCAACACCTCCCAGTGCCCGTGTTAACTCCTGCCTGAATTCCACCTTACAGTCCTCCTCCTTCAGCTTCCACCACTTGATCCTCGACTCTGCCCTCACTTTCCTCCTCTTCTTGACCTCAAAGGTCATCCTACAGACCACCATCCTATGCTGTTTAGCTACACTGTCCCCTGTCACTACTTTGCAGTCTCTGATCTCTTTCAAACTGACCCTCCTGCAAAGAATATAATCCACCTGTGAGCATCTTCCTCCACTCTTATACGTCACCCTGTGCTCCTCCCTCTTCTTAAAATAAGTATTAACTACAGCCATTTCCATCCTTTTTGCAAAATCTACAACCATCTGACCTTCAGCATTCCTCTCCTTGACACCATGCCTACCCATCACCTCCTCATCACCTCTGTTCCCTTCACCAACATGACCATTAAAATCTGCACCAATCATCACTCTCTCTCCCCTGGGTACACTCTCTATCACTTCATCTAACTCACTCCAGAATTTTTCCTTCTCTTTCATCTTACAACCAACTTGTGGAGCATAAGCACTAACAACATTCACTATCACACCTTCAACTTCCAGCTTCAAACTCATCACCCTCCCTGACACCCTCTTCACTTCCAGAACACTCTCCACATACTCTTCCTTCAGGATAACACCTACTCCATTCCTCCTTCTATCCACACCATGGTAGAACAGTTTAAACCCCCCTCCAATACACCTGGCCTTACTACCCTTCCATCTTGTCTCTTGCACACACAAAATGTCAACCTTCCTTCTCTCCATCACATCAGCTAATTCTCTACCTTTACCAGTCATGCTGCCAACATTCAAAGTCCCTACCCTCACTTCCACTCTCCTCTCCTTCTTTCTCTCCTTCTCCCTCTGGACATGCCTTCCTCCTCTTCTTCTTTTTCTTTGGCCAACAGTAGTCCAATTTCCACCAGCACCCTGTAGGCTAACAGCACTGATGGCGGTCGTTGTTAACCCGGGCCTCGACCGATCCGGTATGGAATTCTGTATCGTTGTCCGCATATTGACTTGGCAAAGTTTTACACTGGATGCCCTTCCTGACGTAACCCTCCCCATTTACCTGGGCTTGGGACCGGCACGAAGAAATATACTGGCTTGTGCATCCCTAGTGGCTGGGTTAGTAATTAATATTCCTATTAGTTAAAAAAGTTCAGACCCTCGCCCCTCCGTGTAACCCTTTAAGAAGGGAAAATAATGGAGGGAGTCGGATAGTTGAGCAAAAACAGGCCCTACCAGGTCGGGGAATGATATGCACAGTCCCGTACATCATTCTTTCTTTGCTCTACTATCCGATGAGGATAGACTTAATGATCCACATAAGCCATTGACTGGTGGTAACACTTAACAAGCATCGGTCTGTGCCACTGCCTTGATCTTCCTACACCAAACCTCGCAGTCTGGGACTGTGATGGGGGAAGTCATTGTATCTTCCAAACATCTAAGGTTAGCACAAGTCAGGTTGTAATAGAAGTCACATACTGCATTCTTTAAACTTATGTTTACTCACTGTACAGACCGTATCTAATTCCTTTCTCTTTGTTTGAGGTGGGTGGCTGTCCACCACCTGTGTGGTGGATGGCTTGGGTGCTTCCTGAGGGCAAGTCTATTGATTTCCGTGAGGGTCTCCTGAGTTCCATGCCAGCTGCTTCACCGAGTCAGCAAAACTACCTTCAGATCAGCTCAATCAGACTGGCTCTTCTGCAGGAGTTGCTATGAAGATTAAAGCTCCCCCACTCAAACAGAGCTCCCACCATTAGATCATCAACCTCCAACTGCAGTCAGCAGTGGACTCTTTTACTTTTACTGTAACTTATATTTACTGGAAACTACCATTATACAGGGTTCTACTCTATATTTCTTTTCTTTTATTTCCGGTTTCAAATTTCTGGTATGTTCCATGCTTGACCATCCTAAAAATGAACCATTTTATGGCATTTTATTTACCCTGTCATTATTATATTTAGAATGTTTTCATTACTTCATTTCTTGCACTTGGTAACTTTCTCTAATCTAGCAAGAAAGCAATGGGATTTTTTTTAGGTTTTAAAGAGAGTTTGAGCTTCAGACTGCAAGTTTTAAGAGACAGGAAACTTAATTTATCATGCAGACACAGGAACTTCAAAGCTCTAGGTTCCTTTTACAAATTTGAAAAACGGGGTCTGAGGAGGTAAAGAGATGATGAGGTATGGTGTCAAGGAGAGGAATGCAGAAGATCAGATGGTAGTATATTTTGTTAAAAGGATGGAAATAGCTGCAGTAAATACTTATTTTAAGAAGAGGGAATAGCAGAGAGTGCACCTATAAAAGTGGAGGAAGATGCACACAGGTGAATTATATCCTTTGCGGAAGGGTCAGTCTGAAGGAGATTGGAGACTGCAAAGTAGCAATAGGGGAGAGTGTAGCTAAACAGCAAGGTCATCCTACAGACCACCATCCTGTGGCGGTCAAGAAGAGGAGGAAAGTGCGGGCAGAGTTGAGGATCAAATGGTGGAAGCTGAAGAAGGAACTGAAAAAGGAAAGAGCTGAGGGTTTTACAAAGACATGAGCACCCTGAGACACTGGTTCCCCCCCCCCCCCCCGCCCCATATTACCGTCAAATGGTGGAAGCTGAAGAAGGAAGACTGCAAGATGAAGCAAGAATTAAGACAGGCACTGGGGGAAGTGAATAGTTAGTAAAGAGGAGGTTTATGGATGTGGTGAGAGAGGAAGACTCGGACGACTGCAAGTAATGGAAACTGATTACCTGCTGGGGCCACCCCTAAGAGGGAGCAACCAAAAGAAGAAGTAGTAGAAGAAGCAGAGTATGATTAGTTTAAATTTATAGAATTGTAATGCAGTTTTTATATGTATAGAGTTATGATGCTCATAAATGCGTATCTGTAGCCCAGTCTGCAATCAGTCCAATTCATAAACAGGGAGCATTCGTGCATGGGCTCGAAGGGGACAGAATGGCAGGATGAGCTCAAATGGACATTTGGACAGTTTAAGTTATCTATTTACATCATATGCATTTCCAGATGTTTCCAAATGAAAAAAGTGTCCTTCACACTAGAAAGCTCACACTTGAAATAAGCAACTGGAAATTCTACTAGATATGAATGCAAAGCTTTACCACATTAGATATTTTTCTTGTATTATTTCGAAGTGTTACATATTCTCCAAAATTCTCTTCAAAGAGATGGGTTTTTATTTGTTATTTTAAGGACATGAGCAGATCTGATGGGGAGGGAATTTCATTCCTCTATTCAGGTGTGTAGAGACTTTTCTGTCTCAGCATGTCTTATGCCTTTGGGAAGTACAAGATGTGGGGACTGCGATGGGCTGGCGACCTGTCCAGGGTGTGTCCCCCGTCCTCGCCCTGTGTGCGCTGGGTTGGACACCGGCACGCCCCCGCGACCCCGTTTGGGACAAGCGGCAGATAATGGATGGATGGAAGATGTGGGGAAAGGGCACATGTTCTTGATATTACACAGCTTAGCAATTCTGGATGAGAACGAATTCTTCTCGTAAATTGCGACACCTACATTGCTTGCTTCCATTCTAAGAGGGAAGACTAGTCTCAAGAGTGATGGCAAGGTCAGGTCATGTGAAAGAGAGATGGGATGACTGGGAGCTCTGTTTTGTTGGGGTTTAATATCATTTCAGATGATGTGCCATCATTCATGCAAACACATTTAAGCATGTAGATATCTGGCTGGAGATCTAATGGTTATGGGGGGAAGAGAGAGGATGACCTGGGTGCTGTCTAAATAACAGTGATATGAAAAAAGCATCTGCTCCATTCTAAGCTGCCTTCTTATCCCTTTGGTTGTTGTGAAGGGCATTAGATAACCATGTATTCAAACTGCAATTTCATCTAAAAGAAAAGTGGACAGTTTATTGCACATAGCTGAAAGAAAGAAAGAAGGGAGTTAGTAGGCTTTTCTATAGTTGAAGGACAGAGCAATGTTGTCTCAGGTGGAGCCTGACATGAATATGACTGTGGAGAATAAAGCAGCTGTGGAAAGTGAGCAGCAAGTTGCAGAAATGGATGGATGGTGGACTGGGACCATCTGAAGATGATGTGTAAACAAATGGTGAACACCTTTGCAATTTAAATAGTGTGGTAGTCCCACCCAATAATGTGTTCTGGTTTCATAACTAATCAGAAAAAGAGGCTAAACTGGCTTTATACAAGGTAGCTAATCCCACAATAAAGGATAAGATAGTATTACAAAAAGGAAGTCAACTCCACAGCAAGACAATTACAGTCATGTGAAAAAATTAAAATACTCTATGAACACCTTTGAGATTCAAGTAATATAAAAGACTAAAACTAAAAGAAAGACTTTTCAAAACTTCTACAAAAATGTGATTTCTGGTGAAGAATAAATTGACACTTTATTCATAATTAAAATGGCTTTGATCACACACAGGTGTAGCACATCAGGTGCACATAATTAGAACATCAATACTCAGCATTTTGTAGGTTTGCCTGTTTAAACCTCATGCATTTAGTTTAGTGTGCTCCTGACTACTGAGGTGGGCTGATTGCAAATTATTTTGAGATCTTTTTAAATCCCTTGCCAGACTTACAAGCTGCTGTGATCATCTTTCTAAAAACCTCAGATAGCTCTTTTGATCTCACCATGGCGTTCACTCTCACCTCAACCGTCAGGAGCACACCAAACTAAATGTCTGAGGCTTAAATAGGGCAACCTCCTACAAAATATTGAGGTTCTAATCATGTGCACCTGATGTGCTACACCTGTGTGTGATTTGAGCCATTTTAATTATGAATAAATGTGGGAGTGTCAATTTATTCTTCACCAGAAATCGCATTTTTGTAGAATCACATTTTACAGAAGTTTTTTTAACCCTAGGTCTAACGAGGCTTTGTAGAGGCTTAAATGTTTTAGAGGCTTCAATGATACTTGGCTGATGAGTATTTCAGATTAAACCATTCTGAAAAAAGACTGATGAATGTGGACATTTTGACAAATCAATGGACAGATGAGCTCCAAGCACAGCACAGTTCAGTTTGCTCATTTCAGTTGGCAGGACATCACTAAAATTTTATTTTAAAGTTACCTTTCCATACTCTCAGTAACAGTGAACCAAAAAAACTTACATATAAATCAATGGAAACATTTTATTGTCAGCAGTGCTATAAATATATTAACTTAAATGGACCTTAAACAACAAACACGGCTTATCACAACTGACTTCATGTAGTTACAGTAAATTGTTAAATGAGCAACATTACACTTGTCCATTAAGTTAATTATTAGCTGTGTCCCTGAGGTTGCCATTGACAAAGACAAATATTAAACAGAGGAAAAAAAAAAAAAAAAAGGTTTTTGGTTAAAATATTTCAATACTGATTTCTTCATTATCTCTGAATCATACATACTGATTAACATACAGAACAATTTTGTCCTTATAGCAGTTGATTAAAGGAAAACATCACCCAAGACACACCATTACAGAACTGACAGAAATACCATCATCTACAGCCTACTCATTCAACATGATGTAAACAGTGTTTCAAGTTAGTGACTTTTTCAGGGTGCTGTAAACTAGGTGAATAGTACATTCTGTGATGTTCGACATGCTTGACATAATTTGAATGGCATTAAATACATTTCATAATCAATCAAACAAACAAAAAAAAAACCCTACAAAAATAGTTTTGATACAGTGCTACATATCATCGAGTCCATTCATTCATCCCCTGTTGAAGCTGCTAATCCTAACCAAGGTGGAAGTGAACTAAAGCCTATCCTAGCACTCACAGGGCAAAATCTGGAGGATCAGTCCTTCACAGAGCACACACACAGACAAGCGCACTCACAACTAGGGGCAAATTACTAGCATCCAGCATCTCCAGTCCATATGACATGCATGTCTTGGCATTGTGAGCGGGATAACTGGAGCACCCAGAGGAAACTAACGACAAAATCTTCTTAATTTGAGGAGGCAGAGCCACTGCACAATTGTGCCAGCCATAAATTTCCAGTTTAAAGTGCTAAACTGGATTATGTTGTTTTAACCATTTTTTTACTAAATTATTAAATCATTTTAATAATAATAATAATTATTATTATTATTAAAAAATAACATTACATGGAACAAACTAAAAAAAAAAAGAAATAAAAAATTACCAGTACCACTACAAAGATGAGTTTCAAATATTTTCCAAAAAATATAACTCAAAAAAGCGACAAATATAATTGCCATTCGTAAAGCTAAGGCAAAGTAGGATACAACTTGAAATAAAAATCATAGTCCTCATTTTTATATCCTTTAACTAAAAAAACTGCCTTCTATAAAAATTACACAACAGAAAATAAACCTCTGTGCATTTTCTTTATTGTAAACTGTAGTTGTCTTATAAAGCAAATTCAATTTGCGACTTTGCCCTGCCACATTTAAAGGTTGGATTACTGCTGAATGAGATCACGTAACAGCTGAAGAATTTCACTTCCACTACTCCAAGGTACAACTTGGGGCTTAGGTGCATTACCTTCACACCTGGCATTGGACAGCAGCTTTTCAAGTCTGAACCCTTTACGTGGCATCACTAGATCGGTTTCTTTCAAAATCTTTACCGGACAAAAGTCATTCCCCCCATCCCCAACATAACATATGGTCTGGTAATGGATGCCAGAACTGGCTTGACTTTCTTTAAAATCATTCAAAACTTTCTGTTTGCACATGTTAATTGGACAGTGTGTACACTGATGTGAATGAAAGTACTGAATTCTTATGCACCCACAATCATCGATGCTAGCAGGGTTCGAAAACACACCATAAAAAGCATCCTTCAGTCCACATGCCTGTAAAATCCAGTCTATAAAGAGTGTGTTAGAATCGGAGACTATAATGCAGTCTATATAATCCTTGTTCTTTGAAATGAAAGTCAGCAGCTCGACCATTCCATTCGTGAAGGGAATTGTTTCCATTACTGATCTGATTCTGTCTGGGTGGATCGACTGGTCTCTGAGGTAAGACAAAACTCGTCCCATGTACTCAGTCCAGCGTCCTCTTTCATAGGAGTCCTCTAGCCAGGCTGGTAAACACTGCTCTGGAGTGCTGCTCAGGACCCAGATGTCGCTGTTACCATCAACCAAAGTGTGATCAAAGTCAAACACAACTAATGTCTTCATCATGGCCTGGAAGCATATTTTAGAAATTCAGTAAGTCAGACATGCTGAACTTAAACACTTAAAGTACCTAAAGAAGTTGATTACACTCATTTGATTTGAAAATGGTATTCAGCCAGCAGCGTCAGGACTTTTTTGTGTACTGCTGGATTCTATTTCTTGCTAATTAGTAAACAATAGAAACAAAGTGTAACCAGGTTAAATTGTATGGTCATAATTACACAAAATCTGTTAGGTCCTAAGCAGTTGTTGCTCTACCTGACGGTGAGGACCTCCAAACCTGTAGTGGCGCTTATTATTAATTACAGCCCATCCTGATCCCTTTTCTTCTTCTGTGGCATGCCCCTATAAACTTGGGATCTCTCCTTGTCCCCTCCCTCTTTCTACAATTCTCCTGAGGGAGAGGAGCTGGAGTGGGTGCCACACTTATTTGGAGGTATTTGTCTCTATTGTGTACCATCAGAATAAAAGGAGAAAAACCAAGGAGACTCCCGTGTCGTGTGCAAAATCACACAGCGCAGAAGTTCACCGGTCACAAAAGCAGACATAATAAATGAAGTGAACTGAAAGTGAAAACATGCCATTGTGACACACAGCACAGCAGTGAACCGAAATTCCTTCTCTGCATTTTACCAGTACACCAAATTCAGCTGGGGGCAGCCATGCATCTGGCACCACGGGAGCAATGTTGGGGACGGTACCTTGCTCAAGGGGTACCTCAGGGCAACCAACTGCTCTGGGATTTGAACCCACGTCCTTCTGATCCTGGAGCCTAGTCCCTAAGCACTAGGCCACCGCTGCTCCCTTACTTAAGGATACTTAAGGATAGGACCCCAGTTTGCCCACCTCAGATACATATGTCATGATGGAGAAACTCCTCATAAGTAAATAATTGCCCTTATTGAACAGTTAACCATCTCTAGTTTTAAACCGGTTTTCAAATAAGATTATTTTCAAGCATGTTATTACTGAACCAGATTTTAAAAAATAGAAAACATTTCAGAAGGTAAGAGAAGGAACGCTTGCCCGTGGAAATTAAAAATAATGGCAGGAATCCTAATAATATAGAGTGCTAAAAATATTAAAAGCTAACCCTTTAGCCACCGTTGCTACTTAGGTCTTCGCACTCCAGAGTTCATGAGCAGCTAAAATACGGCCATTTCCGCTTGGGATCAAAACTTTCAGATTCAAAGGTTAGAAAAAGCAGTTAGCGCTTCTGTTCAGCTTTTATCCTTTATATACGAAGTGTGCCATGAGGTTACTCAGCTGGAGAACACGGAATAACTTACTCAAAGTCCGGCGGATTGCAGAATGTGGAATAGATCAGCGAGAACCAGACCGCCGCTCCAAAACCACAGAGACAGAAGGTCGCCACTGCTGCCCCCTACAGGAAGAGCGCCGCAGTGCCACTAATGAGGTTTGGAGCTTTAATTTCCTGCTCAGACACAACTGAAGTGGCCTGTCAGCTGATGAGCTCCTGCAGAAACTCCCCCCAGAAAAGGAGACGATTGGTTCATCAAGACGACCAGCTGAAACGGCCCGTTTACTGGCTTGTTTGATTTAAACCTAACTTCAGCCCATCTTAACATGGAGACACACACACACAGGTACATTAATGATCATACATATGTAAAAGTGACTATTCTTGTCATTGTGAATCACAGCACAGCGAGCCACATCGAAATTAGACCTCTGCATTTAACCCATATACACGTTCAGCAGGGGGCAGCTATTGAAAGTGCTTGAGGAGCAGTGACAGGGACAGTACCTTGCTTATAGGTACCTCAGGGAAACCTACTGGTAAGGGATTTGAACCCACAATCTTCCGAACAGGGGGTCAACTCCCTGGAGTTAAAGATGTGGAGATTTGCGTTGGGAGTGACGAAGATGGACAAGATTAGAAAGGACTATATTAGAGGGACCGCTCAGGTCTGATGTTTAGACTAGACCTAGAGAAGAATGTTCACGTCCAAACCAATGCAATCAGGAGAACAGGGACTATATTGGGAGAAGGATGTTGAAGATGGAGCCACCAGGAAAGAGAAGAGGAAGACCAAAAGAGTGAATGCATGGATGCTGTGAGAGGGGACATGCAGGTGGTCGGTTTGAGTGAGGAATATGCATAGGACAGAAAGAAATATAAACAGGCGATCCGTGGTGTCGAGCCCTAACAGGAACAGAATTTAAGTACTTTAAACAATCATCACCTTGTGTAACATGCAGCGACACCGAAATAAACCCAAACACCTTTTTTATTGTAGCAGATGTTGTGCATTTACTGGATTTGTTGCATAAGTGAATCCCCCTTAAAGCACAAAGAAGGAAAATGATAGTTTACAACACGAATCCTGTTTCAGAATCAGTTTTAATTTTCAAGTCTGAACTGAACTTTGCATCAGGATATTATTACAAACAAAACCCATATAAAACTCCAAAATACAGACTCCCACCCAGTATCCCTCCCCTACAGATTAAGAAAACAGCTCAAGACAGCAACACGAGGGGGGGGGGAATAAAATAAAAATGCGAGCATTCATTCTAGTTGGAAAAAAAAAAAAAAAAAAAAAAAGACTGAAATGGGCACATCACAAGAAAGTGGAAGGAATAGGGAGGGGGAAAAAGAAAAAAAAAAAAAAACAAAAACCACACACCCTCCTAGAGCTTCTGGTCAAGGAATCAATTAACTGAAATCTGCAGTTTCTTTGCTTCCAGTTCAGCTACGTGTGAAATGTTTAAAAAAGGAAAAGATCAGTGTATAACATAGCAAATCATGTTTATGAGGCAGGTGTTCAGAGGTGATTTAGCCAGGAGCGGATTAAAGACGTGCTCCAGCTTTTTTTCCAATTTAACCCTGTCTGCAACATCAGCAGCAAGCAATGAACACCACATTTCCTTGTACTTAGAAAATGACAGGACATTTACTGACACTAAACAAAACAGAAGCAAACAAGCAGCAGAAGCACAGGCCTATTGGCTTCCCTTCAACCTTTGTTTAGAGACGACACCAGAAAAAGCTTTGTTCTTTAAGCACAAGGAAATGAGGGGCAATTGTTTGCTGTAATCAGCCATATGCAACAAATGTTTCAGAAAAACAGCGGAGCATTGCTTTATTTGGAAGAAGAGAGTTCAGTCACTGTCACTGGAGCTGGAGTCTTTTTTCTGATTCCTGTGATGATTTCTGTCTCTCCTGGGGCTGCGTGATTTGTCTTTAGCCCTTTCTCTTGATTTGGGGCTTTCACTCCTTGCCCTCTTCTTCCGTTTATCTCCATCACTGCCCGAGTTGCTGCTCTTGCTCCTTCGTCGTCTCTGTTTGTCACCATCCTGCTGGTCAGTTCGGTCTTTACTCCTGCGTTTCTGAGTAGAGCGTTCTTTAGAGCTTCTCTCTTTCCCTCTGGTCTCTCTACTTTTGCTCTCATCATTATTCTTCCTTTTCTCTTTGTCTTCATCTCTTCGTCTGTCTCGGCTCCTTTCTTTCTCCCTGCTCCTTTCTTTCTCCCTGCTTTTTGATTTACGCGATTTTCTGTCTCGGCTGCTGCTGCTTTGTCGTTTATCCCTCCCTCGGTCATGTGATCCTCTTTGGCCACGTCCCCAGGACCTGGATCTCCGTCTGACATCACGTTCTCTTTCGCGGCTTCGTGACTTTTCACGCTGTTCTTCTTTGTTTGCTTTTTTGGCATCTTCCCTTTGTTTATCTTTCTCCTTTCCATCGCTTTCATTCTGTTTGGCTCTCTCCCTGCTTTTGCTCTTCTCTCGCTCTTTTCCTTTTTTCTCCTTTTCTTTACCATCTTTGTTCTTGTCTTTTCTGTCTTTACTGTTTGAGCGGGCCCTTCTGTCGTCCGTTTTGCTGCGTCTGTTTTCCCTTTCTCCTTTCCTCTCTTTGCTCTTGCTACGACTCCGCCCCTTTCTCTTTTCTGTTTCCCCATCTGCCTTTTTTCGTCCATCTCTCTCCTTGCTCTTTGACCGATGCCTGCCACTCTTCCTCTCTCTTCCTTTAGATGGACTCCTTGATTTGTTTCGCTTGCTCTCTTTCTTCTCCCTCTCAGAGGTCTTCTCTCTCTCAATGCTGGATTTCTCTTTCTCCACCGGGTCTACAGCAGCTGTCTTTTCTTCCGACAGGTCACCTCTGCAATAAATTTAAAATGACCAATAAATTGAAACTGAATTCATCAATACAGCAATCACTTTTAGAACATGCAATTAAATACTCCAATAGCAATTGTAAATTAAGTTCAGTTCTTAGGCGTACTCACCTGGGATTCTGATGTGTCTACATTACCTCTTAGTTTCCTGATGCCACAGAAGTGATTGTGTGTAAAATTTAACATTAGCCTAACGCTGCATAGTTTAGCATTGTTCAGGCAGAAACCCAGCTCACATACCAGGCACCAAATTTTCAGAAGAAAGAAAAAGATTCAGAAGGAATACAGAGGCAAGCATTGCTTTATGGCATAGTTACAGTATTTTATACCACAAATCAAATGGAACAGTGTTTACAGTTGAGAGCAAAATTATTAGCCCCCCAGGAATTATGGAACATTTTTCTAAACTTCTTCCCAGTGTTTGCAGCATTGATGAAACTTGATATAAGCAAACAGTCACCAGTGCTATTTAATAGCTGGTAATATAAAATAAATTTTTAGGCTTGCTTTATATCAAATATAAAAAAAACGGGGTGGTCAAAAATGTTAGCCCCATGTGAATGTTTGCTTTCAAAACACACCTACAGTTACCAATCAGCTTTGAAACCACACCTGTGCAGTCAATTGGCTTCCTAACAACATTCAATCAGCATAAAAAACTCCAAGGAACAGGGCACTTTAACTCATGAGAGGGACTACTGTTACTCACCATGCCAAAGACAAAGGAAATCAGTCTGGAGCTCAGAAAAGATAGTAGAGGCTCATGATAAGAGGGAAGGCTACACTGCCATTTCCAAGCGATTCACAGTGTCTAGAACTGCTGTATGCTGCATCATTTCCAAGTACAAATTCTGTAAGAAACAAATCTGGCCGTGGCCTTAAGCCCAAGATTTCAAGAACTCTGGAGAGGAAAATAGTCAGATGTCAAAGATGAGTTTTGGAAGTCTGTTTTGGTCTGATTAGACTAAACTGGAATTGTTTGGGCACATGGATGTTGCTTGTGTTTGACAAAGAAAGGGAGAGGCCTTCAACCCTAGGAACACAGTTCCCACAGTTAAACATGGTGGTGGGAGCATCATGCTGTGGGGCTGTTTTGCAGCCTCAGGCACAGGGAGCCTTGTTTGGGTGCATGGCATCATGAAAAAAGAAAATTGTGTTGACATTGAGGGAGAATATGCAGAAATCTGCTCGTAGTCTAGGCTTAGGTCGTCGCTGGGTCTTCCAACAAGACAATGACCCAAAGCATACATCGAAATTAGTCCAACAGTTCCTCAAGGATACCAAAAACAAGATCCTGGAGTGGCCAGCACAGAGCCCAGACCTCGATCCTATTGAGAATCTGTCGCGGATGCTCAAAGTGAATGTCCATGCTCGCAAACCATGCAATTTGGACCAGCTAGAACAATTTTTCTATGGAAGAATCGGTCAAAATCCCTCAGGAGACCTGTACCAACCTAGTAAAGAACTACTCTAAGAGACTTGTCAGTTGTGGCTCAGAAAGGGTACACTATTGACTATTAATGGTCAGGGGGCTAACAATTTTGAATGTCTCATTTTTGCCCTTTGTATAAAATCTATGTATCAATACAATATCCTAATTAAATTTAGTGGACATTATTTTGGAAACAAATACACTATAAAACACAAACACTTAGTCATTTTCATGGAGAAATCATGAATGTTGTCTAATTTCATGGGGGGGCTAAATTTTGGCCTCAACTGTATGCATGCACCTAATACCAACTGCTATGGTTAAACTAGGGTCCTGAATTATTGAAATAACATGAGGGGGAGAAGGAAAAAAAAAAAAAACCCCACCACACAACACTGCATGGACACGTTATGATAAATGGTCCATGATTTTGTGGGCAGAGGAACCTTACAACACTCTGGAACATCTATGGGGGAGGAAACCCACCCACCCCCATTGTCGAGTTCCATTAATACAGAGGATTTGGGTGCACAGCTGCATTTCATCCCTTGTGCCAATACCTGCATTCAAATTACAGAGATCTAGTATTAGCAAGCAAATCGCCAGATGAGAGAAAATGCTTACTTGTCTCCTTTTATCCAGCGGTCCTGGGCGGCTTGGGTGTTCGGTTTGGCCTTCTGTGTTCTCTGCATTTCCTGTCTCCAATGTGGTGGGGTTTCACTGCGTCGAAATCTGTCCCATGAGCGGGAACGAGAACGAGATGGCGTGCGGTAACGCTACACACACCAAAAAAAAAAAAAAGAGGAGGAAATGATGGCCAGATCACACTAGAACATTTTAATACTCAGCTGAATAGAAAGGCTAAATCCTTTACCTAACAGAACATATTTCCGCATTATGAGCATGGGGTTTATAGGTTGAGGATGAACACGCACAAAAGTTGTCTCTCTTACCCTGGGCCCTCTTCCTTTGATTCTTCGTCCTGACCTGGTCATCACCAGACGTGTGCGATTTGGCCTTGAGTTCACCATAGGTCTGGAACACAACAAATCACTTGGATACAGATACCAAGATTTGAGCAGAAGAGCTGCTTATGGGATAATTCTTAATACTTAAATACAAAGGTGAAATGAATAACATCAATCTTTCTACAATGGCAACTCAAGAGGTAGAATACTTTGGTCAGCAATGGAACAATGTGTTGCAAACAGGAAAATAAAAAGGGCCAAATTATGATGGATAGACTGGAAAAGAGCATCTGCATAATGCCAGTTTATGGGGTTTTTGTGGTTTATATATATTGGTCAAACATTCACGTCCCCAAACAAAACCCCCAAGCTAGCAAATCACCTGTCTCTGTCTCTTTCCTGTTCTCGTTCTCTTTGCCTCTCCTTTACAGAATCCCCTTTATGTTTTTTCTGCTCCTCTTTGGGCGCATGCTGTTGCTGTTGCTGCTGCTGCTGCTGCTGTTGAGGACTCCGCCGCATAAGGAAGCGGTTCTCAGGAACAGGTGGGACTTCTTCTGGACGAATGGAGGAAACAGGCTGTAGTGGCTCTGCCTCCTCTGCCTCTTCATTATCTGAACTGTAAGGAAAATGAAGATTTCATTACAATAATCTGAAATACACCAAATGAAATCACTTTGAATCACACCTTCTGCTTATATTTAAAATTCCATGAGGATTAAGATTGTCAGAAGAATCATTAAAGAATTCTCTCTTATGGACCATTTAAAATGGGCCAACTAGCAACTTATGATTATTCAAGTTGACAAAGCCACAATTTCAGAGCTATCCATTTCACACAACTATGCAAATGTACATAAGTCACATACGAACCCTTTCTCCTTTTTCTTCTTGTGTTTCTGTTCCTTCTTTTTCTTCTTTTGCTCCTTTTTACGTTTCTTTTTCTGCTTCTTCTCATCCTTGTCTGACTCTTCAGATTCAGACGAGGATTCTGTGGAGGATGAAGATTCGTCGCTGCTCTCACTGGACGATTGCTGTTTCTTCTTCTTCTCTTTTTTAGCTAGCCCAAAAAGAAAGAAGCAGCTCATCAAAACAAAGATTAATTCTGTGTTTAACATAATCACAAATGGGTTATGCTCCAGTACTGATCTAGGAAAAATTTTGGGGCAGAGAATACTGTAAAGCAGAGAAAAAGAGTTTATAGCCAATGCAAAACTTAAATATCTTCCTAAATAACTTAATTTCTTGTACGAGCGTTTAACTCCAACAGTGAAAATAAACATATGGCCTATAAATAGTAGACTGTCTTAGGCCTTTTCACACAGGTAAATTATAGTATAAAACAAACACTATTTAGCAAGAATTATAATTGTCAATTTAACAATGGTCCTAACACTGGATACAACTGCTCAATTTTCTTTGAAAAACAATGAATTTCTGGATTTGTTGTTTCTTGTTAAGAATCTTGACGCTGAATTATGTAATTAAATGTAAACTAAATAGGGTTGTCACAAGGTTTCCAATAAAATCAATTACTCCATGGCAAGTTTGTCAATGAATGGGCCTAGTGAGAACATTCTTCACAAGGGGAAAGATAGTACTCTGCTAAAAAGACGTATGTTGCGACTGACTAATTGCAATTGCAAGTTCAAAATAAATCTGTTCAAATCTTAACTTTACATTTTTAGCTGGTAATTTACCTGGTGCATTGAACACAAATTTGTCATCATCTTTGGCAGGCAAATATAAATATTATTCAGAACTGATGACTTGGGGATGCATTTCAGTGTTTGATGCCAAAATTGTTAAGCAAAATGACCCATTTAACTATGAAATAATATCTCTGTATCCAAAACCAAGAGTGAAGACATAATCAGCTTTCCCACAATGAGCATCACAAGCAGTCTTGACTAGAACCAAACAGGTTCAATTACATATTGTACTTGTGCTTATGCACACACACACAAAAACATTTTACTACCAAAAAAAAAAAAGCCTTTTAAACAGTTCCCTCAATCTGGAACCTTTAGTTACAGGGTTTTTTTATTTTATTTTTTATATCCCAGCAGGCCATCAGGTTTAAAAAGAAAATGATGCTGAATTCAACTCTACTTTATTTTTAGAAATCAGTAAGAATGTTTCCCCCGTTGTAATCCTTGTTCTTAGACAATACTGAAAACATTTAACAGATACAAAAAGTGACAAAATGTGATTAGTCCAACCTTTTGTGCATACAATTATGCATATTTGACAATAAGGAATATGAAATAGAAAACAAATTATTAACAGATTTAAAAACAACTAAAAGGTATTTTCTTAATAAACCTGGAAAAAAAGTAAAACGTTCCAGATTTAACCTAAGAACCTGCTATTTTAACACTCGCCCAGGATTCCACAATTCACCAATTTCATCTGAAAGGCTAAGGGAAGATAAGTATATGCAAGATATTAAATGGCAAGTCCAAACAATCACACTGCGGTTAAGGGGTTGGCACTAATTTTAGTGAATTTTAAAAGGCTTAAAATGTAGGAGTGGAGCTGAGCAGCACAAAGCTTTAGAGCTGAAAACAACTAAAGCACCTTTGGATTTGGGGATGAGCTCTCCACAGTTGAGCACCTTGACCTCTGCATAGGGTCGACTATTAGTGTCGGTCTTCTGACCCTCAATCATTCGGATCACGTCCTGGCCTGAGATCACCTGACCAAACACCACATGAATTCTGGAGGGAAAATTAAAAAAGACACTACATAAACACACTGTAGGCAATAACTAAAATCCTAACATGTATGGAATATGCAGATAATGAAAACAATAAACTAGTAAGTGTTGCACATAAAGCAAAATGTATTTAGAAACTACATTGCCATGCAAATCATGAGACTTCTGTTCACCAATGAAACCAATGAAAAGACTTACCCATCCAGGTGAGGAGTAGGCTTTGTAGTTCTATGGTCAGGGACACAAAACAGTGAGGCAGAATGTAAATACAAATCTAACAAACACAAAAATAGTGATTAATTCATACATTCAGCTCATTCACCACAGTTAGAAATTCAAAGTCAACATTCCCCATTGAAACTGGGTTTCAACTCTTTTCAACCAGTGGGTGAAGGCAGTAGATACTCGAATGTTGGCCTTTTAATCTTTTCCTGACTCACATAAAAAACTGAGAGCCATTGGTGTCTTTGCCTCTGTTCGCCATAGACAGCAGGAACTCCTTATTATGTTTGATAGAGAAGCTCTCATCTAGAAAAAGGAGAGAAGATGGCATAAACATCTTCAAGTTAGCTTGTTTAACTTGCAAGCCACTAGTGTGTTCTGTCTGCCATCTTAAAATTATGCAGTTAGGGGTTCAAACTCTTGATAAGAGCTTTTTTAATTTTTAATGACACATCAGAATAGTCCTCACAGCATTTTCATATTAAAAACATTACTTATATGGACTGAGATTTTTTTTATGTAAAGATCAGTGATTATACTTAAAATGACCTATAAATGTAAACCTGTACCTTCAAAGAAGCCCCCATATATGGATTCACCACCTCTGCCATTTCCTAAAGAAATAAAAAGATTATGGTTTCATGATATAAATTAGAGAGAAGAATGGTACATTTAACAAAATATACAAAAATGTAATCCTTTACATAACCTGACATTATAGTGCTTATAATGTACAGATTACCTTCACTAAAGTCCCCTCCTTGTATCATGAAATCCTTCACAATCCTGTGAAAGAGACATCCCTTGTAGTGCAAAGGTTTTTGGGTAGTTTTGCCAACCCCCTTCTCACCTAAATACATAAAAAAAGAAAAATTATTCTATTAGTTTTATTACATTATCTACAGTCATTAGAAGTTAAAAGACAAGCACCATTAAATGCAGAATATATTGTTAACTAACCTGTGCACAAACATCTGAAGTTTTCACACGTCTTTGGACATACATCAGAAAAAAGCTCAATGACAACTCGCCCAGCTTAAAAAAAAAAAAATAAAAAAAAAAAAAGTTAAAACATATCTAGAAGGGCTACACAATATTTAATCTGTTAATTATAATTATAAAACTACTGGTCTCTGAAAAAAATATTCCAGAAGCAAGAATTGCAAAATGCAAATGAGCCTCTAGCCAAACTTGTAACTTCAGTTTAGTGACTGAATAAGTACGTATTTAAAAAAAAAAACAAAAAAAAAAACTCTGTATTGGGACTTTACAAAAACTATGATTTGGAAAACGGGCTGCTTTTGAAGTTTTCATTTACAGACTCTGTGTGTGTGTGTGTGTGTATATATATATATATATAATAGCTATATTTTTACAATGGAAGCCTTTTTAATTCCAAAATGAATGATGTTACGGACCCCAGTTTAATAAAAAAATTGTCATATATATATATATATATATATATATATTAGCAGAGCTAAAATTTTGTGGAATGTGGGCAGCTTTCATCCAGCATTTGTATTTAATATACATCTTAGTTTGCTTACCAAGTGTATTGCTGATGCCAATGTCGAAGAAGCAGCGAGGACGCTGCACTTTCACTCCCATAGTTCAGTCCTGTCAGAAAAATTGAATTAAGATAAGCAACCCTCAATTAAAGTGCATTTACTATCCAGGAAATAGTTAACCACGTCGTCCTTCTATTTCCTTGTTCAACGTACAAACGGTTTAATTCAGTTTACATAAACAGTTAAAAAAAGCTGACCAGGCACGGAAACAGCAAACAAACAGTAATCGCTCTGCTCACAACTAATAGTAACATTATCTGTGTGTTCGATTAAAACAAATAAAGCTTAGCCTGTCTTGCAGCTCCACTCTCAGCAAGTTCAGTTCATTCAATCTTCCTCGCGCGGCTGCCTTTAGCTCAGCGGGTAATCCCCGACAAACCCCATTTTATAATCCCTGATAAAACCCCACCGTCACCGAGTGTTGAGTTTATACAGCATGTAAATACGGTTTCCCACCGATGTGGAGTTCGAACACCAAGTAAAGTAAAATACTGAGAGAAAATACATGTGCTAATGCTAATGGTACACGCTCCCCCACAGAGGCCTCCGTGAGGCCAAAATGAAACTTAAACACAGACACTTTCAGTACCGACAAAAATGGGCTCAGAGTCGATGAAACGCACTTACGTGACTTTGACCCGAAGCAGAAGCTAAATTAAAGAGAATAAAGACGTACAAGACAGCAAATCCGCAGAAGCGAGCCCCACTCAGATTAGCGCGTCTTTCAGAAGATGGCGCTCTGAAGGGCGGCGGTGCATTGTGGGTAACGATCACAGCGCCAGTGTTTTAATGCAAAACTGCAGCTGCCAGAGGCTCCGCTATATTTGTTTTGTTTGTTTGTGTGTGTGTGCTGTAAACAAAGAATATAAATAATGATTGTATATTTTTATCAATTTACAAAATGCAAAGTGAGCAAACAAAGAAAAATCTAAATCGAATTAATATTTGGTGTTACTACCTTTAGCTTTCAAACCAGCATCAATTCTACTAGGTACACTTGCACAAAGTCAGGGATTTTGTAGGATTATAGTCGGTGTATGATCAACCAGTTTTACCAAACAGGTGCTGATGATCATCAATGTCACACGTAGGTTGAAACACAGTCATGTTTGGAACAACCGACCAGCCAAGTTCCTTCAAATCTGTGTGTAAGTGTACCTAGAAGAATTGATGCTGTTTTGAAGGCAAAGGGTGTTCACACCAAATATTGATTTGATTTAGATTTCTCTTTTCTTCATTCACTGCATTTTGTTGATTGATGAAAATAAATGATTAACACTTCCATTTTTGAAAGCGTTCTTTGTTTACAGCATTTTTTCACACCTGCATAAAACTTTTGCACACACACACACACACACACACACACACACATACACACACACATATATATATATATATATATATATGATTCTATGTCCAATTGAGCCAACAAAAACAAACTTGGGTTTGACCAGATAGGCCTTTCCACCCATTCACACTCTGCATTTTGTCATTATTATCACTATTATCAACATGAATGTGGAAGTTCCCCAGCAAAAAAGTTGGATGATCCTTTTTTCCAAAACATTTACCCAGTACCCATAGAATGGTTGGGTGCTCTGAGCTGCTGTTTTTTGTGAACACTGCCACATACATGTCACATCAGTCAGAACTTTGCCAACTGCAACTCAAAGTCACAGTGAGGTGATCTTTTTTTTACAGGGAAAAACTTCAACATACATGTGCTGGGTCAGGAGCTGAGTCGGGCAAATAACCCCACACCTCCAGAAAAGAACTCCAGAAAATAACAGAGACTTTCTCCCTTCCAGGAGCCTTCCAACAACCCCTGTGGCATCACCCTAGTCCCTATTACTTTTCTTGCATGTGGTAATCCCATGAGAGAACAACTCTAAGTTTCTATTTTTGTCTGACCCTGGGTGGACCCTATGACAGGTCCAACCAGACTAGTAGGTTGCCCAGAGGTACCCTTGGGTACTGTTCCCATCGCTGCTCCCCAGGCACTTTCAATAGCTGCCCCCTGCTGTACGTGTGTATGGGTAAAATGCAGATGTTGAATTTCATTGTTGTTCACTGTGTGCTGTGCTGTGCTGTGTTTCAGAATGACGAGAATAGTCACTTTCACTTTCATCTTGAAGCTTCCCTTTCAGGCCTGGCTCTAGGAGTGGGCCTGGTTACCCCATTCCAGAGGTGAAGTGTCTATAAATGTTTCCAAGCTTTCCGCAGAGGTGGTTCATTTATTGTAAGTTAAGTTCAAAGTGAGATAAAGTTTTTCTTAGCAGCATGTTTTGTTACATCAAATTGCACAGAATAACTAAATAGAGAATGATTATTCATTTTTTTAACATTAAAAATATTCAGCAGCATTGCACAAGTTACAGTATAAAAGGTAATAAAGTGATGTAGTACACTGGAGTGAATGGAATGACTGGTATTTAAGCCTTGAAACAAAACTGTGTGTTGAGAGTTCGGGTGGCTTCTGGTGGGATACTCGCATAGTCTCGCAGAGACTAGAACAGATGCTTCTAAACCTTTTTCCTTAATTCAATTCTGATTAATTTGTATATCAATACAATACTTAAAGACCAGCACCATTGCTTGCATCTATGTCTAATCACTGCTTTGCCAAATTAGAAAATAATTTCCAACCTGAATCATTTTGTGTCTAAATATAATTTTCCTTAAAATAATTACTGAATCCTCTTAACCACAGTTATATTTATAGCTGTCAAAAACTGCAAGTAGAGCTTCCCCAGAAATTATATTGCATGAAAGTAATTCTGTATACAATTACCTTAAAGTGCTCAAAAAAAAGGTGTCATTCAGACTGGAGATGCTGGGAAGATACTGTCCTAACCATTTCTGTAAAACATGATTTTGTCTCAGGTCATTTTAGAAAGCCTTCAGAAAGCAGAGAAATGGAAAAGTGGAGAAAACTATTTTTCATAATTTTTTTAACACTGTCCAATATATAAACACAAGTTTCTTTTAACATTGAAATGTAAATTCTAAATCTGGTCTGGCCTGGCACAGTCCAGGAAAGAGACATGGAGCTGCCCTTTTGCTTACCATGTGCAAAATGAGAAATAGGGGCAGGGTCCAATATCAAAGGTGTGACTGATTGAGGTGAAGGCTCTTAGGGACTGGACCCTTGGTACAGAAACTGACTATTGGTATGTGGAACACTTTCTATCTGGGGGAAGGAGCATAGCTTGTGCAGGAAGTGAAGCAGCACAGACTAGATATTGTTGGGCTCACTACTCTGCACAGCTTTGGCTCTATAACCAAACTCCTGGATGGGAGTTTGACTCTTATCTTCTCTGGAGTCATGTGTTTGAGAGGTGGCACGCAGGCATGGGGTAACTTGTTAGTTCCTGACTGAGCAATGCTGTGTTGGAGTTTGTCCTAGTTAAAGAAAGGGTTCCAGAGCTCCTTAGGCCAATGGTCAATGATCGACTTTGTAGTTGTTTCATCTGACTAACAGCCATATGTATTGAACACTGGGGTAAAGCAAGAGGCAGAACTTAGCTATCTCTTGTGACTTCAGAATTGGGTGAGAGGTTTTGGCAGACCAAAAAGATTGCAGTGATGGCAATTAGAAGTAAAAATGTGGGTATGGGAGGAGTTTGGGGAGTCGATAGAGAAAGACTTTCAGTTGGCCTCAAAGAGGCTGTGGGAAACCATCAGGTGACTTGGCAGGGGCATCATCCAGGCTACTTTAAGCAGCGATGGGGAAGCTCAGACATCAAATGATGAGATGGTTAGATGGTGGAAGGAACACTTTGAAGATCTCCTTAATCTCATAGTCATGCCCTCTATGGAGACAAAGCCAGAGGATTTAGGGGTGTCATCACCCATTTCCCTAGCAGAGGTCACTGAGCAGTCAGAAAACTCCACAGTGGCAAGGGATCAGAGGAGGATGAGATATGTCCTGAAATGCTGAAGGCTCTGGACATTGTTTGGCTGTCATGGCTGACAAGCCTCTTCAATGTGGCATGGATGTCTGGATGCCAGAGTGTGTGCTCCAAATACTGGGATAATCACACTTCTCAGCTTCTCAGAAAAAGGTTACACCAGGGTGCTGGAAAGAAGATTCCATCCTATTATCAAACCTTGGACTCAGGAGGAGCAATGTGGATTCTGGCCATGGAACTGTTGACCAGTTTACCCTTGCAAAGACGCTGGAAGGAAAATGGAAGTTAGGCTAAAATTGAGTGAGAGATTGTGAGATGGATTGGGGCAGTGGCAGCGGTAATGCAATCGCTGTTTCATACAGATGTGGTAAATAAATCTTTGTTCCGATCCCCACCTATGGTCTTGAGCTCTGAGTAGCAAAAGAAAGAGTAAAACCATAAACACAAGCAGTGGAAATGGGTTTCTTCCGCAGGGTGGCTGCGCACACAGGTGACAAGCTCAGACATCCTGGAGGAGCTCAAGAGTAGAGCCACTGCTCCACCATGTAAAATCGTGCCAGCTGATGTGGTTTGGGCGTCTTGTTAGGATGCCTCCCAGATATGTCCCAGTAGAGGAGTTTTGGGTAAAAACAACTGGAAAGATGCCAGAAGAAGACCCAAGACATGCTGGGAAGATTATATACAGTACTGTGCAAAAGTTTTAGGTAGGTGTTAAAAAATGCTGTAAACAAAGAATGCTTTCAAAAATGGAAGTGTTAATTATTTATTTTCATCAAACAACAAAATGGTCAACTGGTCTGTGCTGTGCATCCGATGCGCCAAGGGATCCTGGCGGCTAACCGGTACCTGGGGCCGCGCTCGACTTGCTGAGCCTGGGAAGCAGCTTAGGACTCTGTGCTGATCCTGGGGTTAAACTCGAACTAACTTTGTACTGCTAGTATACCCAAGGGGGTTGGGTAGCCAGTCGACCTTGGACCCTCAGAGGTATTTTTCTCCACACAGTGGAGTTTTTGGTTCCTCTCCTCCGTAGTCGTCTGGCTTTAACTTCTAGTACTATAACTGATGTCTACCATCTATGTAAAGTGCCTTGGGGCAACTCTGTTGTGAAAGGCACGGTACAAGAATAAATTGAATTGAATTGAATTGAAAAATGCAGTGAATGAACAAAAGAGAAATGTAAATCAAACCAATATTTGGTGTGACCACCCTTTGCTTTCAAAACAGCATAAATTCTTCTAGGTACACTTGCACACAGTTTTTGAAGGAACTCGGCTGGTAGGTTGTTCCAAACATGACTGTGTTTCAACCTACGTGTGACATTGATGATCATCAGCACCTGTTTGGTAAAATTGGTTGATCATACATCGACTATAATCCTACAAAATCCCTGACTTTGTGCAAGTGTACCTATAAGAACTGATGCTGGTTTGAAGGCAAAAGGTAGTAACACCAAATATTGATTTGATTTAGATTTTTCTTTTGTTCGCTCACTTTGCATTTTGTAAATTATTAACATAATTTATCTGATTATTTATTTACATAATTGTTTTCCTTGAAAAGGGAAGACAGTTTCTTGGTGCTTCGTGGAAATTTGAATTTGAATTGAACACTCTGAATGACAAACAGAATTGTGCTGATAAACTTTGCCTTCTTCCTCTTCTTCTTTCGGCTCTACCCATTTAGGGGTCACCACAGCAGATCAACTGTTTCCATTTCTTCCCATCCTCTGCATCTTCCTGCTTCAAACCAACCACCTGCATGTCCTCTCTTACCATGTCCATAAAACTCCTCTTTTGTCTTCTTCTCCTCTTTCCTGGCAGCTCCATCTTCAACATCTTCCTCCCAATATAATTCTCGTCTCTCCTCTGGACATGTCCAAACCAGCGCAACCTTGCCTCTCTAACTTTGTCTCCAAAATGTCTAACCTGAGCTGTCCCTCTAATATACTCATTTCTAATCCAGTCCATCCTCGTCACACCCCTGAAAATCTTAGCAACTTTAACTCTGACACCTCCAGCTCCACTTCCTGTCTTTTCGTAAGTGTCACCATCTCCAACCCGAATAGCATAAACAGTTTCACTAGCATCCTGTAAACCTTCCCTTTCACTCTTGCTAGTACCCGTCTGTCACAAATCACTCCAGCCACTCTTCTCCACCCATTCCAACCTGTCTGCACTCTCTTCTTCACCTCTCTTCCACACTCGCCATTACTCTGAAAATGATAAACTGATAAACATTGTCTCAGTTTTTCAAATCCTGTAGCAGATATTTTTTCATTTTCACCATTTATTCAGAAAAAAACGAATTTCAGTTTCACAGCCACTGGTTCCAGTCACTGCTGGAAGCAGCTGTGCAATGTGGGAAGAGGCAATAATGTAACTTCAGGATGTTTGGGGTACTTGGCAAAAGCATGCCCATAGAAATACTGGTGAAACTAGAAAAACAGTGGGCAGATTCATTATGTTGGCACCTTCATACCTTCACTATTTCCTCTGAACATGTCTATGTATCATAAATGTCCACAGATCCAATGAAGCTTAAAGAAATGGACACACACTAAGTCTTTTAACCAAATCTCATTTACATACTTATTTGTTCCAAAATCGTAGACTTCAGATCCAGCAGTCAGACCTTCCTCATTAACTCCTCCAGCTACAATGAGTTTCCCTTTGTGAACAACAGCTCCAAACATTGCTCTGGCTGTCTTCATACCAGCGAGTTCCCTCCACTCAGACTGCTTGTGGTTATACACAAACATCTTGTTTAGCGCTTTACTGAGAGACAGAAAAAGAGAGATTTGCTGTTAAATTTCAGCAACTTTAATTTCTATCCATAGAAGTTATGTAGAAAATAATTGTTTGTTTGACAGTCTAATGTTTGTTTTTAATGTTATATTATGTTATTTTTAAATTATAATAAGAATAATAATAACAACAACTACAATAATAATGATGATGATGATGACAGCAATTAATAATAATAATAATAATAATAATAATAATAATAATAATAATAATATGCCTGCTACTACAAATAACTTCAAGGTAGAGACTGAAAGCACTATTTTTAGTATGCCTTGCTAAGAACATGACCAAACCCCCTATATTTAAATGGGGGTTGGAACACAGACAGCTGCAACATGCTCATGTACACACTCACTTATCGTCAGTCTTTCCTCCAATGCAGTAAATCAAGTTGTTATGTGAAACTACTGAATGACCGTGTATGTGCAGAGGAAGTTTCTTCGTCTCACTCCACTTCATCTTCCTGTAAATACCAATTTAATTAAAAAACAACATTTCTAAAGAGTGCACATGTCTTAGAAAAAAAGTGCCATATTATTGTATTTATTCAAAATATCATGTTAAGCAACATATAGAGTTCCTCTAGTGTCTAGTGTAAGATGTATTTAGTGAACTGAAAGAGAATGAGATTGGTACTCACTCAATATCATAACACATGACTGAATCAAGGGATTCATTGGTCTGGAGGTCCTTGCCAGCAATAGCAAACAGGTGATTGCCACATTCACCCAAACCAAAGAGACATCTGGGGCTTGGCATGGGTGGCAGGGCCATCCACTCATTAGAAATATTGTCCAACTGGAATAAAAACAATTATCCTCATTGTTATAATGTTGTGGATGATGTATTATCATTACTACTATTATTTTTAAAAGTAGCAGTAGTATTGTTACTTGTGGGAGTAACAGTCGAAGCAATATTTCTTATATTCAAGTTAGGACTGTTTCAGTACAATGAAAAACAGATAAATAAAATAGTTAAATCAAGCTGATTAAACCCTTTAGAAATGTTTTAATACTGAAAATGAGCTGATTCTCCCTTTAACCCCTAAAAACCTAAACGTTTCGCTCAGTTATTAATCCTATTCCTTAATGACAATGAGTGAAGTTATACTTTACTGTGAATTCTTCACTTGTTATTGAAAATAACAATTAACAATGTTATTGATAATTACTTTTTTAGTAATTATCACAATTTAATATATTACGAATCATTCTGTAATTTAGTATGTGCTATAAAACTAATACATTCAAAATTCAAAGTTCACATATCTTTTTTTTCAGTGTGTTAAATTTACTACCCACCTGGTAAAAGTAGCACTGAAGTGGTACATCTTTGTTGTCTTCATCGACAAACAGGCCGCCAATGACGAAAAGTTCATTTTTCTTAGAGCAGATGCTCACATGGTTTTTGGGCACTTGTTCAGCCATAGCTGTCAGAAAGCACTCGTTTTCTCCAACATCGTACGCCACTGCAGCCGAGTCATTTATCATGAGGATCAAATTCCGGCTGTACATCCCCAGCCTGCGGTTATCGTTCAGGTAACCTGGTAACGCCTCTTCCTCTTCTTCCTCCCCTCCTTCTTCTCCATTCACCTCCCCTTCCTTCTTCTCCTTCTTTTTTGTCTCTGGCAGTTTTCCTTTGAAAGCATCTTTGATGACCTGCAGCTTCTTAAGGAGTTCTGGGTCAGCCTTGATGATGTCATCTGTTTCCACCTTCTCCTTGAAGTACTTTTCCGGAAGCAGACGGAAGCGTATACATTCAAATGCATCACCAAGGGCTTTGGCACGTTTCTCCTTGTCACTTCGCACCCATTTCATCAGTGACTCAAACACCACTTCCTCCTTTTCTACATTTAGCATGTCACCCCCAATCAGGGCGAAGAGTTCATGAGGTGCTAGCTGCAGAAATTCTTCTTCATTCACCAGGCTTTCAAAGCGATCTGCTATGAAATCGCGGGCAGCTACGGCAAGTCTGGGCACATTGAGAACCAGGCCTAGTCTGAAGATTGCCAGGCAGTTGACCATAGACAACTTCTTCTGTAGGTAGTTCACACAAACCGTGAAAACAGATGGAATCTGGAAGCGATTAGCTACAGCGAATATCTCTTGAACATTATCATCAGTCAAATCAATTTCGGCAGAATAGAGGTATCTGATGATCATGTCCAGGATGTTGGGGTCAACGTCATCCAAAGCAACCTCCTTGAGGTCTTCTTTAACCTTCCCATCTTCAGAGAAGAATATCTCTCTAAAGTAGGGGCTGCATGCAGCCAAAATGAGGCGGTGGCAAGGAAAGCAGCAGTCGCCCACTTTTAAAGTGCAGTCCACAAACTTGTTCTCGTTCAGTAGCTCTTTCAGGCCATCCTGCAGCAGAGTGCTTTGGAACAGGCGCAGTTCTTCCTTCAGCGCTTTTGGATCCATGATAGGCAGGAGGTAAGTGTTGGAGAACAAAGAAGAAAGGAGGAAGAGAGGAGAGCAAGTGGCTGAGCTTCTACTTGCCACACAGTCCTGGCTGGAAAAGGACAGAGCAGAAAAAAGATTTGCAGTCTGAAGAAGCTGTTATTTAATCTGGCCTTTCTAAATTTAACCTGGGCCCAACACTCCTCCCCTCTGCTGTCATCTTTCTTTGAGGAGGGGGGAGTGCAGTGCCAGCAGCTGTCACAGTAAAACAAGCAGAGAACTATAAAACAAAAGAGAATTGAGATTTAACCCTTACAAGTTAAGAGTAATGAAAGTTTTAGGGCACATTTTAAGTGTAATTAATTATGTGATTATACACATAATTTCCCAGATAAGTGTAGTCTTTATCATAGTCTTAGATTTCATTTTTATTGTATACTTATATCGATACAATCACATTTGATTTCTATTCTGAATCAGCAGTTACTAGACTATTGCTTTGACTTAACATTTTTTTCTTGAAAAAATGAAAATCCATGGAAAAAACCTGAACATGACTTTTCATCATGACTTGTTTAAGTCATAATACATTAATAAATACTACTACTTTAAACATTAATACGATTTCAAGTAAGAGTTTGGAATCCGAACAGTTATTAGTGAGTTATTAGTGACAAATATACAAAGTCACAACACAATACAGAATAGAAGTCCAATGAGTATGTTACTGTTTTTTGTGTATGTGTAATAAATTGGTGTGTGTGTGTGTGTGTGTGTGTCTGAGAGAGAGAGAGAGAGAGAGAGAGAGAGAGAGAGAGAGAATTATAGCACCTCTCAGTTCAGGGTGGCTGTGATAGGAAACAGCTGCTGAAACAGGTGACAGATTTCAGCAGGACCCCCAATCCCCACACCCCCCACACACTTAAGTAAACCTCAGTACTTACACAGTTAACACAGGTCAGCACTTTTACTGATATATAACTTTTTTGTCTTTTGCCTAAATCTTCAGTATGTTTCAGGCTTTATATGCTAGGAAGAGGAAATAACTTAGGAAAGGAAATATATGCATATAAACATTCCTAACATTCCTATGCAAAAGACTGAACATCAGTGCTATTAATAACATATAAACATTTTTCAGAGTGAAAATAAGAAAATAAAATTAAAACATCTAAAACTTCAGTGTGTAGTGTGTATTTGCTAAATTCATAAAAATTTATTTGATTAAATCAAACAGCAAATATGAAAATATTCCCTTAGGTTTTCCCAAGTCACATATTCAGTTGGCCCTTTTTTTTGAGTTGTTGTTGTTTAGCAGATGACCAATAACTGTATATTTAAATGTGCAGGCATTAATCTGTACACACTTGCATGGATTCTTCGTTAATTACAAGAGAAAATATGGGGGTGTCTAAATTTCAAAAACCACCTCTATGCAACAGGTTATTTTGAAGGTATCACTGAAACAAAGCCTTTTTTGTCAGTTAACCATAACACTGAAAACAAAAAGAACATGTCATACAGACTTTTGTATGTGACTATGAATACATTTTTTATTTTTTTTGTAAATCCAGAATAATACTGCTTTTGAATTATCTTCAAATGAAATAGGTCTTGAAACTGAGATAACGGATTAATATCATTAACTGAACCACAGTTTCTTATATCTTATGAGAGTGAGAAGTGGATGAGTTCTGTTAGAGATAGTTCTATAATTAAAACAGGCCAGGATGGTGTGTGTGTATGTGTAACTTAAGTCAAAAGAGTGAAAGACAGAGGGGGTCAAACTCTGTCACTGTCTCTCTGTTTCTCTCTCTCTTGCTCTCTCTCTTACACACACATGCACAGAGAGAGAGAGAGAGAGAGAGAGAGAGAGAGAGAGAGAGAGAGAGAGAGTGTAGTTTAATGCTGAGCAGTAGAGGAGTGTATGCAAGAAAAACAAAACACTCTGTAACGGACCCTTTTCACACAATTCCAGATTTCATAAAAAAAAATGACATTCTTTTGATTTAACAAATTTTATCACATCAACTTTACCTGCTATGACTAATGAAAGTTTATTGACTTTGACTGAATATGGGTTAATCAACTTATTTTAAAAAGGGTGGACCAACTCATCTTATTGGAATCCTTGATGTAACTGTACTTTTGAATGCGTTCATTTTAAACTAATCTAACTCAATAAATTTAATATTTTTTTTATTCCCTGGGCCACATTACTTGTTCAGTTGATCTGACCAGGGCAGCTTGTTAGTGGGTAAGATGTCATGCTTGATTTTTTCAAAATTAAAGGCTGTTACTAAAATAGATAATAATGGTAGTGTGTATCCACCAAAACTTGTTTGGGAAATAAGGCACACTGTGAGCTGAGCACATATTTTTATAGTTTTCATATTCTGTTATGGAATGGAACATAAAATAACTGGAACATCAATTTTTTGTGATAGCATTCTTTATTTAAATCCAGTTGATTGGGACACACAAGCCAGTGTATTTCTATGCTCTGGTCCCAAACCTGGATTACTGAGGGGGTTATGATAGGAACAGCATCTGCCGTTAAACCTTTACTAAATCAAGACATGGGTTCAGATATCCACTGTGTCGGTCGGGTTGTTGTTACCGGGTTAACAACAACTGCAACTAGTACTGTTAACCAACAGTGTGTGAGTGGTAAATGTGGCCACTGTTGATTGAAGAAGAAGAGAAGAGAAGAGAAGAGAAGAGAAGAGAAGAGAAGAGAAGAGAAGAGAAGAGAAGAGAAGAGAAGAGAAGAGAAGAGAAGAGAAGAGAAGTGAGGAGAAGAGAAGCCTTGTCTGGAGACAAACAGAATTAGCTGATATGATGGAGAGAAGGAAGGCTGATATTTTGTGTGTGCAAAAGACAAGATAGAAGTGTAAGAAAAGACAGATGTTGTGCGAATAATTGTGGCACATATGATTTTTCATTAAAAAAATCATGATGAGGAATTTGCTTTTCTGTGAATAAACGCACTTTTCCGTTTTCCTGAGTGTGAAGATACTTCACCAAAAGGTGTATTTTTATTTTACTTACCTTTACAAAGAGTGAATAAATGTGGAGGGCTGTCACGGTTAAGCTTCGGTTTTGGTACAGTAGAGGGTGCTCTGTTCTGACTGAGCACACCTGGCCTCATGGAGACACAGGTGTGCTTCATTGGGGCTGCTATTTAAGCCCCAGTGAGTCAGAACAGAGAGTGGCTCATTCAGAAGGTGAAGCCTTACAGTTAGTGGTGGTTTGTAGTTCCCTGTATTTTGGTTGATGATAATAAAGTTATGTTCTGGACCACTGGCTCTGCCTTGATATCCTTCCCGCACCCCGCCACCGTTACAAGGGCACTGTATTTACAACAGCAAGTTCCACTTTTTTTAATATACATGAGTGACAGAGATCCATTTAGCCAAGACAAAGTGAAGAACAAAGAGACTGAAAGTATACATAAATGAGTACAAATTTCTTTACTATTCTACACTGAAATCATTTGCCAACATGAATTCCATTAATATAAATTAAGGTCTAGTGATTAGATATTTATTCTTCTCTAAGGCACTACAGAGCCTTTTAAGTGCCTTTTCTCCCAAAGATATCTTAATCTACTTTTGTGAAATTTATTCAAGCAAATAAATTCCCAAAAGTGCAAAGTTCTCCAGGAGATGGCAGTGTGCAGTTTTCAGGCCTACAAACCTCATTACCCTGAACAGAACCCAGAGTTCTGTGGAAGGCAATAGAGATCTTTCTGTACAATAAGAAGAAAACTCATACATAAATCAACCCAATAAACCGAACATTAAAAAACACCAGCATCTAATTCCAAGCAGGTGTCCCATTAGCATTCCATAACCTTCTCACAACCTGAATTTCAGATATGAGTGAAAAGTTAAATAAGCAGATCAAGAATGAAATACATCTTTTAAAACATTTTTTTTATTATAAAAGTCTGCTTTATTAAATCTGCAATAAAACAAGCAAAATTACACTGAAATTGACAAACAGTCTGTATTAAAATCAAAAGCATTAAATAGCAGTGCTACATTGAGTGTGTTAATTGCTCAATACTGAAATAGCTTTCAATACTAAAAGCTTTTCTGGTTGTGGCTCATAATCAACCTCAGAAACACAGAGCATAAAGCACTCATAGTAAGGGTGCCCAGACATGTTCCTGGTTATTAAAACACCACATCTCTAGTGAAGGCCTTCAATGCCTTCTGTATATTAGAGTGAAGTGTGTTCAGGTTGTTTTAGATGTCTAGGACTAGGTATCTGATCTATTGCATAAGAACAATCACTGGCCACTTTATCTGAAATCTTATCTGTAGCACCAGACTATTTAAACAGTATGTGTTAGTCACCCTGGCCTTTTCATCTATGTTATTTTCTGATAACAGAGCTGCTCTTGGCTGGGTATTTTTTTTGTGGTGATAAAAAATTTATGAAAACCAGTGCTGCTAAACACAGACATCTTACCTCTACATTGAGTCTCCTGTATATTGATACTGATGCAGCAAATGACACACCATTTGACAGTTTGTGAGTGAGAGCCCTTTAGAACAGCCAGGCATCTAGAAATTAATACCAAAAAGTGCTCCTCTTACAGCTATGGTGCACTTCAAAGAATACTTTTTCAATGCATTTTTCAACCTAATCTCTGTTCATATATATATAAATACGATTACAACAGTCCTTTCCTGCAATAAGAAAACTACAGAAAACCTAATAGCACATAATACACCAAAAAAAAGCCAAGGAATAGATGCTTCAGCTTGAGCACCTGCCCATAAGCTTCCATCATGCAGTTGCATCAGATACAGATAAGGTGAAGATCACTGTTAATATTCCCTGATAGCAAATGAAATGGCAGTTTGGAAGTGAAAACAAAATATAATGAATATATTGCTAGAGCTAAAATACAGTTTAGTGGACTTAAGCAGATAAAGCTAAATTAAATATTTACAAACCAAATCAATAAAGTGGTAAGCTGGCTATGTTTACTATATGAAATACTCAATTTGTGTCTGCCTTTATGTGCACATCTCTCAGTGAGATTGACAGTTGAGGTATTACAGATATTAACGCAACAGTTAATAATCCGTCATTAATATCTTCTTTGTTCCTCATCCTCCTGTGAGCAAAAAAACCCCAAACAAACAAACAAACAAACAAAAAAACAAACCACATGATTAATCAGTGCTGCAGGGAATATTGCCTTCTATTAGCCCACTTTATCATTTTTGTTATTTGTAACACTAAATGGTATAAAATCCTTTTATAAAATGTAATGTAAAAATTAACCATGTGGTAACAACAAAGAGTTTTCATTTCACCTTTCAATGATTGCCCCTCATTCCACTTAAAACCTAATAATGGGTTGTTCCAGAACATATGCAACAAAAAGCTCCTTTCCTTTGCAGAATTCCTCTTATGCAGCCTCATCTGGAGGCTTTTGGGAATGAAGTGCCCATTTTCAATCATAATACAGCATCCCTGCATGATCTTGGACTTTGATTCGACCACTCCAAAACATTTGTTTTGTTTCTTTTCAGCCATCAAGACTTGGTTTTGTACATCAGTATCTTTTCCACATCATCAGACACTAAGGCATCCTTTGCCAAATGTCCTCAGGTTAGTAGGACATTAGTAAGATGTTAATTTTGACCTTCCTGTTTTACCATGGATATCATTTTTGCTATTGTTAGCTTTTCAATGGTAAAATCATAAATGCTGACCAAATTGAAGATGAGTTCCTTAGATGTTCATTAGGGTTCTTTTGTGACTTGGATGAGTTGTTGCTGTGTTTATGAAAATTTGTTAGAACACCCACTGCTGGAAGAATTCCTCACTGTTTCAAGTTTTCTGCATTTAGAGATATTGTGTCACTTTTTCCTAACTGATAAATTTCTGAGCTTTTTTGTCTTATCTGTCATAAAATGTTTTTTTGATTGTAGCATTGTGTGCTGCTTGTTCAGACCTTTTATCCTTCTTCTCAGTGCTGCAAATGTTATATTTGCGTAACATTTAGATACAAAAAGGCTGTCAGAAATGAAGCTGGAATGTGCCAAATGTAACAAAAATCAAATTTTACAAAATAAAGCATATTAAAACTATCTAAGAGTTATATCATATATGTTTACTCAGGTTGGGTTGCATTTCCTCTGCATCTAAAAAAACTAGATATATGAGATCAGCTTGTGGATGAAAAAAGACTCTTTATGTTAAATGTTTGTTTTTCTCAGCTTTGTTGTAATACTATAAAACAAAGACAATTCTTTTAACTTCAGCACAGTTTATATTTACCTGCTCATGAGACCACACAACTCTTTTTACACTCCTGTTCCGTGTCGAAGCGGTTACGGTTCCCATCACAGCCGCCATACCAGAACTGGGCACAGGCATTGGCCTGCCGGTCGTAATACCAGCGGATATTATAGTCACGACATGGACCCTGGTCTAGGATCAATTTGCAACGTGGGTCCAGGGGTACAATTTCTGACCATAGAAAATTTGCATTAGTATTATACACAATTTGTATTATAACTTACACTAGTCAAAACAAAAGTGCATTGGGTTTATGAGAAGTGCCATTTGTCCAGTTCTGCACTTCCTACTTTCCACTCCAGAGTATTGAGAAAAATGCACACAAGTCCTTTTAATCTGTGCATGCATTTAAAAGCTCTTACAACTTTCATATAGTTTATTGTATGATAACGCTTTATAGACACTATTTTTAATTAAGCTTAAATTATTAGATGGAGGGCAAGTTGATTATTTTCTACTCAGAACCTTTTAGCTCCAACTCATTCATGTATAGGGCAATGGATAAAATGTGCATTACCTTTAGGCAAAGGTGGTCGAGGAGCAGGAACATAATGTACTGAACTGGATGACGTGATTACAGTTGTTGTTGTTGATGATGATGCTGATGATGATGAAGGCTTGCCATGTGAATTAGTTCTGTTGTCTGATGGAATATCTACATGGTCGCTGTGTCCTGAGGTTCTGTGTTTGTGATTGTCCACAGTATGTAACCTTTGGTGTGTCTTTGAAAGAAAAACACAAAAAACACATTACCCATCTGTCCAAAGGTTTCAGATAACTCCAGTTAACACACAGTCATGCTAAAACTATACTCACATCTGGAGTGACTGGTTCAGGCAGACTATCCCCTCTGCCAGCGTGAGTCTCAGGGTATGTCCCAGTTTGAGTTACTGTCCGTGTTCCATTATGGGTTCCAGTGTGTATTCCTGTATGTGTTTCTCCTGGCCTGACATCTCCTCGGTTTCTCTCGTATACATTGTCTCCATAACTGTATCCACTTTGACTGCCAATCCGGTTGGCATTGCTACCAAATCCATTTAGATAGTTGATTGGGTTCCCATAACCATTACCATTGATACGGTTAAACAGTGCTCCATTCTCATCCTCGCAGAACTGATTCACAAGTTTGGATTCCAAAGCTACAAGGAGAAAGAACAAATGGCCTGCAGTCAGATGTATGTGACTTCATACATTCAGAAGCATGTACTTTTTCAGTTTAGCATTTCTTTAAATATATTTTAATTAATTTTAAAACACAATGTCCACATTTTCTCCCACAACCACCTCATTTGTCTCATTTATAGACAACAAAGTAAAAATCAAGAGTATTAATAAAAGGTTTGTTCTCTCTTTGCTAGAAAGTAAAGCAGGGCTTTACACTAGAGGCTTGAATATTATTGTGAGAATTTGTGCATAGGTGACACTCTGACTCATTCATCCCAAATATGCTGCATTTAAAAGATCTCATCACTTCATTTCTTCCTTTACACAGCTTGGCTGGACGATGTCTGAAATTAATGCATATTCAACACTCTACACCATGCTATAACCTATGTTTTCCAACTATGTAAAGCACCTTGGGGCAACTCTGTTGTGAAAGGTGCTATACAAGAATAAATTGAACTGAATTTAATTGAACACTCCCCTTTAAATATGTATTATGCAATAGTTTTATAGCTGTTTTAAATGAAGCTATCATGTTTTTTCTCTCCAGTGTTGTAAAGCTGCTTAGACACATCTGACTCAACTCATCTGTTAACTACTAGATAAGTGAATTTGTATAATGAGAATTACCAAGCCATTTTGGAAATTGTCCCCTTTCACCTGAGTTGAGGCTCAGACTTGTTCGGTTTCCTCATGGACATTTTCATGAACATGAACTGATTTACCTGGCAGGGTGTTGAAGTCATCAATAAGGTACATGTGCTCACTGTCAGGTTGAGAGGCGATGAGATTCAGCTCACTCAGAAACTCTGCCTGTGTTGGATCGCTGGTGTTAACAATGCCCAGTGCGTACATTTCAATGTTTGCAGCATGGGCCTCTCTCACTGCGATATCCAGCACTACCGGATCCCGCTTGTCAGTCTGTCCATCTGTGATGACTATGATTACCTTGCCGACCCCTGACCGGGCACTATAGAAAGCTTCTTGTGAAGCCTTTCGAATGGCTGTTCCAGTATATGTACCTTCACCCATATAAGGCATCTTTCGGATTCCCTGTTTGACATCTTGTTTGTTTATGTATCGGGCAAGATTGAACTCCACCTTTGCCTCCAGGCTGTAGAGTACCACCCCAACCCGTGTGGCATTGCGTCCCACCGTCACTCTGTCCACCAACGCCATCACAAAATCCTTAATGATCTCGAAGTTCTCTGGGCCAACACTCTCTGAACTATCAATCACAAACACAAGCTCCATGGGCCGCTCCTTGCATTTGATTCCACAGCCTGAAAAGTTTTCATTCAATGAAAGTGTTAGTTGTGAGTACAAACTGCAGCCATATAAGTCGCACAGTTTGTATCCATAAAAAGCATAAGAAGGTAACATACCACAAATCTCTTTAATCATTCTGATGATGTCTTCTCTCTGAGAGAAAAAAGGCATATAGACAATATGAACCATTACAATAAAAAACACACTGATCTACAGACTAACAACCTAAAGGGTGTGGTTTGCATACAGCATTTGTTAAAGTACAAGATCTCACCGTCAGTCCTGATTCTCCCTTCATTCCTTGTCTGCCCTGAAAAAAATGGCAGAGTGTTATAAAAAGTTTATATAGATTATGACTAAGACCATGTGCCTTTTCAAATGCCTTGTGCCATGTGAGTAATTTGTGGAAAGATTAATGTAAATGCTCACAACATTTAAGTATCTAATACTGAGAGGAGATTTTGTGAGAAATATTCAGTATAACAGTGTTAGTGCAATCTCAAAAACTAATCATGTTAAGCAGTAATGCAGCAATACTCACTGGTTGTCCTGTATTACCAGGATCCCCCATGTCACCTTTAACTCCTTTTGTGCCTTTTTCCCCTTGAGATCCACGGTCACCCTGGATCAAAAAAGAAGTCTTCAGACAGTGAGTAAAATGAAACCATATGTAAAACTTTATATACCAAACATTTTTTTAACCTTTGGCCCAGAGAAGCCTTCACCAGATGGGCCCCTTGGCCCAGTCATGCCCTGAGCCCCATGTTCACCCTAAAAATAAAATAAATAAATAAATAAATAAGCAACATTATAGTTATTACATATTAAGCATGCATTAACATTTAAGGATTTGTTCGTTAAATTTGTTCTTGAATAAATTGTACCTTTGGCCCTTGCACGCCCTGTCCTGGTGGTCCTGGGGCACCTGGAGGCCCGGGTCTTCCTATGTTGCCCTAGAGATTTCCAAAAAGATTTATGGCGTAAAAACTTTAAATAGCAGTTTAGAGGAGTGGATTACATTTAACAATTGTGGATTAATAACTGCATGTGCAAGTATGACTGTTGTGTATCTTTTATGTTCTATGTGGGCTGGCTGAATTTGCTTAACATTATACAAAATGTGCATGTGTCTGTCTGAACATGGAAATGCTACAACATATAACAAGAAGATACAGTAGTCACTTGTGGATAATGGATTATGCTGGATACAGTGTGGCCTGAAACGTAATATTTGAAAGTAATGTTCATTGTATGCAGCACATGCAAGCTCTATTACTAATACAGTGCAAATTTAATCAAATGAAATTATTTACAACAATTTGAACTATTCAAAGTTTCTAAGTTAGAAACTTAGCACTGATTGCTATTTGTTCTTGTGTTAATTACCTGGTTTACTTAGCTGTGCTACAACTGTGTGATATTTTACATTTACGGCATTTAGCAGACGTTCTTATCCAGAGCGACTTCCATGTCCTAATTACAGGGACAGTCCCCCTGGAGCAGCTCAGGGTTAAGGGTCTTGCTCAGGGACCCAGTGGTGGTAGTGCTAGAGGTGGGATTCGAACCTGGGACCTCTTGAGCCATAGATCCCTAGACAAGTACCCTACCACTAGACCACCGCCACCACCATATTTTAGGTTAGGTTAGAAATATATAGGAAGTTATACAGGAGGGAGAAACATTTTATGAATAGTTCTGCGTTTGATTCCCAACCAGGGCAGCCTGCGTCCTTTCTGTGTGGAGTTTGCATGTTCTATCTTTGTGGGTTTCCTCCAGGAGCTTTGCTGCCTTCCCACAGTCCAAAGGCATGCTTGAGTGAGTGAGTGAGTGAGTGAGTGATAATTCTGTGCAAATGATTCATTGTTCCACTAAGCATTCTGTAAGCAAATGCAATTTCAGTGCTTTAGCTGGAACTGTGACCCACTGGTGGTCCTTGTAACCCTTCTCCTGGAGGCCCTGGAGGTCCTGGCAGCCCTCTGAACCCAATGTCACCCTGAGAGATAAAGATACACACTGATATATCTCTTCAAACACACACACACACACACACACACACACACACACACACACACACACACACACACACACACACACTTAAGGATGGGTTAAATTGAATACCTTTGGTCCCTGTATACCCAGTCCTTCTGAACCAGGCTCTCCTGGAAGTCCAGGAAGTCCAGGGGGACCCTGTTAATAAAGTGAGCATACACACCAATCATTACTAATACTAACATAATTCTAATCATACTCCTGAAAATTTAGGCAGCTCTGAAAGAACTCAGTGTGGTCCCACATACTGCAGGGCCAGGATAGCCATCTCCTTTAGGCCCAAATGAACCAGGAGGACCTGGGTCTCCATGTTCACCCTTAAGAACAATGAGAGACAACAGGAATCAGATGAGAATAAAAATGGTTTTGAATTAGAATAAACAGAGATTTTTGCCAACATTTTCAGCTAAATAAAGATACCTTTGGCCCAGGTTGTCCATAGCCTGTTTCCCCCACAGGGCCAGGAGGACCTGAGGGTCCCATGTCACCCTATAATGAAAGGTTAAAATGTTTACAATAAATTATGAAAATATTTTTTTTATTTGTAGTTGTGTTTTGTGACACACATATATGCAACTGTTCAAAAATATGGAATCATAACAATAATTAATGTGATAATGTAAAACAACAACAATAACAATAGCAATAAGAAGTTTCGCGCATGCCTTCCTGCATACGCAAACCTTGACTTGATAATGATTGTATTGGGGTTGAGTAATATCTCTGTATCTGTTTGTCTGTGATGATATGTAGTCATTGTGTGAAAAATATCAAAAATCCTCAACTAGAACTGCATGAAATGCAAGAATGTGTGCTCTATGGCATTTTCCAGACTAGAATTTACATAAAACCAAGAGAGAAAGGAATTTAACATTCACTGTTTTTGTAAAAAGGGTCATTCTCCAGACAGGTAAGTGGACAGTGTTAAAATTTCCACAATGATCCACTCTTTGCAACTCATACACATCCACATCTCTGTTAATCAGTATGAACACTTTGAAAATTTTATTATTTTTTTTAGGGCTTCCTCAGAACTAACTAAATACAATCATTTATATATAAACATGTAAATGCAACCAAATTTGGTCATTTTATTGAAAACACTGATTTCAGATTTTTGAACAGTAGTATATTAAAAGCAAATTAAGACTGCATGACAAATCTTCTGTCTGTAGTCTATATAAAGTATAGAATCTATACCTTTGGCCCTGCTAATGCACGTCCTGGTAGCCCTGGTAAGCCCATCCGCCCTGGCACTCCTGGCTCACCCTGCAGAAAGAAGAAGGTAAGAGCATTCACTAAAACCCTGTAGTTTATAGGGAAGTAATATTTAGTAAGCTTTAATAAGATTTTTTCCAAAGACAATAAATTAACCTGTAAAGCTTAGTTCTTTGAAATGAGTCAGAAAAAGAGCTGACAGCAAAAAGACAGCATAGTATGTGTGCATTGTTTGACAGTTTTGAATCTTGTTTCATTTGAGCATCTTACATTGTTAAAAATTAACGTTGTAGAAGCTGATCCAAGTGCTACATCTCAATTACATGGCTGTTCCAAGCAGTGAACACTATAAATAATTCATACCACTTTTTTTTTTATTCAGCCTTCTGAAACCTTTTTTTTTTTAAAAATCTCTCCTTACCTTTGCTCCTGATGGTCCAGCAATTCCTGGAGGTCCTGATAAACCCCGGATTCCTCTCTGGCCCTGGTCTCCCTACACAACATTATATTAAGCATTGTATTACATCTCAACCAGAATTATATCACTATATTACATTAATTATCACCTCCTCCTGTAGAGTGATGTTTGAGTATACAGAATAATTCCCATATTTATAGCAGCTACAGTCCCCTCCTAAAGTAATGGAAAAGCATGGTTGTACATGTCTTTGACATGCACTGAAAAAACTTGGGTTTGAGGTTAAAACATTTATTTGAGATGAGAATATTTGGTATTTGTCTAGAATTGTGAAATTACATTGAATATAAGACTTTTTGTATCTTAACAACCAGTTTTATACTAGGCAAAATTATCGGAATAGAAAGTTTTAAATTACCATAAAAATAAATGACAGTAAATATTTGGTTGCACTATCTTGCTTGCCCTGCATGATCCAGGCTGTTTCTCTGCTTTTGACTCTGTGTGTTAGAGGAGACTGCACTACTCACTTCCTTACTCAGCATAAGCAGTTGAATGAATTTATGAATTTAATTTCATTTAATTAAATTTAATTTAATTCTTCATTTCACTTGGCCAGTCCAAAACTTTCTGCGTTTTTTCCTTGATGAAGTCCTTGTTAATTTTGTCAATGTGTTTTGGAGTACATCTTACTGCATGATAAGGATAAAAAATGTGCAGCCATACCCAGTGCCTGGAGAGCAGTTAAACTATTGATATGGCAGTCTAACCCATGACCTTCCAATCATGGGGCCTAGTCCCAAACTAGATATAAATACTTTTACTATAGATATAAAATGTATATCTACAGTATTTATGTAGATATAAATACTATACTATAAATACTTATTTATAGCTTAATTATTTAGCCTAACAGATCAAACACTTTTCAGCCTGTCAAGTACAGATGCTTCTAGATGGGATGGGGGTAGGGATGGGGGTTTCACAATCCACTTTTCAAGAAGACTCTGACAGAAAATATTTACAGTCATGTGAAAAAATTAGGACACCCTATGAATGCCTGTGTTATTTTGTAACATTCTTGGACATAAGGATATTTAATCTCAATTTTGATACTGGGAGATTTGAGTAATATAACTAAACAATTAAAACTGAAGAAAAGACTTTTCAAAATCTTCTATAAAATGTAATTCAACAAAAATGTCCTCTCCTCGAACCGCCACCTTATCGTGGTGGAGGGGTTTGCGTGTCCCAATGATCCTGGGAGCTATGTTGTCAGGGGCTTTATGGTAGAGGCACCCAAGGTAGAGGCACCCAAGGCAAAAAGGTCCTAGGTGAGGGAAGAGGCAACGAGCGGTTCAGACCTCTTATGACGAGAAAAATCTTTGGAAAACGTTTTCACTTGCCCGGACGTGGGTCACCGGGGTCTCCCTCTGGAGCCAGGCCTGGAGGTGGGGCTCGATGGCGAGCGCCTTCACTCATGGGGCCTGGCCGGGCACAGCCCGAAGAGGCAACGTGGGTCCTCCTTCCCATGGGCTCACCACCTATCGGAGGGGCCAAAGAGGTCGGGTGCAATGTGAGTTGGGCGGTGGCCGAAGACGGGGGCCTTGGCGGTCCGATCCTCAGCTGCAGAAGCTGACTCTAGGGACGTGGAATGTCACCTCTCTGGTGAGGAAGGAGCCTGAGCTAGTGCATGAGGTTGAGAAATTCTGGCTAGATATAGTTGGACTCACCTCGATGCACAGCTTGGACTCTGGAACCAGTCTCCTTGAGAGGGGCTGGACTCTCTTCTACTCTGGAGTTGCGCCGAGCTCTGGAGTTTACCCCGATGGATGAGAGGGTGGCCTCCCTCCGCCTTCGGGTTGGGGGACGGGCCCTTAGTGTTGTCTGCGCTTATGTGCCAAACAGCAGTCTGGACTACCCACCCTTTCTGGGGTCTCTGGAGGGGGCGCTAGAGAGCGTCCCTCCTGGGGACTCCATAGTTCTGCTGGGGGACTTCAATGCTCATGTGGGTAATGACAGTGAGACCTGGAAGGGCGTGATTGGGAGGAATAGCCCCCCCGATCTGAACCAGAGCGGTGTTTTGTTATTGGACTTTTGTGCTCGTCACGGATTGTCCATAACGAACACCATCTTCAGGCATAAGGGTGTCCACATGTGCACCTGGCACCAGGACACCCTAGGCCGCAGTTTGGTGATCGACTTTGTGGTCGTGTCGTCGGACTTGCGGCTCTATGTCTTGGACACTCGGGTGAAGAGAGGGGCAGAGCTGTCAACTGACCATCACCTGGTGGTGAGTTGGCTTCGTTGGTGGGGGAGGATGCCGGTCAGGCCTGATAGGCCCAAACGTATTGTGAGGGTCTGCTGGGAACGTCTGACAGAGTCCCCTGTCAGGACAAGCTTCAACTCCCACCTCCAGCAAAGCTTTAACCACGTCCCGGGGGAGGTGGGGGACATTGAGTCCAAATGGACTATGTTCCGCGCCTCCATTGTCGAGGCGGCTGACCGGAGCTGTGGCTGTAAGGTGGTTGGTGCCTGTCGCGGTGGCAACCCGAGAACCCGTTGGTGGACACCGGCGGTAAGGGATGCCATCAAGCTGAAGAAGGAGTCTTACCAGGCCTTTTTAGCCAGTGGGGCTCTGGAGGCAGCTGATAGGTACTGGCAGGCCAAGTGGAATGCGGCTTTGGTAGTTGCTGAGGCAAAAACTCGGGCATGGGAGGAGTTTGGAGAGGCCATGGAGAAGGACTTCCAGACAGCTTCGAGGAGATTCTGGTCCAGGAGTCCAGGCGTCTCAGGACGGGAAAGCAGTGCACAGTCAACACAGTGTATAGTGGGGATGGTGCGCTGCTGACCTCGACTCTGGACGTTTTGGGTCATGGGGGGAATACTTCGAAGACCTCCTTAATTCCACCAACATGCCTTCCGATGAGGAAGCAGAGCCTGGGGACATAGAGGTGGACTCTTCCATCTCTGGGGCCGAGGTTGCCAAGGTGGTCAAAAAGCTCCTGGGTGGCAGGGCTCTGGGGATGGATGAGATCCGCCCAGAGTTCCTCAGGATGATGTAGGACTGTCATGGCTGACACACCTCTGCAACATTGCATGGACATCAGGGACGGTGCCTCTGGATTGGCAAACCGGGGTGGTGGTCCCCCTCTTTAAGAAAGGGGACCGGAGGGTGTGTTCCAACTATAGAGGGATCCAACCAGTTTTCATGTGCTTTGTGGACTTGGAGAAGGCCTTCGACCGTGTCCCTCGTGGAGTCCTGTGGCGGGTACTTCGAGAGTATGGGGTATCGGATTCCCTGTTAAGGGCTGTCCGGTCCCTGTACAACCAGTGTCGGAGCTTGGTCCGCATTGCCGGCAGTAAGTCGGACCTGTTTCCGGTGAGGGTTGGACTCCACCAGGGCTGCCCTTTGTCACCGATCCTGTTCATAATTTTTATGGACAGGATTTCTGGATTTCTAGGCGCAGCCAGGGCATTGAGGGGGTCCGGTTAGGTGGGCTCAGGATTGGGTCACTGCTTTTTGCAGATGACGTTGTCCTGTTGGCCTCATCAGGCTGTGACCTTCAGCTCTCACTGCATCGGTTCGCATCCGAGTGTGAAGCGGCTGGGATGAGAATCAGCACCTCCAAATCTGATGTCTCTCGGCTGGCCTGGGAACGCCTTGGGATCCGCCCGGAGGAGCTGGAAGAAGTGGCCGGAGAGAGGGGAGTCTGGGCATCCCTGCTGGAGCTGCTGCCCCCGCGACCCAAGTTCGGATAAGCGGAAGAGAATGGATGGATGGATGAACAAAAATGTGATTTCTGGTGAGGAATAAACTAGGACACCCCCACCTTTATTCACAATTAAAATGGCTCACACACACAGATGTAACACATCGGATGCACTTGATTAGAACATTGAACATCAGTATTTTGGAGGTTTGGCCGATTGAAACCTCAGACATTTAGTTTGGTGTGCTCACTCTCAGGCCTCCAGAAGGAGATTGTAGCAGCTTATAAGTCTGGGAAGGGATTTAAAAAGATCTCAGAAGAATCAGTCATTCCACTGTCCAGAAAATAGGCTACAAGTTGAGGGCTTCCAAAACAACTGCCAACATCCCCAAGTCTGGCTGTCCAAGCAAGTTCACCCTGAGAGCAGACCACAAGATGCTAAAAGAAGTCTCCAAACACCCTAAAATGTCATCACGGGACCTACAGCAGGCTCTTGCTACTGTTGATGTGAAAGTGAATGCCTCTATAATCAGAAAGAAACTGCACCACTTTAACTTGCATGGTAGACAAAGACCAGGAATTCTGGAGTAATGTTCTTTGGACAGATGAGTCTTAAATTGATATATTTGGACACCAGAACAGAGGACATGTCTGGCATAAACCAAATACAGCATTCCAGGAAAATAATCTCATACCAGCTGTCAAGCATGGAGGTGGAAGTGTCATGGTTTGGAAATGCTTTGCTGCAGCAGGACCTGGTGAGCTCACCATCAAAGAATTCACCATGAATTCTATTGTGTATCAAAGGGTGCTTGAGGTACATGTGAGACCATCTGTAAGAACATTAAAGCTGAAGCCAAACTGGACCCTGCTACACAACAATGACCCAAAACATAGCAGTAAATCCACCAAGGACTGGCTGAAAACTAAGAAATGGAGAGTCCTGGTGGCCGAGGAAAAGCCCAGATCTTAATCCCAGTGAGATGCTATGAGGTGGCTTGAAACATGTAAGACATGTAAGAAACCAGTCAAACATCTCTCAGCTTAAACAATTCTGCATTAAGGAGTGAGGCAAACTTTCCTCTGACCAATGTCAGAGTATGGTAGATGGCTACAAGAAGCATCTCATTGCGATTATTTCAGACAAAGGCAGTAACACTAGCTATTAGGGCGTAGGGTGTCCTAACTTCTTCCCCAATTAAAATACACTTTTTTGCTGTTATCTTCTTTTAATGAATAAATCAATGTTCATTTCTGTTGTTTACTGCAGACAACAGAATTTTACATTACATAAAACTGCAATTTACATTTACATTTGCATTAACATTTGCGGCATTTAGCAGACGCTCTTATCCAGTGCAACTTCAGTGCAAAATCAAATGTTCACTGCTAAATGTTCGCTCCTTAGGAAACAAGGCAGTGCTTATTAATGAGATGGTACTCGACACAAAGTCAGATATCTGTCTACGGACTGAAACTTGGCTTAGACCCACTGACACCATCCCCTTAGTAGAAGCCTCCCCCTATGGGTTCTCGTACCTGCATAAATCACGCTCAGTAGGACGTGGTGGTGGCCTGGCTGCAATTTTTGATGAATCATTTAAGGTTGATTCAAAAATTACTGAGAGCTTCCATATATTCAAAGTGATGTTGCTAAGCATTAGGTCTGATTTAGCGGTCCATATCCTATTAATTTACAGACCTCCAGGACCATATGCTGCCTTTATTAATGAATTTGGCAATCTGCTCTCTGACTTGGTTGTTAGGTTTACTAGATTCGTGATGTTAGGCGACTTTAACATACATGTTGATACAGAGATGGATGCAGGTGCCAAAAGCTTCTTAACGCTCCTCGATTCTGTCGGTTGCACCCAGCATATATCAGGACCTACCCATGTACAAGGACACACGCTAGATCTAATTATCTCGTATGGACTTGACATTGATACTGTACTGGTCCATTCCTTAAATAAACTTTGTTCCGACCATTCTTTAATCACGTTTGAGATTAAAATGTCTCAACCGTACCTCAGTGAAAGAACTAGTACAACACGACACCTAAACAGGGCTAAATGTATCCAGTTTATGGAGGCCTTAACGGAGATAGATTTCACCTGTAACAAAACTGTTAATGACATCACCGACATGTACAATACAGTAGTTGGGCAGATCCTTGATCAGGTAGCCCCAATTAAGACAAAGAAGGTCAGAACTATGAGGCACTCTCCCTGGTTCAGTGATCACACACGGGCTGCTAAGCGGGAGTGCCGTAAGCTAGAACGCAGATGGAAGACAACAGGTCTCCAAGCCTCTCAGGCTCTATGGTTCGCTAAATTAAAACAATATAAGAAAGCTCTATATAGTGCTCGCACTAAGTACTATTCAAAACTTATTGAAAACAACAAGCATAACCCCCGCTATTTATTTCAGACACTAGCTCAGCTAACAGACAAAACTGATAAGAGGCCAACATGTAGTATTACTAACGATAGGTTTCTTCAGTTTTTTAATGATAAAATTAACAACATTAGGCTCCAAATGTGCCTTATTAGCCCTCGAATTAATCCATTACCAGAACAGTGCTCACAATGTTTTAGTGATTTTAATCTCATCGATAACTGCTAATTTCTGTTATAACCAAGGCAAAGTCCACGACCTGTCGGTTAGATCCCATTCCAACCAAGCTCCTGAAGGAATCCTTAGGAGTACTATCAACACCTATACTTGATATCATGAATGCATCCTTGACCTCAGGTGTAGTCCCCAATCAGTTTAAAACAGCAGTGGTTAGACCGCATGTTAAAAAACCTAACTTGGACTCTCGCTCACCAAGTAATTATAGACCTATCTCTAATGTCCTGTTTCTCTCTAAGATTCTAGAAAAATTAGTTGCGAGACAACTGCAGTCATATCTAGACACGCATAACCTCTTAGATAAATTCCAATCAGGCTTCCGGCATGGCCATAGCACAGAAACTGCTCTAACTAGAGTGGTAAATGATATAATTGTCTCAAGTGATGCAGGAAACATCACTGTTCTTGTTCTGTTAGATCTTAGTCCTGCGTTCGACACGGTGGATCAGTCTCAGTCTTTAAATCACGGCTGAAGACTTACTTCTTTAGTTTAGCTTACCCGCACCAATCACCATAGTGCACCATTACTAATGTCGCTGGTGCTGCTGTACATGCCATCGCACTGTATTGTTTCATTTCTGTGTCTGTCACTACTGGATCCTGCTCATTACTGACCCCCTCATTCCATTTCTCTCCCCACATGTCCGGGGGGCCCGCTGTGGTCATCACCTGAGTCCAATGCCGAGCTACCATCTGATCTGTGTGATGCATCTGATGCGCCAAGGGACCCTGGCGGCTCATCAGTACCTGGAAGCAACTTGGGACTCCTCACTGATCCTGGAGTTTAAAACCAAACTAACTTTTTTACTGTTAGTATACCCAAGGGGGTTGGGTAGCCGGTGTACCTTGGACCCTCAGAGTTTTTTTTTCTCCACATAGTGGAGTTTTTGGTTCCTCTCCTTCGTAGTCGTCCAGCTTTAACATCTATTACTGTAACCTGTTCCATCATCTACCACCAATGTAAAGTGCCTTGGGGCAACTGTGTTTTAAAAGGCGCTATATAAGAATAAATTGAATTGAATTGAATTGAACTTCCATGTCCTAATTACAGGGACAGTCCCCCCTGGAGCAACTTGGGTTTAAGGGTCTTTAAGCTCCATCTTCAGCATCCTCCTAACAATATAATCTTTGTATCTCCTCTGGACATGTCCAAACCAACGCGATCTTGCTTCTTTAACTTTGTCTCCAAAACTTCTAACCTAAGCTGTCCCTCTCTTATACTAATTTCTAGTCCTGTTCATCCTCATTACACCCAATGAAAATCTCAGCATCTTTAACACCTCCAGCTCTGCCTCCTGTCTATTCGTCAGTGCAACTGTCTCCAACCCATACAACATAGCTGGTCTCACTACTGTCCTGTAAACCTTCCCTTTTACTCTAGCTGGTATATGTCTGTCACAAATCACTCCAGCCACTCTTCTCCACCCATTCCAACCTGCCTGCACTATCTTCTTCACCTCTCTTCCACACTTTACTCTGAACTGTTGATCCCAAGTATTTAAATTCCTTTACTTTTGTCACCTCTACTCCCTGCATCCTAACCACTCCACTTTCCTCCCTTTCATTCACACTCATGTATTCTGTCTTTGTTAAACTCACTTTCATTCTTCTCTCTAGAACATATCTCCATCTCTACAGGATCTCCTCAAGCTGCTCCCTACTCTTGCTTCAGATCACAATAAAATCAGCAAACATCATCGTCCTCGGAGACTCCTGTGTATCCTAATCCATCAACCTGTCCATTACTACTGCAAACAAGAATGGGATCAGCACTAATTGGTTGATGTAGTCCAACCTATACCTTAAATTCATCCATCACTCCTACTGCAGATCTCACCACTGTCACACTGCCCACATACATATTCTGAACTACTCTGAGAAACTTCTCTGCAAAGCCTGACTAACTCATACAAAACCACAACTCCTCTATAAGTACCCTGTCATATGCTTTCTCAAAGTCCACAAAGGCACAATACAAATCCTTCTGACCTTCTCTGCACTTCTCCATCAATACCCTCAGAGCAAACAGTATCTGTGCGCTTTCTCGTCATGAAACAATGAAACAATAACAATAATGCTGCTCCGTCATACTGCAATCACTGCAATCAACCTGGGCTGCTTTTTTCTATAACAATGCGGCCCTCTTACGGATGAATGTACTGTCTGTTGTTGTCTGTCTTGTCTGCACTTGTTGCCTTGTTTTGTGTATTATGTTGTGTCTTCTGTTGTCTTGTTTCTTGTGTGTAGCACCAGGGTCCTGGAGGAATGTTATTTCGTTTCACTGTGTACTATGTATATGGCTGGAATGACAATAAAATCCTACTTGACCTACTTGACTTGAAACCATACTGCTGTTCACTGATCATCACCTCTTTTCTTAACCTAGCTTCCACTTCTCTTTCCATAATGTCATGCTGTGACTGATCAACTTGTCATTACTATAGCTCTGTGCATCACCCATATTCCTGAAAATTGGTGCCAGTACACTTCTCTCCAAAAGCTGCTCTATCCTAATTTTCTTTATTTCAGCTGGTTTTGTCCCATAAAAGGAAAAGGCACAATAGCAAAGCCATTCAACCAAGCTCAGTATTCAATCTCTGCAGGATAGCAAAGACTTTTTTTTCTCACTCTCATGGCTCTCAGTACAGACACAGTAGTTATCAGATTTAACATCTTCCATTTTGAAACAAACCTAAAACACAGATATTTAACACAGACAAAAAAAAAAAACACAAGACAAATGATTTATGACCGTCTTTTACACTGTATACTTGATTTCTCCATTAACAGTATGAAGTAATGTATGAATTGTGAATTATGATTCAGATGATGCTGTACATTTTGCAGTGCTGGCTATAGTTCCATCTTCCATTCCTCAGGCATCCACTCATTTTCCAAGAATATGTTAAATAACGTAATTAAAAACTCTACTGCCATGTCTCCTAAACACCGCCATACTTCCTCTGGTATGTCATTGCTGCACTTCCTGGATCACTGTCCTCACATTATCCAGTCTTCTTTCTCACTCATTCTCTTCATTCATCAGCCACTCACTTGTGAGTACGTTTTCATTGCTATCCTTAGTCACCCTGAACTGCTGAACATCTTTCCAAGCTCTGTCTCTCTGTCTAGCCAATCGGTATAGGTCCTTACTGTCCAATCTCTCATACAATTCACCGAACCCCTTATCTTTAGCCACTTCTTCGCTTGCCTCTTCTTCTGTATACACACCTGTACTTTTGGGTTCCATCACTAGGTTTCCTTGTCTTCCTTCGTCTTTCCTGATGTCACACCAAGTACCTTTCTAGCTGTCTACCTTATCACTTCAGCAGTTGTTTCACCACTCTCTCTCCCCTGGGTACACTCTCTATCACTTCAACTAACTCACTCCAGTATTCTTTTTTCTCCTTCATCTCACAACCAACTTGTGGGGCATAAGTACTAACAACATTCATGATCACACCTTCATTATCACAACTTCAACAGTTTCAAGCTCACCCTATCTGACACTCTCTTCACCTCCAAAATACTCTTAATACGCTCTTCCTTCAGGATAACACCTACCCCATTCCTCCTTCCATCCACTTCATGGTAAACCAATTTAAACCCTCCTCCAATACACCTGACCTAACTACCCTTCCATGTAGTCGCTTGCACACAAAAAATACCAAACTTTCTCCATCATATCAGCTAATCTCCACCTTTACCAGTCATGCTGACAAAAAGTTCCTACCCTCATTTCCCCTTTCATCCACTCCCTTCTCTCCTCCTCTCTCTGGTCATGCCTTCCTCCCCTTCTTCTTCTTCTTCTTCTTCTTCTTCTTCTTCTTCTTCTTCTTCTTCTTCTTCTTCTTCTTCTTCTCCTTTGGCCTTCATACCGGATGCATGAACCCTTCCAGACATAACCCTCCCCATTTAAACAGGCTTGGGACCGGCACAAAGAAATACACTGGCTTGTGCATCCCTAGTGGCTGGGATGTGAACATTTCTTAATAAAGAACTGAATATTTAATGGGGTGTCCTAATTTTTTCACATGACTGTAGATACAGTACCACCAGATGCAAAGAACCTCATGCAGAAAGACAATGATCCAAAATATGCTTCCAAGTTAAACAAGAACTTAATCGGGCAGAAAGTGGAAAGTTTTGGACTAGCCAAGTCAGTCACCAGATCTTAAATAAACTGAACAGGCATTTCATCTCCTGACCCAAAGAGAAGAAAGAAGAAAGAACAAACAATTGAAAGATGTTGGGGTGGAACACTTTAACCAGAAAAGAAACCAACAATTTGGTGAATTCAGTTCAGGTTTGCAAAGCAAGGAATGTACAAACAAATATTAATGGAAATTACTTTATTTTTCCTATACTTTTGCTCACTTTAAAAAGTGAGTGCTTATATACAAAAAGTCCCATTGCCTATGTAATTTAACATTATACATGTAAATACCCAAAAACAAAAGCTGAAAATATTTTCTCTCATTTCATCTTCATCTTTTGATCTCAAGCCCAAGGATGTATGTACATTGATTGCAATATATTGTATGTACATTGATTGCAATATATATATATATATATATATATATATATATATATATATATATATATATATGTATATATATATACATTGCAATATATTCAGTGCATGTCAAAAACAAGTTAACTGGGCTTGCTTATCCAGTACTTATTTAGGGGACTGTATATTTGATATTGCTTGACAGGATGTAGGATTATATAAGGGTATATAAGGGTATCGTTTTGTGTATGGTTGCACTATTCTTAGTAAACCATTTGCTTATAGTGTTGCATATGTCTTGGTTATTGGATTTAGTAATCTTGGATAATAAATAAACCTCTGATGCTAATGTAACATAGTACCATGCATTACTACCACACTATTATTTAAATGGTCTACACTATTGTAATTTCTTAAAATTGGTCTTCAGTGATGAAATTAATTATACATTTGCTGAAAGAAATTTACACTGTTGTTTTCTGGTTAGTATTCAGAACACAGTGGAACATAGCATTAGCTCTAATTAATGTGGAATGCTGGTTGCCTCTCCCAAATTGCGAACAACAGAAAAAAAATCTTACTTTTTCACCTTGAGTGCCAACACCAGGTGTTCCTTCTGGTCCTCTCAGTCCTGAAACACCAACCTCTCCCTATAAAAAAGAAATAAATTTAAAAAGATCCGGATCTTATAATCTTGTCCAGACCAGCAGACATGACAACAGCCACAGTCAGCCAATTCTCAATAATGTTAAATAATAATAATGTGTCTTGTAATAATCTTGACATTTCTGTCAATTGTATGGCATCACAGCATAAGCATAACATGCATGTCACAGAGCATGTTCATTGCTTTATCACATTCATCTGGAAGCATCTGCACTCCTTAGGATTGTCCTCTCATTGTTTAAAAATAATTTTATTCATCAACAACCTGGATGTATTCAATATATTGTTTTGAAATTAAAAAACTGTCTGCTTCTCTGTCTATCAAATCTCTTACCTTTTGGCCTGGAGCTCCATCCTCTCCAGGCAAACCTGGCAACCCTGAAAATCCAGGTGCTCCTGGTTCACCCTGTTAAAGAGAATGTTACTAATCCATACAATGACAGTAAAGAACCAAACTTAGAAGCATACTATCATCCATCCATCCATCCATTTTCTGCCGCTTGTCCCAAACGGGGTCGCGGGGGAGTGCTGGCGTCCAACCCAGCACACACAGGGCGAGGACAGGGGACGCACCCTGGACAGGTCGCCAGCCCATCGCAGGGAGAGCATACTATCATATACTGTGATCCCCACAATTGTTTGAGTGCTTACCTTTGGTCCTGGTTCTCCCACACCTCTCTCCCCTGGTGCTCCAGATTCTCCTGGTAATCCTTGGTCACCCTTTGAATGTAGACACATAGATAGTGTATTCAGCATTATATACATTCAAACAAAACACTCCCCATACAATTGCCACCATCCATTTATCATTGTCTAGTTTCTGGCCAGGGTTAAATCTATGCCAGAACAAGCCAGATCAGGATGTGCCACCTACCAGATTATATACAGAACTTATTTTAAAAGAACTGGCAAAAAATGTATGAAGAAAATCATTATGATATTTTCTACAAAACAATTACAGCAGCCTTTTATTTTTTATGTTCTCTTGCAAAGGTCTTGTTGACATAATGAAAGTGAAAAGTGACAACCCTTGTCATTGCGAGGTCAGAGCACAGCGAACCGCAACGAAATTGGACCTCTGCTTTTAACCCATGCACACAACACCATGCAGCAGTGGGCAGCTATTGAAAGCGCCCGGGGAGCAGTGATGGGGATGGTACCTTGCTCAAGGGTACCTCAGGGCAACCCACTGGGGAGGGGATTGAACCCACAATCTTCAGATCCGGGGGCCAACTCCCTAACCACTAGGCCACCGCTGCCCCATACAAACATTCAATTTAATACTCAGCTTATCAAATTTTTCCAACATTAGAGCTTCTTTCTTTTGAAGTTAATAACTAGAAGTTAAGGGATAATAACTACTATTTTTTTTAATAATCATCTCAAGTAATGTTTGTGTGGGCTCAAGTGAATTAACATTAAGGTAGCATGAACTACTGTACTTCACCTATGAATCACATGATTTGAAATATGAAGCAAACAAACAGCTAAGTCAAAAGTTCTTTTCAGATGTGGTTCAGTAACAAGTACATTCAAATGTGTCTTTGTTGAGTTGATATCTTTTGGGGAGACAGCAGTTCATCTCCATCCATGTCTCCATCTCCATGTCGCATTTCACAGCAATCTGTCTTAAGACCACTCCTTCATCAATAACATAAAACCCCTGTCGCAAATTATATGCCAACATGGTCATAATTATTATTAATATCTATAATCACTGTAGGCGCTCTACCACTGTTCCCCATCTCACTCTCTCTACTTGCATTCAAGACCTTAAGGTTTGGAGGAATACCAACTACCTAAAGCTTATAACAAATAAAAGTCAGATCATATATATTAGTTGCACATCATTAACCTTGTCCGAAAGAAGTTTTAATCTGGATATTGACTGCACTGTTATTAAATCCTCACCAATTGTACACCTAGGTTTTATTTTTAATTCTACTCTAATCTTCAACAACACACTTATTCTTCATTAACCCCTTTGCTGCTCTGTGTAAAATTTTTAATCAAACAATTCAGATATGATTAAGAGCACATTCCAGACTTTAATTGAAAGTTATTTGCTTATATTTCTATTTGACTAATATTTGCTTTATATTAGCTATTTGACGCATCTCTGAAAGACTCCATTGCATTCAGAAGTCCACCAAAGAGCTGGAAATCTGGCTCACTAAGGTTGACAAGTCAGGCCTGCCAGGCAGATTCAAGGCCTAGATTTATCAGCACTCCATCCTACCACGTGTTCTGTGGCCTCTGCTTGTTTACTCGGTTCCAGTGTCAACTGTGGAGTCCCTGGAGAGGAGAATTACTAACGTTCTGCGCAAATGGTTGGGCTTCCTGCCTCAGCAGTGCAGCCCTCTATGGAACCAGTAACACCTTGCAGCTCCCGTTTAGTGGTCTCACAGAAGAATTTAAGGTGGCACACACAAGAGAAGTCCTTCAGTACAGGTACTCCAGGGACCAGAAAGTGTCAGCAGGTAGTATTGAGGTGAGAACAGGGAGGAAGTTTAGAGTGGAGAGAGAAGTAGAGGTGGCAGAGTCACGCCTCAGGCAGAAGGAGCTGGTGGGGACACTGGCCACCGGGAGATCTTGCTTGGGTCTTTTCCTAAAGACCCAAGTTGGGAAGGCCTGAGGGAAGGAGAGCTAATCCAGGAAGAGGTTCAAGCAGGTGTGGAGGAAGAGCGAATGAGTAACAGTGGGGTAGACACTGGGGCTCAGGGAACAGGGGGCATGGATGAAGTGGGAGAATATTTTACAGCGGAAAGTAACCTGGATAAACATCACTGAGGCAGACTTCCATCGTTTCCATTTCCTTATTCAGGCTGTGTATGATGCCTTGCCAAGCCAAGCCAACCTCCATGTGTGTGGCAAGAGTGAGACACCAGCATGTCAGCTATGCTCTGGAAATCCTTACAACACCTGCTGAGTAGCTGTCCAATGTCCCTTGCAGAAGGTCGCTACCATTAGCGCCACGACCAAGTGCTGAAAGCAGTTGCAGAAAGTATACACAATGCCATCATTCCTGGCAAACACCATCTTGGCCCAAAGACAAGAATGGCCTTTGTCAAAGCTGGAGAGGAGCCCTGTTGGTAGCGAAGAATAAGGTCAGGTCTCCTCTATACAGCCTCGGACTGGCAGCTGGAAGGTGACCTAAGGAAGCAGTTGAAGTTCCCTCAGCACATCGCTGAAACATCACTTCGGCCAGACATAATTATTGTCTTGGAGGCAACAAAACAGCTGATTGTCCTTGAACTCACCGTGCCCTGGGAAGAGCATATGGAGGAAGCAAATGAAAGAAAACATGCCAAGTACCAGGAGCTGGTAGAGAAGTGCTGGGAAGGGGTCTGGAAGACATACTATGAGCCAATAGAGGTGGGCTGTAGAGGCTTTGCAGGGCGCTCACTCTGCAAAGTCCTCAACTAACTGGGCCTAACAGGAGTGGCTAGGAAGAGGGTTATCCGGTCTGTATTTGAAGCCGCAGAGAAGGCCACAAGATGGCTGTGGATAAAGAGGGCTGATCCAAGGGCGGCTGCTGCTGGGACGCAGGCTGGGGTCTGATCAACCTTAGCTGGGTCGCCTGGGTGAGGGTGTCTGATGTTGAAAGACCCGAAACACCCGATGACCCCAGGTTACATCACTGATGATGCGTCCCAGCGCATCCAAAGATGTACACACAGTTTCATCATGTAGAAATTACAACATTTTTTATACATAGTCCTCCTCATTTCAGGGCATTGTAAAGTCTGGGACAATTGGTTTCATTGTTGTTTGTGACAATCAGATGCTTTTCATTGCTTCATTAGCGCAGGGATAAGATACCTAGACTTGTTTCTACCATTTGGAGATGTAACTTGTGTGCTGGACATCACTGCACAACTCATGTGAACATGCGTGCACAATCAAAGCAGACTGCCCTTTACTGTCACAGGAGACTTTAGTTACCATTGTTAATCATGAGAAGAAAAGCTGTACCAGTGAAAGTCAAGGAATCTTTTATGAGGCTGAAATATCAGAATAAAACCATTGATTGAGACATTGGTGAAACCTTATAATTACCAAAATGAACAGTCTGGAATATCATTAAGACAAAAAAAATAATCTGTCTCAAAGTGATGGTAAGAGAAAAGTGTGGGGACAACACAGGAGATTCTTGCAAGAAAAAATTTAAATTCTTGAATGGCCAAACCAGTCACCTGAATTAAATCTAACTGAGCTTGCCTTCCATGTGCTGTAAAAGAGTAGTAAATGAACAAACCCCCTAAACAAACAGAAGCCTATGGCGACTGCAATAGAGGCTCGGCACAGCATCACCAAAGATACCAAAATATACACAAATAGCTTAAAGTTTGGAATGTGCATTTTAATTTCATCTGAATTGTTTAATTTCATATTTTACCCTGAGGAGCAGTTCAAGGAAAAATTTGTCCTAAACATTATGGAGGCACTATAAATTCCTTGTCTTAGACAACTTTCTTCAAACTCCAGAATATTGCACATCTCCATCCTGCACTCAGCACCACAGATGTTCATTCACGCTTATATTTCTTCACAACTTAATTGTTGCTTGGATCATTGGTCTTCCAGTTAAGTGTATTAATCTTCTTGAATATATTCAAAATTCAGCCGCTAGAGTTCTCACACTAAACGTTCACTCATATTATTGTCTATTGGATATGGATGTGTGTATCTATAGGATATTGATGTATACACAGTTTTCCTTTTTATATGAAAAGCCATTCAGAGCCTCACTCCTCATAATCCTCTTTAATAATTAATCCAGAATTGTTCTCCCACTGGCAACCTTAGATCTTCCTCTTCCAACTTGCTTTTTATCAGTGAATTCAAAGTGACCACCAGGGGTTCCAGGGCATTTAGGGTTTCATTCCCCAAGCTGTGGACCCCTTTTCCCCAGAAGCTTCATGAGATTACTTCTCTCCCCATATTCAAAACTCAACTGAAGGCCCATCTCGTCTCTCTCTGCTACTCTTCTTTTGATAAGTGATTAATTTCTTTCCTGTTGTAAAGCATCCTTTGGTTTGTAAAAGTTGCTACATAAGTTGCACTTGTTGTTGTAGAAATCATATCCTTATGATATAAGAAATTACCAAAGAAAGATGTGTTCTTGGGTCCTGCCAAGATTTATACCTCCACCTTTACAGAGTTTTTTCTTGCTTCTTTTACTAGCTCACCGGGACCTGGATTCTGTGAAGCTGCTTTGTAACATTGTCTGTTTTAAAAACTATACATACTATACAGATAAAAATGACTTGACCTATTATTTGCAAACTAAACTGAAGCATTTGTTTTGCCAACACCTATCTTACTGCTATTAAAAATACTACTTTTAAATGACTTTTAAATGTTCTTTTATGTACTATTACTTTTGTACTTTTAAATGTTCTGTCCAATGGAACACAATGCCCACCTCAAGAAAACAACAAATGATTCTAGTAAGTGAAGTGTATACAGTATAATATTTAATGGAATGAATCATATTGCAAAGAGTTTGCAATAGGATGCTTATACCTTTGGTCCAGAATGACCCTCGCCTGGCAGTCCTCTGACCCCAGGGTGACCACGTGGCCCCTCCACTCCCTGCAAAAAACAAAAAATCTATATTTGAAGAATTACTCTGAATTTAAACTTGTAAACTATTAAATAAGTTTTGCAATTTTCATATAATATAGTATTAAATACTTATTTAATAATTATTATTATACAACATACTTTTTGCAACATATGGCAGAATAGGCAGAGATTGTGCTTAAAGTGTAAACACACTTAGAGTATATCAGTTAGAGCAAGATTAAGAGTAAACTGGAACATGCTTAATCTGTCATCACCTTTTCCCCCTGTACACCCAATCCAGGGAGCCCAGGTGGTCCAGATGACCCAGGAGGTCCAAAATCACCCTGAAGAAACACATTCATTATACATAACTGACATAACTATACCTTCACACCTTAAACTAATACAAACACACACACATACACACACATACACACACACACACACACACACACGCGCACGCACACACACACACACACACACACACACAAACACACACACCTACACAAGCTAAAGATAATTACTTAAATGTGCACCTAGGAGCTGTACTGTTTAGATATGGTTTTGCCACAGGCTACATAACCTGCAGCAAACATGCTGTGGCTTATAGTGCGATTTGCACAGGAAGTCATATTTCTGAAAAGAAATGCTTTCAATCGATCATGTTTGAGAATATTTAAGCACTGTCACTTTGAATGCTGCAAAGAAATGAATCCGCTTGAAATGTATTTGTTTGTCTGAAGTTAACAAGTAAAGAAGAAGCGGAGGGTTTTCTATGGTAAGGATAAAAGTTTAATATGACAATTAATTTCTACAGGACTGCTTATATTTGGTATGAGTTAATCTGTCTTACTGGTGATACATTGTGACGATATGCACACACACCATTTTAGAGCAAGACAATACTTACAATATGTATCCCCCCTTTTACCATGTGCAGCCACACAATAAGTGTAAGTGCACTTAGTACAGGTTTTAAATGAATAGTTACACAAAACACATCAGCTTCCATAGCTGTGAGAAGGAACATGTATGTTACTAACTATGTGAGTGCTACCTTGTCTCCTTTAATGCCAGGCCCTATTGCACCCCTTAGTCCTCGTGGGCCCTCAGTGCCTCGTTCTCCCTATAGAGAAAAAATAACAGCCTATGTCTACATCACTCCATCACTGTGTTCATAAAACAAGCATACATTTTTCTCATGAAGTAAACAGAAGGAATGAACATTTATCAGTTGAAATCATTTTAGAAACAGGATTAATAATAAATAAGTTAATATATAATGCACTACTTTTGCATTACATTTGCAGTTGCATAATCTTTTTCTTTTCTTCACCTTTTCCTTCCATAGTCCAGCCTGGAAACCCTCCGTTAAGTCTGTTCTACATGTTTAACATAATTTAAACATGTAAACCATAATGTTAAATATACTCCTTTATTTTGACATATTACTTTTATCTGAATTTTCCTGTTTTTGATTTATAAAATAGTTTGAAACATTTATACCATTTTTGCAATGATAGTGAGAGACAGGTGTGTTATTAAGTTGTGAGATAAGGTGGCAAAGATGTTACAGTGCATTCAGAATTTTTTTTTTGGGGGGGGGGGGGGGTGTTGTTAAATTACTAAAAAACAAAAAGAGAAATAAGTATTCAGACCATTTGTCTTGAGCACTGGTGTATCCTACTTCTGTCAATGGTCTTTCAGATCATTTATATGAGTAACTAATATTATTGAACACAACATTGAATGCTGACAGTCATTTGATTTAGTTTATATGTTGGAAGCAGGGTGAATGGATTATCTAAAGGACCTGAGGCAAACTGATAAAGCATAAAATGTGGAGAGCTAGATGGACGTTTACAGCTGAAAGCTGATGGTGTAGGATGAAAAAAAGGACAAAAAAAATCTCAAGAGAGAATTGTAGCATGAGGTGGTTACAGCTTCATGCTGTAGAGATATTTTCTCTGACAGAGACTGGGAGACTATTCAGGATGGTGGATGCAGAAAATTCATAAACATCATTAGATCCTTTTTCCAGTGCTCAGAGTGTGGCGATTTCAAACAATGACCAGAAGAAAAAGGAAAGAATGCCCCCACCCCCCAAAAAAAATTAGTTTTAAGTACACAGAGACTGCTTCACTAATATCAGGTACTCTGTGTATCTGATATTTGAGGCACTATCCAGATCATGCTCATGTGACTATGATTTTAAGTCTTGTCATCTGTGGCCAGGAGGTGTTTTTAGCATTATTAGAGAGGAATGTTATATGTAAGGACAGCAGACAGCCAAATTACAGTGAAAGCCTTAGACCGGTAATGGTGCAAGAATCTTCCACAACCAAAACAAACACTGAACCTGAGTGCTTTAAGAACTCTCCACTCTCTGTCTGCTGGTATGAGTTGTTAATGTAACTATATAAACACAAAAGGCATTTGGATGCTTGTGTTAGTCATCAATTCATTATGTATGTTCTCCCTTTTTCTGCTCTCTTTTTGTCCTTCTCTCTCCTTTTCTATGTCACATCAAAATAGCTGACCTGAAAATATATTATATGTATTCACTACTCATTTACCTTTGGTCCAGGAAAGCCCTCTCCTGGAGGCCCTTTCTCCCCCTGCACACCCTGTGGGCCCTGGGGTCCCTGCACAGCAATAAATTACAAAGCAATGTAATTTGAATGAAGGAATGAATGAATGAATGAATGAATTTACTGACAAACAAACAAACAAACAAACACTGTATAATTACAGGAACACCAGGTTCACCAAACCCAGGAGGTCCAGGAGGTCCAGTCCTGCCTTGGACTCCTATCTCACCCTACACACACAAACACACACACACACACACACACACACACACACACACACACACACACACACACACACACACACACACAGGGAAAAATAAAACAACCTTTAAAATGAAGTTTACACCTTACAGTTTTCCATCACATAAGAAACAAGTTTCAAAAATTCACAATAAAAAGCTATACTCTGCACCATAGTTTATCTCCTTCTTATGTTTTCTTACATAAAACAAGTAATAACTAGTGCTCCTAAACTTTGCCTATTCAGTATTGTGCAAAAATAGTTTCTTTCCTTCATTTCACAATGACATGTTAAATAGCAACACCTAACTTACAACACCTTTCATTAACAGCAGCTTTTATGGGTTAAAGTTACACTAAGAAATTTGGTTTGTGGTATTTTTTTGGAACTCCAGGGATTGCTTACCTTTGATCCAGTAAGCCCTTTTCCAGTTTCACCCTGAATTCCTGGAGGACCAGGAAGGCCTCTCTCCCCCTGGCACATGCAACATAAAACACACATATTGTTTGATCACTGAGAACACACACTGCTGAGTCCTTTATGACATCAGTTGTGAACACACACCCCATGAACAGGATCACTGGGCTGCAGTGCCTACACTGGGCAGTGGTGGGGTTAGATGTCTTTCAGCCATGGCAGCAGAATTGGCATAGGGTTGTTCACCCATCCCCTCCCCAACCAAATCATTCCTGTCAGTCCTGGGGATCGAACCAATAACTTTTTGGTTGCCAGCCCTATTCTCTAGCTGTAGACCATGGCTTCTCAAAGTGGCACAGCTGCTACTAAAAACACACACATGAAAGCTAACCATGTGTCCATGTATGCACCTCTCACATTTAAGAAAATCAAGTTAACATTAATTGGAGCCATAGGAATTTTCACATGTCGTCAAAAGCTTGAGTGATGAAGGCTGATCCTTCAGATGAAGAGAACTTGTGTGTTTTATTAACTGGCCTTGTACAATTACCTCCCTGTAATACAAAAGAATGTTTAAGTGCATTCATTTTTATTTTTGTACAAACACAAAGAAAACTGTCACACTATAAATCCCATTTACAGCCCCTATTCCATCTGTAAGAGAGTCTGAGAGACCCATCATCCTTAAGCAAGTTCAGACAGTAGCTCAGCTGATGCATGAATTTTAAGGGTTTTACAGAACATTCCTGAAAAATAATTAAGCTTGCTCCCTTGGAGCATCTGGTGCTCTTACTATGAAATTTGGAGAGCTTGAGGGAAGATAATAAGACTATGCTCAGGCTACAAAAAACTGCAGGCTTTGTCTGCTTTGTCTACAATCAGCTAATAAAATTTCTATAAGAGTTACAAGGCATGCTGTGGCCCCTAGGAGCAACTACATAGAAAAGGGGAAAAAGGGAAGAAGAAGAAGAAGAAGAAGAAGAAGAAGAAGAAGAAGAAGAAGAAGAAGAAGAAGAAGAAGAAGAAGAAGAAGAAGAAGAAGAAGAAGAAGAAGAAGAAGAAGAAAGGACAGCAGACCATATGAGATGTGGAGGAAGGTTTTATAGACTGATGAGTGTAAATTTAAAATTGGTACAGTAACAGTAAGTACTGCACTAGAATATGTTTGTGTACAGTCTTTGACTTATTTAGTCAAAAATTACCCTATTTAGTGCACTAGGGTCACTCTAAATAGTGAACTAGTTTTAATCTCTGTACTATACTATTTTCACTTTGTACAGTGCATAGGGTTTACATCACATTACAGAATCTTTATCAACATATCTTATGTAGTTAACACTAATCTAATTAAGATATGCCTACATAGCCCATAAGGACACACCTAAGAACAAGCACAGGCCTATAAATAATCACACAAGTTTCACAAATAGCTTTGAATGGATAAGTTCCACATTGTCAGGCATATTTTAGGAGATGTTAGAATTCATTTGGACAAAAGCTGGTTCTGTAGGACTGTTAGATTAAGGTCCTTCTACTTGACACCCCACAAATCCTGGGCAAGGGTAAAATCTAGTACTGGGTTACTTAACTCACTTTTTTCCCCGGTTGGCCCTCTGGACCAATGTCTCCACTTGGTCCAGACAAACCCTATATTGCACAGGAGAATAAATATAAACATGATAAAAATATCTGATCACTTTTATATATATATATATATATATATATATATATATATATATACAAATTCTTCATTGTTGAAATATTGATATTTTACTGTAGGGTTTTACAATGCCAAATGCCGATACCAAAGAAAAATGCACTTCATACTGATAAATTGGAGAATAAAGTATTCTTATTCTGACAGCGCTCAGACCTGTGGCCCTCTGCTTCCTCTTGTGCCCACAGGACCCTCAGGACCCTGTAAAAAGTGAACAATATTGTTTATAATAAATGCAAACAACTTCTCTCTAAAAGTAAACCTGAATATTGTTCAGTGGAAGACATAAGACATACTCGGTCTCCTTTTATTCCAGGCATACCACACTCTCCTCTCTCGCCCTGGCAACGACATAAACAACAATGAAACACAGCCAGAAGAGTTTTCACAGAAACAGTAACAGCTGGAGAAAGATAAACATTTGCAAACCCACACAAATGTCAACATGTTTCCAACTAAAGTTTTGGAAAAAGTTTACCTTTTCTCCTTTATATCCTGGTTTGCCCTGATAATTAAAGCAAAAAGAAATAATAGTGACAACATTTCAAAATCTGTCACAACTATCCCTTCTTAAAAAGCAAAACTAATATTTTCCTTTTTATACGGGCCTTTAGTTTGCTGGGACAATGCTGGCACTATGGCCTGTTAGAAATCTAGTTTTAAAATGGTGTCTAAATAAAATGTCAAATAATTGCTACACAGAGAATGTTTGTCCAACCAAGAAGCTCTTTACAAACTTTACCTGGCACATCCTTCCAGGTAAAACTAAGAAAAAAGAGAACTCATGTGTTGGGTTCATAAATATTGTTTTTCGTTGTAATTAACATAAAGCTGCATGTAATTCTTTGCAGAAAATCATGTTTGACATCATATTTAATATCATGTTAATTTTCTGAGTAAAGTTAAATAAGACATTTGTCTACAAACCTTGATGTACAATTACCTTTTTACTTATTCCAAAACATAGTAATTTAAACTAAAATAAAACTTAGGTATAAAATTATTTTCACATTCATCTAATAAACAGTGCACTCAAATGGAAAAAAAAGACGGTAAGTGTCCACACCCACCTCTGATCCCTCTCGACCTGCAAGTCCCTGATGGCCACCCTCTCCCTAAAGGAAGCAGGGTGCTGTATGTCAAAGGTGCTTACACATGCTAAGAGAGAAAAGATGCATCTAGGAACTAAGGACATGCCTGACCTTCTGCCCTTTTAGCCCTGGACTTCCATCATCACCTGGTCGACCTTTCTTACCCTGTCATGCAGAGAGAGGGATAGTGAGAGAGAGAGCAGACTACCTGTTTGGTAGCTGAAAAAACTGCAGACAAAATCTTAGCCACTAAAAGAGGCGAGAAAGTAACAGCAAAGCAGAAACTGAGACACTTTTTAAAATGAATGTCAAAAAATATTAAAATCTGTGAAAAAAAAAACTATCAGAGAGTGTTTATTAAAAGTATATTTATAGTGGAAATTCTGGCTCTGTGCATTTTTCAGATTAACTGTATAAAAATGATACACATTAGGCTTCATATCAAAAAGGTTAACATACATTTCATGCCATTTAGCTGCTTTTTGTAAAGTATACTGATAAAGTGAGCTTTGAATGAGAGGCTTCTGCTGCATTTTACTTGTGATCAGAATTTTGCTACTGAAGGTAAACAACATTTACACTGAAAATAGATTAAAGTAATTTGTTTTACTTAAGAATTACAGTATCAGTGTAAAAAACAACACTGTACAAAAAATGGATTTGCACTTTTGTCTGCTGCTTATTTCTGCAGAGAAAAGGTTTTAAGTGCTTATTGACTAACATATATTTTGAAGTCACTTTTTTCCCTTTACATTTTGTTCAAATTTAGGGTTCTTTTGTGATATTCAATTTGTGATGAAAGTATATCAAATAAAGTAAATTAAGTATAGATTTACATATTTTCATTATTTAGAAAGCATTTGTTTGATCCTCAAGAAATTGAATTGTACTGAAACAAAATAATGCATGTTTTTTCATAAACTGGAGAGGAACTGAGGTTTACATTGAGCTTCAATTTCTTGACAAAGGGACAAATTATATTAATAGATTAATATATGTTTAAAAGATTATAGGTATTTTGAGGAGAGGTTTTGTTCCAGCAGCACTTATTTAGTTCTCTATGCCCTTTGAGGGACATATTATAGAGATTTAAACACATTTAGCATTTTGGTAGTATGCACACTGCATTTTTACATGTATATGAAAGAACATTCTTTCTTTTCCCAAGCTGTCCTGATACAACCCTGTAAATGAAGAGATGACTTTAAGCAGAATGTGTAGGAATTCCTTGAATGTGTTTTAGCTTGCAGTTAATCATCTCTGCAGTCCCTGTGCTTTAGGCAACTGCTGAAGTTGAATGAACACACTTAATTATCTCAACTTGTATTTGACTGAGATACTGAAAGAGTACACTACAGTGTACTCTTCAAATATAGGGTTATTTTATCATCCTTGTTTCTCAAGTAAAATTCTTATTTTGCAGTGTTTTTAACACATTAATAAAACATATGTAACTTCTGCAGTAGCAGGAGGCATGGAAGGCTGTAGAAAACCTTAGATGGTGTTGTACACTGTACACGTGTTTTTCCTTTTTCTTTTTTGATAGCATAAGGATAGCAAATTATTTATGGTATTTATTTTTGGTGTGAATAGACCTTTTCACACCTTCTGTGAAAAGTCTCCAAAACCCCCCTTTATGTTCATTTTTTATGTCCCAAAAACTACATATCCTTTTCCTATTTGGGCTGAATATATTTGTATCATTTTCTGTTTTCCATTTATTTTTATTGAAAAATAATAATAAGGTAAGAGTCACATCAATGTCATTATTATTATAATTACATGCCTAAAGAATTCTGCCAAACCCACAATTAAAACCCAGTTCACAATTGTTGTTGATTGCCTGTTCTAAACTCAATTTGACAATATCAAATCAGCATCAAAAGTGTTGCCTAGTTCCACAGAACTCTAACATGGTGCTACTGATAGAGTGTGTTTGAATGTATAGAATGGTTATTAATATTGCGTAAGAGTCCTGGGTTTAAAGAACTTGAATGGAGAACACTAGAACTCACAGCAGGGCCGCTGGGTCCTCTCTCTCCTTTCTCACATACACACTTCTTGTTCAATGGACACTGTCAACACACACACACACACACACACACACACACACACACACACAAATTGACAATAGGATCCACAGTTCGCAATGATTTATCAAAAGGACAGCTTTAAAACCTTTGTCATCAAAATATCCACCTACCACGTCATCTGCCAAATTAGTCTGAAAAGAAAAGAAATAAAAAGTATTTTATTATTATTCAAATATATATTATTATATTATTCAAATATATACAAAACATCTTATATATTGAAGGTCATATTGTCATACTGTATAAATTTGTGTGTTCATGATATTCTTGTAAGGTTTTGCTACTTGACCTTCTGCCATTTGGCTACCACACACAGCTATACCTTGAGGTACTACTGTTTAATTCCTAGATCTGTTTCTAAACAGTGATTAAAAAGATATTTCTGGTCACTAGGTATTAGCCTTCTGAAATTTAAATTGTAGAGTTTCTTAGAAAGTGTTGGCTTTGAACCCATTGTCTGTAGATTACACATAGAAACAGAACTGTTCTGTAGTTAAATGAATAAGAAAAACTGGATTAAATGTAAATAAAGTCATCATAATTAAAAATACACAGTGGGCCTAAACCAAAGCCTGAGCCATGATTTATGTTTTAAATCTGGTTCTGTTTCTCTGTGGTATTGAATGGATACATTCTGACAGCATACACATGGAGAAAGTAAGACATTTTTGGGTCTTGATGATTATTTTATCTTCTAAAAGCAGCTTTAACAAAGGTGACAGAGGTGCCCTCTCACACTGAGAAAGTGCCACTCTGCACTTATATTTTTTTCTTCTATAACTGAAGGGTAAACATGACAACTGGAAGCAAACACATAAAGTTTAGAAAAATGAAAACACATGTAAAGGTTAATGTTATATGAAGAATATCTGAAGGACATCTTTTTAAGTTTTTACAATGTAAAAAAGTTAATACAATCTTTATAGATATCTATCAATCACATCACAATAAATAATGTGATACATTTAAACATACTAAAATGTAAATTGTAGAAGGACACATTTTAAAAGCATAATTTATTTTCTGTATTTTTGTTTGCTTTCTGCATGCTTGTTTAAGGTGTGTAACATATTCTTGTTATCTTTATAATGTCTTAGAGCTGTCTTTAACATAGTGTGTAGATAGAAATCAAAGAGAGCTGTTAAGGTCAAGTCAGCATAAGAAGACTGAGCAAATCCTTAAATTTGCTGCGGAAAAGAGTTCAAAATGATCTTATCTGATTTGATATCTTTAGATTATGGGGAAAATTGTTTGTATGTATCCCCTTTAAGCCCTTTGGCATGTTCTAAATTTTAGCTGAAACAGGAGAACTAGAGGTAGAAAGGAAGAATGAAAGCACCTGGTAATTCCAGAGTATCTGCGTGATGAAACACTGATGCAATGCAGATGTCAGACATTACACATATCTGTCCCAGAACAAAGGAATTCTACTATCCAAAATGAGCAGTGGTTCGACATGTCTTCTGAATTTTATATGTAGGCTAATATTGATAATGATGAAGAATTTATTTGATATAGTATTTATTTCAATAAGTGCCCATTGTTTTATTTTACATGATTGTACTTTATAAATAATATGTTTTTCTCTATTTGTCCTATTCTTCTGTGTAAAGATCTCTGGAATAAAGTCATTTATTGTATGCAGTAATTTTGCAGCAATGTGAGAGATGTATGACTTATATATGGTATTAAAACCATGTTCCAGGCTAAAACCTTTTCACAGATTATTTTAAAACAATGTCTCTAACCATTTCTTGCAGTAACTTTCAGTTAAGATGAAGATCTCAGAGCAATACCAGTGTGAAACATTCTAGTTCTGTAAGCTTATTTTTAACTGAATTGATCTGAATTTTATTGTTTTTTTTAATTACAAGGTATCAACATTGCAAGGTACCACCCCCATCACCACTCCCCTGGCACTGAATATATCTGTCCCCGGTGTGTGTGTGTGTGGGTTAAAAGTAGAGATTACATTTTGCTGTGTTTCACTGTGTGCTATGTCATATTTCACTATGACAAATAGTCACTTTCACTCATTTCTTTATATTTTGCTTTCAAAAAGCCAGACCTCCTTGTGTTTTAACGTATTGTTGAGGAATAGGCGTTCTGAAAATATTTTAAAATAGCTCATATATTTTTTATGCTCTTGTTTTTTTAGTTACTGTACCTGACCAGTTTCAGGTTTGTTTTTGTTTGCAAAGCCACACAATGACCCACCTATTAATCACTGAAGCAGAACAAAGCCATTTAATTTGCAGTAACCAGTGAAAATACTGGTTCAGATTATTCAGGAGGCTTTTTAAGCAGCTAGCATGTGGACAATTGGTTCAACTTTGGAGTTTATTGCACAGGATCACTATAAAGGTCCAATTTAACAAGCATCTATAATACACATCTGTTCCCATCTATAGCTACTGTACTCAGTAATAAACACCTTCTTTCCAACACTGACAAAATAATGCTATCTGGCATGCTACATTTTAAACTGGAGCTGCATGGCTGATTAAATTTATAGCATCTTGCACAAAAGCCCATGTGGTTCTCAGTTTTGATTAATTTTATTGAAGTTGTGAAAGAATAAATAATGAATGTACAACTCAGTTGTCCCCTCGGGTTCATTAAAATGAAAAGTGTGCTAATAAAGAAAAGTGTGATTAATATAAAGAGCCGTTTGTGGTTTCTAATATCAAAAACTGGGAAAAAAAAGTTCTGGAAAGACATGTTACAGGCAGGTTTCCTCAGCATGTGCTGTATGCTTTCCAAAGACGCATAAAGATCACAACTTGTCCCAAGAAAGGATTTCACTTTCTACAGCCTGTATAACTCACTTCAAACAAAAAAGCTCCCCTGGGCAGCCACTGCTGCTTTCTGGCATGGAAATTTACAACTCTCCACCAAATATGATCAAAAAGGGATGTTTTTATGCACCTTATTTAAATGTGAAACTAAAAATAGTCCTTACTTGGCACCACATTTTAAATATGCCAATTGACGGATTTCACAAATATTTTAGAAAACATGCTACATACATAAAACATTTGGGTTTTTAACTTGGCTACAGTTTTAAAAAATAGCCTTTCCCCAATTCCAAACTGTTGATATTTGATTTAACTGATCAAAGCCTAACAATTCTAATGTTTTAGTCTCACAAGAGATTCCCATTTTATTATTTTTTTCACCACTACATCCAAACATCCAAGCAGGAGAGTGAGTGACAGGCACAAAGACAAGAAGTGGACCTCTCCCATAAACCCACACATCTGGTGCCTTCACTGGTTGTCTTCCCAATGAGGCAAACTGTCCTGATTCAAAAACAGCAATAACTTTACAGCTTCAAAGCAAGAAACAGCTGTAAATTCGAAACAACGTTTTTACGTATCGTGATGGTTTCCTTATGACATAACAAAGTAGAAATTTCAGCAGCTGTGCTAGCAAAATGTTCGAAGGCTTCCTAAGGTGATGTTGTAGTAAAACTTTCCAAATGGCCCAAAGTAGAGTCAACATTTGAGCCTGGCTAAAAAGGCCAAACATCTCCTGTTCTTTTTATGCAACAGAACATACAATACAGATAAACTTGAACTAGGGTTCAAGGGGTTATCTCTTTAACAGAGCCCTTTGGTACTCACCAGCTCTTTGGTGATCTTCTCCACAATGCCCTTGTCCTGGAGGTTGTGTAGGTAGCGTGTTGAGGGTGAACTAGCCAGAAGCCTCAACTGTGCCATTTTCGAGGGTTCATTGGCTGCAGGTGTGACACCAATGGCAAAAAAGCGAACACCTTGGTTCTTAGCATCAGCTGCGGCAGAGAATATGTCGGGGTTTTTGGGATGTGATTGGCCATCATACAGTACAATGGCCACCTTCACACTTTCTGGACCTGACTCTTTCAGGTACAAATGAGTGAGGTTAGTGATGGCATAGGTTAAATAGGTCCCCTGCCCAATGTAGGACATTGGTGCAACATTGGTTTTGAAGTTGGCAACGCCCCTCCACTGGCTGAAGGTTTGCTCTTGGATCACATGACTACTGTACTGAAGAAGGGCCAACCTAAAACTCAAACCGCGACCTGTCTGGAGCCGAATGTTTTGGACTTGTTCAGTTACATCAGCCACAAACTGTTTCTCCTGGCCATGGTTATCTTTGGCACTCTCAGAACTGTCCACCAAAAATGCCAGCTCCAGACTGCAGTCCTCGTCCACATGAACTAAAGACAAATCAAACAAAAAATTAATAAATGAAAGAACTGTATCAGATTTTTTATATATTACTGCTTAAGTTAGTGCAACCATTTAAGTCACAAGACAGCTAGATAAAGCCAAAAGAAGTTCAAAGATTAAAGCAGTGACCTCCAAAAGGTTTCTAATATCTAGACTGCAGTGAGATGTGTCCTGTAATATAGTATTCATACTCCAGGAGAGCTTAAATTAACTAAAGTCTTCGGTAAATCATATTTATGACAGGGTGAGCACATGCAGTCAGGAAACTACCCCCAGGGCAGAGGAATGAATAAAACTCATAAGCCCTGAAAAGCAGGGGGAACAAGAAGATAAGATCAACTCTTGTGGCATTTTCCAGCAGCTACTACTGGCTAGAAATCCCATAGTTTAATCATTGTTCTACGCTCTTTATGTTCCTGAAGTAATGAAAACTCTTTTCTGGAAAGGAAGAAAAATATTTTTGTAATTTTTTGTTTATTGTCATTTACAAAAATAGGTAAAGCATTAGTAATATATACCATGTCCCAGTTTTTTACTTAACACCAGTATTATCAGGTGTAAGCTGTACATTTTAATAGTGTAATGTTCTGGCATGGTAGTATACAACAAATTAGCTTACTGCACTATTTTGTATTAACAGGAAGTACGATGCATTGGTTATTGACTAAACACCATAGTGTACACGATAATAAGCTGCAAATGCTTATTTGTTATTAAAAGTTATTATTCATCATCTTATTCACTGTTTAGCTCTTCATTATCTTTTACCTTTTTAACACCATGAAAATATCACAAAATTATATCACTATAATTCATTTCTTTACAATCTCCAAAAAAAAGTAGTACAATAGGAAAAACAGATTTTTTAATTACTTATGATTTACTATAGGACAAAACCCCCCAATATCTATATCACCCATGTTAAAATCAAGCAGACGCTCAATCAAACAATGAGCCTAATTTAATTTAGACTAGCCACACCCAAGACTGATTGCTGCCAGGCTTGCCGAATCTATGCTCAATTCAGTACAATCTTTTAAGCTATGCCTTGACCAAAAGAAAATCCAGATTTGAGAAATTATTGAAATATATCTTGAAAATGTTGCAAATTAATCTCTCAGATGCTGGGACTCTAGCAAACCATGAGCGCTGTCATTTCCAAATGAAGAAAGGAGGACCAGGCTAGCAAAATTATTCAGCGTGATCATAGGAAACTCATATGATGAGACACAATAACCCAGAACAGCTGCAGGCAATATTGAAGTAAAGGCAGCTATAAAGATGATGAAGAATGGAAAGGCTATTGGTCCAGATGACATACCAGTGGAGGCATGGGGTGTTTAGCAGAGATGACAGTGGAGTTTCTAACACAATCTTGGAATGTGAGAGGATGCAGTACTGTACTGTACTGGTACCAATTTTCAAACAGTATGGATTCATGCCAAGAAAGAACAGTACAGATGCATTGATTGCTCTGAAGGTGCTGATGGAGAACTATAGAGAAGGTCAGAAGGAGTTGCATTGTGCTATTTTAGACCAAGAGAAAGCATATGACCCGGTGCTTAGGAGGAAGTTGTGGAATTGCATGAGAAGGTTTGTAGTGGCAGAGATGTTTGTCAGAGTGGTACAGGATATGTATGAGTGCAGTGTGACAGGGGTGAAGTCTGCAGTAGGAGTGATTTATGCTTTTAAAGTAGAGATGGGATTACATCAAAGATCATTGCTTTCTTGTCCTTTCTTGTTTGCAATTGTGATGGACAGTTGACAGAATAAATTGAACAGGAGTCACTGAGGACCATGTTTGTAGTGTACTTGGGTGAGTGCTGATGAGCAGATTTGATGATGAGTTTCTTACTCTGTGCATTGTTCTTTGGTGTTAGAAGTTTGCTTTTGACTCTCTTCTTGCTGGCTCTCGTCGTTTCTTCTTCTTTATTGTCATAGTCTTCGTCATAATCACTCTGCTGAGTCCAAACATACTGAAGTCCAAATAACAAAACAAGCCAATGGCCACACAGCTGCATTACACCTACAAATGCACACACATGCACACACACAAAAAAAAAAAAAAAAAAAAAAAAAAAAAAAAGCAAAGCAGTAATGGGACCTTATTTAACATTGTGAGATTCTATACATTTCTATCTTTACTTACTATTTTTGAATAAAATAATGACTTATTTTTTGATAAGAATAATAAATATTTTTTGCATTAATAACTAAGCCATAAAATTAAAGACAACAAGGTCATCACTCTCAGGATTACAGAACTCACACATCTGTTTAACAGTATTTACCATTTCGTTCAAAATATACAATAATGTATTGTAGTTATTGACAGTAAGATTAATAGTTTAAAGAGAGAATAAGTAATAATCAAACAAAAAATGATATCAACTATCAATAATACATTATGACTGTTCCTTCTTACCTTGTGATGCTGTTGTAGGTGGTTGAACTTTCAGCAGAAACACAGCAATAAAGCTGATCCTGCATTAGAAACTACAGAGCTGTCTCTGCACTTACTGAGAAAATGTCAATGCACGTAAAAGGAAAGACAAAAAATCCAAGTTTAGTGAGTGTGTATATCTGTGCATAGGTGTGTGTGAGTTTGTGTTACCAGGTGCTCTAAAGAGAGTCTTTGTGTGTAAGTGTGGGTGTGTTAGCTGTAAGAATTAGAGAGAGAGAGAGAGAGAGAGAGAGAGAGAGAGAGAGAGAGAGAGAGAGAGCGAGAGAGAAAGAGAGAGAGAGAGAGAGTTTAACTCAATGTGCTGAAGCTAAAAATAGGGCTATATTGTTTATCGTATACATGCATAAAAGAAAAAAACCTTCACAATGACAATAAGCAGTGTTTTAGTTATGTGTTGTATTTTTGTTGAGTACTCTTTCTTTAATGTGTCAGAAATTAGCTCATAAAACCTTCTTATTATTCTTTAATTCTTTGTAATGTAGAATGTGTTCTATGTTCTTTTACAGTGAAATCACGGTGTGTTCTTAGACTCTGACAGAGCAAGTTCTGACATATTTGACCAAAGTGCACAAATAATGGATGAACAGAACAGATTAATGGAAAACCACTCTTTCTACCCTACCTAACTAAACCAGTAGCATGTCTGAATTGATGAAGATTTAAAAAATAAACATTATGTTAATGCAAATATCACTGGCATTCATAAAGATGCTTATTTGTTAGATCAGATCAGCTACTCATGAGACTATGGTCACCATTCCCAACAGCAACCATTGTTTATAGGGTTTTAAAGCTTCCCATTAGTGGAACATTTGAGTTTACTGAAGCAAAGCACAAACTTTTGAACTCAGAATGATAATAATGTAAAAAATCGCAATGTATATTTGATTCACTCCACTGATCTGCATGATCTAAGGATATAAGAGCAATTTCATGTATCCAAAAAATGCTGTGCTTTGATTGAGAAGAAGAAATGTGGATAACCTTCGAAGGTGACTGTTAGCTGAAACATACTTTCTTTATGAATTCAGAGGAAAACACATGCAGATTGGTGTAATAATTTCAGACTGAATTAATTCACAAAATCTCAAACACCCACACAGAATTTCATAAGATCATGAACTGTCAATATGTGATGTTCTGCACTAGATTTATTACTTTTGTCTCTGCATAAACTTTTGTGTCTACTAAATGTCGTAAATGTAAATGAACTCTTGTGAATGTCTGTAGAACATCCGAGCAGAGTCAGGAAATCTCACCTCACTGGAGACTGTTACATTTTTCATTATCTCATACTAAACACCCACATTTTATTGGGGCTATCCCCAGGATAACAAATGGAACAAGGGAACGGACAATACGAATATGCCTGCCCTTGGCTGGGCAATTCCCTCAGTGAGCCAGGTAGATTACTAGGCAAACTTTGTTATGTCATGTAAATGGGGTAGGCAGGGTCATCTAGACACTGCTCTTACTTCTAATTTATTATTAAGAACCAATAAGGTTAAAACATGAAACAAGTAAAGAAAATTGTCCAGTAAGGATATTTTTCGCTGATATATCAAGGTAAAAAGGCTATCAATTATCTCCCATTGTTTAGGTCATCAGGCACTCGACTGAAGTTCTATATTTCAGTTTAACCACTAACATAGTTGGTTACCATAGAAATCAAATAATCACTTATTATTTTACAAAAGGTGGGGCCAGTTTCATGAAGAAAAATGTCATTTTAGGCCATGTGGAAACTTTAGATACATCATTGTTTTTTTAATACCAGATGCCTAGCAGTGAGTTTCTGTCAGATGGTAGATAGTTTTGGCTGTATGCCAAGGTTCTTTACAGAGGAAATCAATGCGTAAATGTGTCTGTTACAAGCTTTAGATAAAACACTACTATGAATTCTGGGAAAGCAGCCCACTGCTGAAGTCTGCATATATGTTGACTTATTTCAAGGCATCATTCAACAGCCTTCACTTGAGCTGATGGAACAGCCCTTAGGAGGAAAGGGCAAAAACAGTATAATAAAATGGAAAGTTTTGGTCCTAAAACTTGACTGAGCTTTAGGACCAAAAAGAAAGCAAGCCATTGTAAAATATATACAGACACGGACATATGTAATATGAAAATATTGTTTCTCACGGAGTTCAAAAGAGTTTTTTGTTTAAGAACCTCCTATTTTTTTTTCTTGACTAGAAGAAAGCTAGCTAGAAAGCTAGCTAGGTGTAGTGGTTAGGGAGTTGGCCACAGAATCAGAAGATTGTGGGTTCAAACTCCTTACCAGTAGGTTGCCCGGAGGTACCCTTGAGCAAGGTACTGTCCCCATCACTGCTCCCTGGGCAGCTTTCATAGCTGCCCACTGCTGCACGATATGTGTTTGTGTGCATGGGTTAAATGCAGAAGTCCAGTTTCCTTGTGGTTCACTGTGTGCTGCACTGTGCGTTCTCACAGTGAAAAAATAGTCACTTCCACTAGTAGTTTGGTGGTGGTCTAGTGGTAGGATACTTGCCTATGGATCTATAGCTCAAGAGGTCCCAGGTTCAAATCCCACCTCTAGCACTACCACCACTGGGTCCCTGAGCAAGACCCTAAACCCTGAGTTGCTCCCGGGGGGACTGTCCCTGTATTTAGCACATGGAAGTCGCTCTGGGTAAGAGCGTCTGCTAAATGCCGTAAATGTAATGTAAAGTTGATCAGCTACTAAAGAAGCTATATGTCTATTTTACTCTCTACATACTCTCTTTATTTTTAATGTAGTGCATTTTGTATAAAGTAGGAAGCCATGCTAATGGTGATTTTGGTTCACAACACAGAGGGTTATGCCTTAAAAACTGCTATATTAAGAAATTATTATTATGATTGTTGCTTGAATAAGAACCACTGGCCATAAATTATGTTTCCATGGGCTTAGAAACCTGCTTACACTGAATCCTTCATCATCAGCTTCAGCCTTGGACATCTTTACAAGAGCAAACACACAGGAAGGTGAGAAACGTGCCCCCTGGGATCAATTCTGTTAGCTTAATAAAAGTGTGTCAGAGTCAAGGGTCACAGAGGTCACGTGTGAAGGTGTTTTAAATACAGCAGAATCTTAGCAGAAACAGACTTACAAATTTTTTGTAAATTTTTTTTGGGTTTGTTCACTTTTGAAACCATGTGTTTTTGAACATGAACTGCATTATAACTTTGTTAATTTGTTGTACAGATTTCTTAGTCATTTTAAACTAACCTGCACCTCTGTCTATTAATTTAGACTCATTTACCATTTCTTTTTTTAACTGCCTATTTATTATTGGAAACAAGACCATCTTAACGCTTAGCATATGAGTAAAAATGCATCACCAAAATGTCTCTCAAACCACATCCAGCTTTTCATTAAGGTGGTGCAGATGTGTTGTAGTTTAGGACTGATTATGATTTACAGTGAGCTCTAAAAACAAGAATATGGTTGATTGACTATATCTAGGATATTGTGAGATGAGATTTTTCATGGTACTTTTAATCTATGAACTGTTGGTTCTTTTAATAATCAATATTTTTTAGATGTTTAGAAATAAAAATACAAACTATGCAGGAAAGAGAACATGTGAAACTGTCAAAAATGGGCAAAACACTGTCAGCTACATACAATACTTTGACATGTTTTCAATGCTAGAGCTTAGTATTGCATGTTCTACAGTAAACCCAGAGATGTTATATTTAACATCTGAAAAAGTATATGGTCTGCTCATTCAAATGACTGAAAAAACAGTCCCTGTTTAGCCCCTAGTTTTGCCTGATAGAATTGTCAGGAATTTGGTGTCCATAGCCCAAAGGATCAGATCAAATAAGACTGAAGGTGATGAATTTGTAAACCAGACACAGTCATCCCAGGAATGTCTAAATGCCCAGTCAGTGTCAAGACTGAACTTACTCACCCTCAGGATAAACATTTTAGACTAAATTCCCTCTGGCCCTTAGCAATGAGCCTGCATGTATCCAAATGTTTTAGATTTTCTCATTAAATAAATCAGAAAATATGTGTTCTATGCACTTTAAAGGTGAGGAATCAATTATTGTGATTCAAACTCATGGATGTACATGAACCACATATCAGACAACTGAAAGGAATTATATGAAACTGAAAGCTGGGCTTTAAGACAAGCCGTCAAAAAGCTGATGCACTTTAATGCAGATGCATTCTGTAGAGCAATATCTTTCACAGTATTATTATTATTAATATTATTATTATTAGTAGTAGTATTAGTATTCGTTTTTAGCATTAGTATTAGTATTACTGAGGTACCCAGAGGGCTAGTTGTTTGGGCTATACTACTTCTAGGCAGCAGGGGGCACAAAAAAACAACATTTCACATGATAAGGTGTTTAAATATTTTTTTTCTTCAGTTGCTAAAATACATCCTAAGAACCAAAGTCTCATTCAAAAGCCTATTCACACAGTCTGCAGTACACAGGCACACGGCTGAGCCAAACAGTTAATCTGTCCATCAAAATGGACTAGGCCCACCAAAACCGTTCATGTTTCTAAACTCATGCCACAAAAACATTAGCATTTCTTTCGAAAAGAATAAAAAGCACATACACATAAAGTAACAAAACACTAATACAGCCAGAAGTACATCAAATATAATATGGATCATCACTGTCTAAAAAAGGAAACATAATTATTTAATTTTTTATTTCAAAATAGAAAACCATATAACATTAAATTTTAATGGCTTATAATTCAATAGTATTGTATTTTTTTAGGCAATAAGTAGTATTTATAGTTTGTAGTTTGTTAGGTAATCAGGTAAAATGGAGATATGCATTGTTTTTTGCTTACTTTACACACTCACTCGTTTTCACCTGTGCTGGGCAGTGCTGGAGTCTATCCCAGCTCAGACAATTTACCATCTCCAATCCACTTGATATATGTCTTTAGATGGTGGGAGGAAACTGGAGCAGTAAGGACCCAGACCAACCCCCTGGGAATGGATCCTACATTTACATTTACAGCATTTAGCAGATGCTTCCAGTTCCTAACTACAGGGACAGTCACCCTGGAGCAGCTCAGGGTGGTAGTACTGGAGGTGGGATTCAAACCTGCAAACTCTTGGTCCACAGGTCAGTAGGTCCTACCACTAGACCACCACCACCCTTAAACCTTATCACTGTGAATCGACAGCACTACCCACTGCACCACCATGCCAAATGTTTTATATTTATTAAATTAAAAATGTAATTTAACAGAATATTTCCAAATGATCTTGATAGTAAATTAACAAATTTGTAGTCATTTAGTTTTGAATGTACTTTTTAACTATTTTGATCAAATATATAAGCATATGCAAAATGGTTGGTATACCCTCATGTGTTGGTAGTGGTGTTTGTGAAAGAGAAGAATCCAAGCAGAATCCATGCATCCATACATCCATGGAGAATCCATTAATTTGGAAGCGTTTATACATTGCACATATTTCGTATGAAAGCAACGAGAAATGATTTAGTTTTACCTACATAAACTGATGATATGTTGTGAGGTTTTTTACTGTGTGGGGAGATTTTAAAAATGTGTTCTGTATTGAAAAAGGTGTTTAAACAGTTGAAATAAATTCGACCTACCAAACCAAATAGTATGTTCTTTTTTATCAGGCATCATCTTGTACTGATTGCTGAATCTTGTCCATATATTTTAATTTGTTGTTTTTAAACTCTCCTGAAAAATGAAAGCACACAATTAAGACTTTTTATTGAACTAGATGTGACCTCCTGTTTTCTCCTGCTCTGCTTTGGAGATGAACCCCCTGCAGTCTAGAATGAAATGAACTGGGTTCCCTGGAGAACAGACACTTTCTGTCTATCTTTTGTCCATTTTCCAGCATCCTTTCCAACCTTGACATAGCCTATCTGCACTTCTTTGCATTTCTCAAAAGACCCATGTCCTATTTAAGGTGATTTCTGAGAAACCAGAGACATGAGAGCTGAAAAGTTTTTAAAAATGGAAAAAAAAATGTAATTTCCATAATATAGTCAGAGTGGAAAGCTAATACAGATGAGACGTCTGCTAATATGTTTTAATGATAGTGAGAATAAAAAATTCAGAAGCAGGTTTTGTAATGTAAACAGTTGAATCTGTTGAATCTTACATGCTGCTGGTGGGGTCCACTTCAGTTATATCCTTAAAAAGTTTGCTGTAACATTGCTTTCCTGTTAGATGTATGTTAAAGGGGTATTAGTCAGCAACAGGAGAAATTAGAAGGGATATTTATTGTTTTTTTTTGTTTTCTTCTTTTCATTTTTGAAACTGTAAGAGTTTCTTTTAAAACTGAGCTCACCCATGATAACAAATGGGTCATAAGAAAAGAAAAATCCATTGATATACAAACCTGGTCATTCAGTATATTCAGGTAGTCAGGGGACCATATTTTGTACATAAAGTTGGTGAACCTATAACAGAGCAACTGACCAGCTTTTGTGTCGCAATAACAAATGACATCTTTGTCTTATAAAAATTCTAATCTAATGTATGTGGAGGGTGGTATACAGAAGAAAAAAATCACACTTTTTGATAAATGCACAAATGCTCAGCAAAAGCTCCATCTGACATTTTATTCTAATAGCTGATTGCTCTATTAATTCTTTCGCCATGATCTGTCCCCCACCTCCTTTTAATGTCAAAACGGTAATATTTGGTCTCCCGATTAGCGTAGATATCAGCTGACAGTTGCAGTCGTTGCAGGTATTTCACAGACATTATTCATTTATAAAGGCCCAAACGTGCTCATTTGTCATCTGCCGTTTTTCGCTCCTCTGTTCAAAGAAACAGACTCCTTAGGGAGGGGCAGAGTAAAGGCAGTGTGGGTTTTGTCGCTTTGTCACAGATGTATTAGTTGGCATATGCAAGCAATAAATTACCACGAAAACGGAAGCAATTATCTAGCATTGAAAGCGTCCTGCAGCTGCCACGGCCTCAGGGCCTCCTGAATTTACAAAACCAATTCGTTGGACCGAAAAAAAAAAAAGAAGGAACCAAGGGAGTACTGGAGAACAGAGCAATAGACCAACATGCCCCCACACACAGAAATGGATTTGTGTTTTATATACTGTAAATTAGTGTATTTTTATGTACATTTACATTTAAGTACTTTATTATATTTTTTTTATGTTTTTACCCTTGTACTGTGAAGGTACCTTTTCCATATTTTCTCTCTCAGTCACACAATTTCTTTGCTGCTTTGCCTGAGTAGGGTCACAGGCAGTGCTGGAGCCTATCCCAGCTTTCAAAGTGTAAAAGGTAGAGAAACACCCTGTGGCCAGTCCATCACAGGGTATCTTTTCTCTATTTGAGTTTTTTTTTTTTTTCTGGACTGTGACATTTTATAGATGCCTTATATCGAATTATTTATTGCAATGATTTTGGGATTGGCTTAGCATGGTGTAGGTGGGTAACACTGTTGATGTCAATGTAACAGACTAATATTAAACATTTAAGCTGGGATTGCATGCCACACTACACCAATTAGTGTCTACACCAACAAGTTCTTGGGCAAGACATTTGCCTACTTCTGTAACATAAGATCATTCAGCATTTATTTAATTATAAATGTGTATGCTATATGTAAATATTTTAACAATGTCTTTATGCTGTTTAATGTATTTGCAAGATTGTTGTAAATTATTTTTTCGCATGGTATTAGGAGTGGCTGGTAAATGTTGCTAAGTGGGTGCTGTCATACTTTACGTAGATGTAATGGAATCTCAGGACTTCCTAGGTGGCTGCAATGGAATCCCATATATTTGTGTCGACAAATAAAACAAAACAAAGCAAAGCAAAGCAAAAGAAAACATATAGCTTATACTAGCCTAAGTCACAATTTATGTTTAGCCACTCCAGCCAGTGTCCAGGGCCCCACATTCCTATTCTCAAGTACCTGGAGAGCCACAGTTTTTATACCCCAGAGCATGATAGGATATCAAATGTGCAAATGCATAATATACAATTATGTCCTGAAGCATCTTCACTCCTTTATTGAAGTTTTTCCTTTAATTTGTAAGTCGTCTGTGGATTTAAAACGAGTCCCTAAAAGTCCCAATATGTTCAAGCCTGCATCTTTTTGGGGACATTTGGTTACTACACTCATACATACAGGCACACAAACACACACACACACACACACACACACACACACACACACACACACACACACACACACACACACACACACACACACACACACATACACATACACGCACTTTCACGCAGACAATGGTTTGCTATCCAGTGCAACATTCTGAACTTCTCAGTAATAATCCATTTTTACAGCCAAGCACTTCAGGCTGATTTGTTGTGGTCAAGTCAACTTGCCTTTGACTGGCCCAGTTCCTCTCTCTCCATCAGATGAGAATGGGCTTCTGATTGACTGCAGTTCAGAGAGCGGCTGGGTAATGGAATATGGAATAGCCTATTACAGAAACCTCAGAGCTACTGTTAACCAAGTCATTTTTTCGCATATCAGACCTATCTTTCTAAACAGACGTTTGTGTGTGTGTGTGTGTGTGAGCGTGTATGTGTGTGTGTTTGTGTGTGTGTGTGTGTGTGTGTGTGTGTGTATAGCTATTTAGGTCATGCACTTTCAGGTAGTGAATATCATTCAGCATAAGAACTCTTGAATTATAAACTGTAATATAATTGTGCTTAGATTTAGTTTCTTGATTTAAATCCTGATTTCTGGACAGTTTTTTTTATAAAGATTTTAATAACATACAAAAAATGTCATAAATATCACATTTTATCTTTTATTTACTGTAGTGTGATTAATACTGGATCCATATGCCACAACAGCTTATCCTAAAGGTACTGGATAAGATTCACATGGTGAATTTAGGCTTGTGTGTTTCTATTTTAATGCAATCATTTGTAATTTGCAATGCTTCTGTATAAAGGTTAAACAGTCCCCTCCAAATGTAGAGAAATAGGAAGGCCAATATATATGTGTTTGCAATGTAACTGAAAACATTTGGATTTGAGATAGGATAAAGTATAAATATGATATGGAAGATCAGATTTTCAGCTTTTATTTCTTGGTATTTACATTTTATACATATAACATATTCCCTTATTTATCAAGTGAGCATATGTCTTGGAACAGAAAGTTTTAAAATAAATTAAAGTAAATGATAGTAAATATATCGGTGCTTAGCCCTTGCAATAATTCCATTAAACCTTTGACCCACTGATGTAAAAATTGTTGATTTGTTTGTTTTTTTAATTCTTCCTGCTGATGAGTGGTTTAAATGCTGAGGGCCAATTTTGTTGTGGTTCACTGTGTGCTGTGCTGTGACCTCGCAATGACAAGAATAGTCACTTTCACTTCACTTAAATGCATTCTTCACAGTTGTCCCCTCAAATAAGAGTAGATTTAAACAGTCACTCTAAAAGCAACTGTTTAACAAAATAAATAAATAAAACACCTGTTCGCTTCTCATGTTCCAGTACTTTTTGCTTACTTGTTAAATTGGATAAGATACACAAGTCGCTGTGTTCTATGTCACTTACATTTTCTGATAAGCTTTTTGACTTTTTTGACTTCTTTCTTTTTAATACAAATGTAGATATTTAACAAGCTCTAGAAGGCAAAAGTCTTAACTCTAAAACAACATCAATCTCTTTATTAAGGTGTTGTTAACTTTAAAATGAACAAACATTCACATGTACAAGTGTAATTATAAACCGCCTCGGGAATAGGAGTGCTGATCTGGATATGGTTAAAGAAAAGTTAGATGTATTCTTGCAAAAACAATTTAATTGAACATTGACATTTAGTGTTTGTTAGCTCTAGTGCTAGTGCTGCAGGAAAAAATTAATCACATTGCACTTAAACAGGTTCAATTTCCTGCTTTATTCTGATGCCTTTTTGGTGGTTTTGGGCATCAGATTTGCACTTTAATCTGTTTCTCACTTCTTGTAGTATAGTAGGCCCTTCAGCAGGAGCTTACTGAGAGAAACCCAGAGTTCTTTAGTAAGAAGGTGAGTGTGATTGGTGCTTTGGGTTTAAGTGACAGGTAAATTGCAAGTTAAGTGGAGAACACAGGCTTTTAACAAGAGGCTTCAGGCTGCTGCAAATCCTCCTTAGTCTCTAATCTGAATACAAAAGCTGGAGGCGGGGTGGATTAAATTTGACCCCTGAATGAAGCATTTGTTCCCGCAGAGGCTGCACTTTAGCCAGGTTTTTCCCTTCCTTTCTTTTTTTTTTTTTTTTTAAAACAATGAAACCTCTCCAGTCGTTCATTTTCCTCAGAACAAAAGCTGAAAATGCTGAGCCTCCAGCTTCCCCTCAAGGCACCCATTTACAGGAGCAGATCTGCAGAAAGACTGTTTATTTAATTGAGGATGAAAAGGCATAACGTGGCACTGCTATCAGCTGCGGGGGGAAAACAAATCCA
>CM029366.1:12021640-12041640 GCA_017165825.1 Hepsetus odoe | reverse complement strand
TCTCTTTCTCTGTAATGAAATTACCTTATTTATTTACATATCATTTACATAATGGTATCATTGCTTGGCTAATATCTGTGGTCTGCCACCAATGGCTCTTACTATTTCATTTGGCTTTAAAGTCATTGTCCTTAATTAATGGTTAATTAAGCATTTTTCTAATTAAATTGTGCAATCTATTTTTTTTATATTCCAAATCACATCACAGAAATTATGAAAAATATTATTCAGTTTAGTGCACCAGGTTTTATAATACTTTCCACACTGTAGATTTAACCTTCATCCCAGATGTTGTATCTCTTATTTTCACATCCTTTGAAGTATCTTTGCAGAGCTATTTGCCCAGTTTAATGCTTTTGTAGCTTTACTGGGGTACTCATTATAAACCCTTTCTCCACATCCTTCGCTATAAAGGCTATAAAACTTTTCAAATGAAAAACCTAATTCAACATGATTGATTAATTGGAGTTTACTGGACATCATATAAAAAAGAACACAATGTAAAAGAATGTTGCATATGCAGGATGACTATAGTCTATTCATTTAAATGGAAAGAAAGAAAGAAAGAAAGAAAGAAAGAAAGAAAGAAAGAAAGAAAGAAAGAAAGAAAGAAAGAAAGAAAGAAAGAAAGAAAGAAAGAAAGAAAGAAAGAAAGAAAGAAAGAAAGAAAGAAAGAAAGAAAGAAAGAAAAAGAAAAAGAAAGGGAGAGAATAAAAAGAGAGAAAATCAGTTAGAGAGAAAGATGGTAAAAGATGGAAACACCAGGGGACAGAGGAAAAAGTATGTTCATTTCTGAAGTTGAAATTGACAGAAAAAAAGAAGTCTATATATTAACAGGAGTCTATTACAATCTCCCTTTCATATTTCTCTCTCTCTCTCTCTCTCTCTCTCTCTCTCTGTGTGTGTGTGTGTGTCGGCCCCTGCCTTATCCTGACAGCTACGGTGTGTGTATGTGTGTGTATACGCTTTAACTTGATGACTGGACTCAATCACCTGTGACAGTTTTGATTTGATGTCACTGGTGAGGTCTCGCTGTTTGTCTGGGCAGTTAAGAGGTAATTGTGTGACTTCTGAGGGGGGGGGGGGGCTTTTTCTGCTAGAGCTGATGAACCGAGCACAAGGTGGAAGTGTGAGGCCGTTATTAATGACATCTATTTCCCCCCAATATTCAGCATGTGCGTGCGTGTGTGTGTGTGTGTGTGTGTTCGTGTGTGTGTGTGTGTGTGTGTGTGTGTGTGTGTGTGTGTGTGTGTGTGTGTGTGAGAGAGAGTGTGTGGGTGTGAGAGAGAGAGTGTATGTGACTGATGGAAGGAGACGATATGTGGGCTCAGGGGAAATCCTCTGTTTGAGCATCATGTGACACAGAACTCTGTACTCAAGCTTTTTTGCTATTCTTAACCCTGTACTGCAGCTTTTATATATACATTTAATAGTTTTATATAAAAAGCAGTGATGTGTTTTTTACAGTGATTTGTTTTCATAGGTAATATCACACATAGGTAAAACTTGAAGTGGTGTACCTAGATCCACCTTACAAGTAATAAAATGATGAGTTCAAAGTCTGTTCTGTTATGAAGTTGACTTTAAAGTGTCCTTGATCATAAGAAAGATGCCTTGTGCTGTAATATAACATTTATTTTCTAAAACGCATAAAATGTGTGATACTAAAGTCCAAATCTTGCATTAATAAATGTGGTTGAGAACAAAGAATAAAAAAGAATATGCTTTTGTGTGGGAAAAGAATATGTTTATTTTAGCATAACAATTCAATGGTTACATACTTTTTAACTTAATTGAATGATTCATTAAAGCTTTCAACTGTGCTTACAATCCCAAGTCATCAGTGCTAAAAGACAATTGTATTTGTCTATATTTGTCAGCACAATCTTTAGCTAAAATGCCTTATACAGTAGCATTTTACATTAATTAACTTTCATCTACAGGAGCAGATATTCTCCTCAGTCTCTGTGACTGATGAACAGCAGGAGTAAACATTCTTTCTGGTGCTGTACGTGAAAAACGAGTGCTAAACCCCTTGTGAAGAATGCTCTGCTGAGCAAGTTTTTATAAAGACCTGCAAATACCATACTGGCACTGGTGCTCTGCATCTTCCTCCTTCACATCAACCATATGCGTGACCTCTCTCACAGCATCCTTAAACTTAAACTATTTTTCCTTCGATTTCTCCACATGTCTGGCAGCTCCATCCTCAACATCCTTCTCCTGATATAATCCATGTCTCTCCTCGGCACATGTCAGATCCAATGGAATCTCGCCTCTCTGACCTTGTTTCCAAACCGTTCAACCTGGGCTGCCCATAAGCTTGATCCTAATTCTGTCCATCTTGTCCACCTCTCATTTTCTTCATTCATCAGTCCCTCAAAGTATTACTTCTGTCTACTCATCATGCTCTGCTCACTTGTAAGTAGATTTCTATTACTATACTTTATCACCCTAACCTGCTGCACATCTTTCCTAGATCTGTCTCTCTGTATAGCCAACTTGCATTGGTCCTTTTTTCACTCTTTAGTATCCAGCTCATACAACTCATCAAAAGCCTTATCTTTAACCTCTGCCACTTTCTTTTCCCTGTGCCATTATTTCCTTGCACTTCCTACTTTCTTAATCTCCTTGATTTTGCACCAGGCTCTTCCTCTGTATACCCTCCTTAATTTCCCTGTTCCACCAGATTGCCTTATCCTCCTTCTTCTGTCCAGATGTCACACTAAGAGCCTTTCTAGCTGACCTCCTTACCACTTCTGCATTAAATGTCAAACAATCTGGTAAAACTTCACTACCTCCTACTGCCCATATTAACTCCTCCCTGAATTCCTCTCTATAGTCTTCCTTCTTCAACATCCACCATGTGACCCTTGACTCATCTCTCACTTTCCTATAAAACACTCTTTTGACACTCTTTATACTCTTCCTTCAGGATAACACCTACGACCTCTATGTCCTTCCACAACATGGTAAAACAGTTTGAACTAGCCTCCAATGCACCTTGCCTTTACTTCCCATCTATTCTGTTGCACTCACAAAATATCAACCTTCCTTCTCTCCATCACATCACCTGCTGTCTCCCTTTACCCGTCATACTCCCAAAATTTAAAGTTTCAGCCCTCACTTTCATTTTCCTGCCTTCCTCCTCTTTTTCTCATTTTCTTTTTTCTAGATTCTGTGATCTATGATTGAACCCTACCCATCTAAGACTTTCTGATTAAAGTTGCTCCATTAACTTCTCTTTACCATTGTATACATTTAAATTGTCAGGAGCTTCTTCAGAGCTTTTTTAAACCCAGGTCCAACAAAGGCACAAAAAACTCATTCAGAAAGTCTCTGCAGAAAATCTCATTAGATTGGCTACCATTGTGAGGTTTTTTACATCCAAGTCTTTTTTTTTGCAACTAGCATGGAATGTCAGTGATATATCCAATCCTACTTTTTCTTAATCTGAATATTTTAGGTGCACCACAACAGTTCTGTGAGTTGTCATTTGTGTTGCTCATGCTCATATCAAAATAGATTTAGAAAATTGGCAGAATTTGCCTAAAATACATGACCCTGTTCAAATGTGGCTGTTGAAGTTCCCATATCATATATTTTAGGTGAATGAATGAGATTTATTTTTAATGTACCCAAACATTCTCAATTCATTTTTACACGACAAATTTTCAAACGACTTTTTCCAAAATACTGGCTGTTTTTTTTTGTTTGTTTTTTTTTTACTGGGCCATTGAGATTGATATATGTATGATATCTGACTATTTATTCTGTGAATGGTCCCTCAGAGTGATCTGAACTGAAACACTCTATATTACTTTAGTGTGGATGGTTGGGCAAATCTCCTGTAGGCTGAATAGATAGATATATGTAAAGGTGAATGAGGACTTGAAAACAGGTCTATGCAATTCATTTGTAGGCATGGGCTAAGTTTACTAGGGACTAAACAACCTTTACTGTGTTTACATAAACTACTTAAAAAAAAGTTTTTTCTTTAGATTTGGGTACTTGAAGTAGTTAAAAAATATGTTTCTCCTGTCTTCTATTCGTTCTAAAAAATGGAAAATCTTTCTCTGCACACATTGTGCTCTGATTCATTTGTTTGTTATCTCAATCCTGGATTTTGAAAGATACAAAGCTGATTAAACAACAAAAGCATATGGCAGATAAAGGACACTTAGGTAATGGGTTTAGAGCAGCTCTTTAGAGTGCTAAAACTCATCCTCTTTCTCTGCACTCAAAATGAATTTGTTGTTTTTTTAAATCTTGGCAACTTGTTCTGGAGAAGAAGAGAAAAGCGCCTGAAAAAAGGAAAACAAAACAAAAAGCAGAAAACAAAGCAGAAAGGGAAGAGGCTTTTAGGCTAAGCTCCGAAGTCCTGCTCTCAGCTGAGAATGGATAGATGTGGATAGAGCTGTAGCAGATGGATTGGAATGAGTGGTGAGTTTTACCTGCTGATACTGCACCTATCTGACACCACACTTCCAGTGCATGGAGAATATGCATCCACTGTTTCCACCAGAAAACACAGGCCAACAAGACTGTCAGAATAAAAGGTACTAAACTCTCACAGGAAGGGACTTCTCATGTCATTAAAATAGTATCCTGAAGGGTACATTTTCAGTACTTTCAGTTGGGGAATATAATTGCAGCATTACCCATCGCAGATACATTCTTACTGTACTGTATGATAAACTGTATACTGTACAGTTTGTTTAAAATATAAGAATTTACCATTTACGTTTCACCTAAATCGTCTGAAGGAATATGTATAAACAGTTGGTAACAATATGTTAAGTAAGTATTGTCTCACTGGTCTAATTTATTTTTTTCAATCATTTGGTTAGTCATTTCACCATGTCATACTTTTCAGCATTTATAAGCAATTTGATTTTTCCAAAGGAGATGTTTTGTCAACTATTGCTCCATCGCATGCTAGTGTGAACATAAGGTTAGTGTTACAGCTAATTTAATGTAAACTGGAGTTGTAATCTTTCTTTCTGACTTTGATCTCAAACAGCTGAGCTGGTTACATCTTCATATAGATAATAACAGAGAATATGAAAGAAAAGTGTAAAACAAAAAAAATTATGAAAAATATTCATTAGTAGAGCCTTCTAATGCTGGAGAGAACTAAGGCAAAAGAAGAAAAATGTGATGCTGACCTTATTGAATATCAGCTGGACAGGAAGCTGTTTTGCAAAGCATATGTCATTTGGAATATCACTCAAGGTAGGTATCTGTTGGTGTGAAACAGGAAGAAAAAAAGGAAAGAAAAAAATTGCTGTGTGAAATGACAACTCTGAACATTGTCCAGACACATTGTCACATTTGTATGAGTTTATACATGGCGACGGCTTAAAGTTACCCATCTAAAGTTGTCTAAGGTTACCCCTAAACCATGTAAGCTGACACACTTTGTTAGAAAGTGAGACATCCAACACTTTTCCCCTTGTCACTGAGAGCTGCTACTGAGGTACAGAGGAAGGCAACAGAAATGTTTGGCCCATATTTATTATTAGTTCTTTTTCTCACTGTTTTTGGCAGGTCCCTGTACCTGCGGCAACAAGCCAGCCCTGCAATAACAGAAACGTCTATGGTTAGCTGATGTTGACTTTCTTATTAGGCTGTGTCATCATTTAAGTTGTGGTTACTGATTATAAGTTAGCACCAACAATCCCTAAAATGGATGACCCTTCCTTTTCTGAGTGCTGTGCAGGCTGAGTGCAGGTTGCTGGATGAAGTAGGACAACACCCTGAAACAAGGTCCACAGTCTTCCTAATTATATAACAATAGAATGAAAGAGTTAAAGAATCTCTCAGAGGTGGAGGAGTGTGACAACAACTGAGCAAACACATCATGCTGCTTTTCAATATGGAAATCTCTCCTGAGGAAGGTGCTTACCCAGGCCAGATAAAGGAAAAGATGAGAAATGGCTGTGGATTAGAGAACAGAGATGATTATGACCAGTGGAGGTGTGTGTGTGTATGCGTGTGTGTGTGTGTGTGTGTGTGTGTGTGTGTGTGTGTGTGAGAGAGAGAGAGAGAGAGTAGGGTAGGTAAGGGACTTGTATGTGTACATAAGAGAGTGTGTTTGGGTGCTGGTGGGATATAGAGGAATATTAATCTGGGTTTAGTGTGAGCAGGACCCCACAAACAGCTCAAGCAAACAGAGCTTAGCGGAGGCCAAGCCTTGGAGAAAGTCCTAAAGCTTCACATTAGCTCCCCGCGTTTCTTCAGCTGAACCCGTAAGCTCTTTTTCTAAAGGACAGCACAAACAAACCGCCACCCCCAACATCACCCAGCCCAGCCTTACTCTCACCCCAAGCCTCCCCCCAACAAACTCCGCTCATGCCCACTAAATCAAGACGGATTTGAGAATCTAGACTTTTTGAGAATTTATAAATCCAGGACCCCCAAGTGGTTAGAGCCAGATTAGATGGGTCCCCCCTCACACAGGCAGGGAGCCTTCAGACGGAGAGTGTGTCCCTACAGCGTGGCCTACTTCTACATCCATCACTCACTAGAGAGAGGAGAACTGTATGAACTCCGATAATAATAAAAAAAAAATGTTCTGAGACCCAGAGACAGGTGCATTCAGGATAGCCACATTTTCAACCCCTTCTGCAATGTTTGATTTCCTCTATATCCAGGTCACTGTTTTTTCACACTCTGTTCCAGTTGCATAAGAACTAGTTACAGCAAGAACCTTGTTACGTTTAGTTTTTGTTTGATTTAAAAAAAAATTTCCATGGTTTTCTCCTCCAATTTGCTCATGTACAGTTCCACCTACTAGCTAAGTCTCCCCATCTTGGTGTTATATGTCAGGAGAAGACTGGCACATGCTTTCGCTGAGTAAGGTGCTTTTACATCTTTTGTTGGATCATAGAAGAAACAGATTCAGACTCTTCATTCTCAGTTCCTAAGTGGAAGAACAAACTATCTGTAACTATTAGAACTGCTGAGTCCCTCACTTTCTACATATAGTGAATGAAGAACCACCTCTTTAATGAGCATTAAAGGTAACAACTGCACCTTTGTGCCTTAAACAACTATTTTCATCACCTGTATTTAAAAAATGTCCTGTGTTTTCTCTGTAGCTCATAATTCAAATTTAGATTTTCTATAGTGAGGACCATGCACAGCAATCAGGTACGTTGTTCTCTATAAGTGCGTTTACCAAATGCTATAAATATAAATGTAAAATGTTAATGAATTTAGATGGCTCAAATTTTTCTTATCTTGTTTTAGAGTTTTTTTTCTTGTGTGTTTCTTGCTTGATTATAACTTTGACACTATGAAATATCATTTTACTGCACTGCTCACTTGTTTTACCTTTAGAACTGCTAAGAGACAGTGTATGAATTTGGCATATGATGTTGACACCTTATTCCTGAACTGAAGCTGCAAGGTCGATGTAATGAATCAAATACTGTGCTAGTATTGTGCAAACGGCATGTAGAATTATCACACATTTAAGAATGCACCTGGCTTAGACAGGCCTATTTTGGGGACAAAATAACTAACAATTGTTATTGTGAAATAATTAAGCAATAACATTTGAGTTGTGAGGTTTGCTTCAACGGTTTACATCTGCTATGGGAAAAGTACAACAGTAAATGATCACAATCAATCAAGTTATTGATTAAAAACAAATTACTCAGAAAAAGAGTTAATCTGTGGATATTAGCATGAGTGTTCATGCACACTGCTCTAGGATGATGCACATAAGTGCACGTGTGTGTGTGTGTGTGTGTGTGTGTGTGTGTGTGTGCGTGGTAAATCAGTCCATCCAGCAGACGGCTGAAGGCTTTAACAGAAGCTGCTAAACCTCATCCCATCACCTGCAGGTCCGAGGTGGGGTGTAACCCCAGAGATACTCGAGCCCTGTGGAGTTTCATTAACCAGCCTGCATGTCCCTAGCACTCTGCCTTAGGCCTGATCAGCTGCAAAGGCTGATTTCCTTCAGTAGCTACCATCACCTGAGAGGAGCCATAACACACGCTGCTATCTGTTCAGCAACTCTGCTAAACACTTTTTAATATTTTAAATATTGTATAAATTTCTATATTAAATAGCATTTTTTCCTAATTATACAAACAGTAGCCAATATACGTCACAAATGATAAACAACATAAATTCTGTTGTATGTAACAGAGCATTAAGGAAGCTAGTTTTCAAATGAGGCACAATTAAATGAGGCACCTGGTTAATTCTAAGAAAATCAGGAAAATATTAATATGCAGTACCTTGCAAAGGTATTCACCCCCTTGGCTGTTTACCTATTTTGTTACATTCCAACCTGTATTTTAAATGTTTCTTAATATTATTTTATGTGATGGATCTGTACAAAATAGTCTAAGTTGGTGAAGTGAAATGAGAAAAAATATATATAAAAAAGAATTTAAAATATATATAAAAATAATTAAAAACTGAAAATTGGCATGTGCATATGAAGCCCCTAAAAAGTCCTGGTGCAACCAATTACCTTCAAAACTCACATAATTAGTAAAATGAAGTCCAGCTGTGTGCAATTTAAGTGTCACATGATCTGTCAGTATAAACATACCTTTTCCGAAAGGCCCCAGAGGATGCAACACCACTAAGCAAGAGGCATCACATCATGAAGACCAAGGAGCTCTCCAAACAAGTCAGGGACAAAGTTGTTGAGAAGTACAAGTCAGGGTTGGGTTATAAAAAAATATCCAAATCTCTGAAGATCCCCTGGAGCACCATTAAATCATCTTCAAATGGAAAGAACATGGTACCACAACAAACCTGCCAAGAGAGGGCCACCCACCAAAACTCACAGACCGGGCAAGGAGGGCATTAATAAGAGAGGCAGCACAGAGACCAAAGGTAACCCTGAAGGTGTTGCAGAGTTCCACAGCAGAGACTGGAATATCTGTCCATAGGACCACAATAAGCCATACACTCCATAGAGCTGAGCTTTATGGAAGATTCGCCATTACTTAACATTAAATATAAGAAGGCACATTTAGAGTTTGCCAAAAGGCATGTGAGTGACTCCCCAAATGTATGGAGGAAGGTGCTCTGGTCAGATTGAACTTTTTAGCCACCAAGGAAAATGATATGTCTGGCACAAACCCAACACATCCCATCACCCCAAGAACACCATCACCACAGTGAAACATGGTGGTGGCAACATCATGCTGTGGAGATGTTTTTCAGTAGCAGGGACTGAGAAACTGGTCCGAGTCGAGAGAAAGATTGATGGTGCTAAAAACAGGGATATTCTTGAGCAAAACCTGTGTCAGTCTTCCTGTGATTTGAGACTGGGACGGAGGTACGCCATCCAGCAGGACAATGACCCGAAGCATACTGCTAAAGCAACACTCTAGTGGTTTAAGGGGAAACATTTAAATGTGTTGGAATAGCCTAGTCAAAGTCCAGACCTCAATCCAGTTGAGAATCTGTGGTCAGACTTGCTGTTCACAAGTAAAAAACCATCCAATATGAAGGCGCTGAAGCAGTCTCGCCTTGAGGAATGGGCAAAAACCCTAGTGGCAAGATGTGTCAAACTCATAGAGACATATCCAAAGAGACTTGCAGCTGTAATTGCCGCCAAAGTTGGCTCCAGAAAGTGCTGACTTTAGGATAGTTATGCACGCTGAAGTTTTCTGTTATTTCTGTTATTTTGTGCAGCGGTGGCCTAGTGGTTAAGGAGTTGGCCCTGGCTCGGAAGATTGTGGGTTCGATTCCGACCCCAGTGGGTTGCCCTGAGGTATCCTTGAGCAAGGTACCGTCCCCATCACTGCTCCCCGGGCGCTTTCAATAGCTGCCCACTGCTGCACGTGTGTGTATGGGTTAAATGCAGAGGTCCAATTTAGTTGTGGTTCACTGTGTGCTGTGCTGTGACCTCGCAATGACAAGGGTTTTCACTTTCACTTTATTTGTTGTTTGCATCACATAAAAAAAAATACATCTTCAAAGTTATAGGCATGTTCTGTAAATGAAATGGTGAAAACTCTAAAACAATCCATTTTAATTCCAGGTTGTGAGGCAACAAAACACGAAAAAATGTTTTTTGTACATAAAATCACACAACATTGCAAAGTAGCTCTGGTACTTTAGGGTATCATTTGTAAGAACTCATGACATCTACATAAGCTTTTTTGGCAACTAAAATGTGCTTATGTAGACACTTATAAAGACTGACTCTCATAATCACCCAATGCAAAGTAAACTTTAGGGGTGAAGGAATGAGTCCTGGGGCAGCGATGACCTACTTGTAAGGGACAGGGCCCCAAAACTGAAAGGTCATCAAGGTACCATCCCCATCACTGCTTCCCGGATGCTGGATATACCTACCCCCTGCTGCACATGTGTTTAATGCAAAGGATGCATTTACTGAAGTGAAAGTGACAACTTGCATTGTCATTATAAGCACACAGTGAACCCACATACCACATGCAGCAGGAAGCAGCCATACATCTGGTACCCAGGGAACAGTGCTGCGGACAGTACCTTGCTCAAGGGTACCTCAGGGCAACCTACTGGTCTGGGATTCAAACCCACAGCCTTCCAGTCCTGGGGCCTTGTCCCTAAACACTAAGCCACAGCTGCACCTAGTGGTAAGGGACTAATATTAGTTCACTGTGTGCTGTGCTGCGTTGTGTGTTCATGATGACAAATTGTCAATTTCAGTTTCACATTATAAATGTCAATAAAACAATAATGTTCTACAGATGTTTACAATAATATATTTTACAATCCAAAGGAAAGTATACCTGGAGGAAAACAGATGTCAAACAGTGTTTTTACTTTTTATGTTATATGTTTAGCACATTTTTGCCATTTTTTGACATAAAAAAAAATGGAAAACAAGTTAGTCTTGTAGACTCAGATTTTATACAAAAAGTTAATCACTTTAAATTCATAAGTTTGAATTCATAAGTGTGATTAATTGGTGTAACTGTATAATAACATTTAAATAGTAATGAAATAACAATAACAATAACAATGATCAGTTTAGTGCCTAAGATGAACAACAGAATAATCACTATATATTTCAGTTTTCTCTTCCATGAAACAACAAAAACAACAAAAACAACAACAATAATAATAATGCAACAGCACCCCTGTACTGTACTCAGATCATTTGTAACTCAGGTTAACAAGCCCAGCACCTCCTACCCCCATCCTTTTAATATTCATCATATTCCTAAATGTAGCAGCTCTCATCTGTGTAATGTACACATTTAGCAAGAAGCTGCTCCACTGGCCTTTCCACTGGAGGCCGGTCAGTTAGCTAAAGCCCTGAGGCCATGCTTCCCCCAGTCCGCAGCTAACACAGATCAATCTTCCTCTGACACTTCATTTAGACTGCATTAATGTGGAATTAGAGCCCATTATGGCTATTGGCAGGCCCTGACAGTCCAGAAACGTGAGCAGTTATCCATCCTCCTGGGAACCGGCCCCTATTTGAATAGAGCAGATAAGGCTTATCCAAACCCCTGGCACAAAGCTGAATAAGTGATTTGGCTTTTTTCCCCCTCTCTCTTTTCTCTATTTTCATTCACCACACTCATCACTATATTCAATCAAGTAAAGGAATGCGTAAGGAGTTTTTTTTCTCCTGCTGCATTTCTTTCCAGACTTAAGATGAAGCTCTAAAGTGTTAGAAGCTTTACACTGCAACTAATGAGAAATACTCAACCCTATTACTGTATTTAAACTGCAGTATAAGCATCTAATACTATATTAATAACAAAAGCAGCACAGCCCAAACTACAGCTTCTGGTCACAAATCAATGAGCTGCTCAAAAGACATCAGCACTAATAAGAATTCCACTATTAGGAACAGGTTGGCTAAGAGTCAAAAGGAGACAGTTTGCCCCTATTTCCCCAAATGTAGCTGATCAACCAGATCTGAGGTTCGCTTCTTTAATTTTTCACTGGAGCTACAAGGCTTAAACAGCTGACAAGTCATAACGAATCAAATGCATGCTGAGTCAACACACACATACTAAAATAAAGGTTGTGCATTCTGTTTTATGTGAGAACAATTTTCATACTGTACATTTGTTTGCTCAACTACTTACATATCACAGCACTTTGGAATCTTTACTCCAATTTTAAATGATCAATGTTCTACATTTTTGGAGTATAAATTTCTTTTTTTTTATGTCTACTTTTGATATTTGTAGTGTTTTATGTGTCAAGTCCATAGTTATAATTCCTTCTCACATGATCCTTTTCCTCTTTTTATTCATTAAACAGGCTTTTCTTGGTACTGTGCCTTCAAGAGTTATATATGTTATCCAAATACAGAGTGTGTAAACTGCAGAGGAAATGGGCAGTTATGAAAATGTAAAGATTTTTTTATTAACAAAATAGGCAGGAAAATCTAGTTTTCTATACAATGGGTCCTTTATTGGTGTAAGAATATTGCTACGGTGTAAAAAAAAAAGAAAAACCTAATTTCATAAACAGCTTTACTCCAAAGGCTTGTGTTCACTGAACTTCAAATAAAACATTAACAGTCCTCACTGAGAAGAATGTAGATGGTTTGCTGTTGTACATGTTTCTAATGAAAACACAAATATTTTGTTTTGTATTTAACCTGGAACCACATCTGGTTATATGTACGGTTCGCTTTTGCTAGCTATAGTAAGAACACAAACAGGTGTTCCTGCTATTGTCTCTCTCTCTCTCTCTCTCTCTCTCTCTCTCTCTCTCTCTCTCTCTCTCTCNCTCTCTCTCTCTCTCTCTCTCTCTCTCTCTCTCTCTCTCTCTCTCTCTCTCTGTGTGTGTGTGTGTGTGTGTGTGTGTTTGTGTGTGTGGTTTTACAAACGTTATCCCATTTCTCACACGTTAGACAAACTTAGAGAACAAGGAGGATAATTCCAATTGCTGAGGTTAGCTAACAGACTATTTCTTTTGACCATCGACCATTTCTTTGTCCCTCACATACAAACTCACACACACTCACACACACACACATACACACAAAAACATCTTTAAAAGTACTCCACCATCTCTCTCTCTCTCTCTCTCTCTCTCTCTCTCTCTCAAAGACACACACACACACACACAAACACACACACACACACACACACACACACACACACACACACACACACACACACACACACACACACACATATACACACAATGATACATTTTTTTTATTTTTATGCATAACAGTAAACATTTATCCCAAATGTATTGTACATGTATTGTAGTTTTCAGCCACAACATTAAAACCACTCACAAGTGAAGTAAAAACATTGAAAATCAATTTATTAGGCAGCAAGAGATCAGTCCTTAAAAGGGAAACAGGGAAAATTAGCATTTGTTGAGGCATGGATTCCACCTCAAGATCTTTTAAGTCATATAAGTTATAAAGTGTAGCCTCCATGGATGGCACTAGTTTGTCCAACACATCATCCAGCACATAACATCTTGAACTTTGTGGAACTGAGTTCATTTTAGTCTAATCATTCTAGATCCATTTTTGTAGTATGGCAGGGTGCATTATCCTGCTGAAGGGGGACACTGGCATTAGGAAATACCATTCCATAAAGGGGTGTACTTGATCTGTGAAAATGTTTTGGTTGGTGATGTCAATGTAATAACCACATGAATCGCAGGTTCCAAGATTCCCCTGCAGAAAATTGCTCAGAGCATTATTCTTCCACTGCCAGCTTGCCTTCTTTATGTAGTGCATCTAGTGCACCGCTTCCCCAGGTATGCAATTCACACACACCTCTCTGAACACATAATGTATAACCCTTTGAACAGGGGTCAGCATGGGCACACTGACCAGTCAGCAGCCACTCAGCCCATCCACAAACTGCAAAACACCTTTCAGTCATAGCCAGCATTTTTTTCCAGCAGTTTGTTCTACACTAGCCCATACATGGGATCGGACCAGAGGGGATAGCCTGGATGCCACGTGCAGTAAAGAGGTATCCATAACCCTGTTGCCAGTTCATCAGTTGTCCTTCCTTGGACCACTTTTGGTGAGTTATAATCACTGAATACCTCTAACAGCCCTGTTAAAAGACCTGATGTTTTAGAGATGCTCTGACCCAGCCGTCTACCCTCCACAGTATGAAACTGAGTCACTCAAGCACACCATCTTGAAACCCTTTTTAACCTTCTGTCAATAGACCCACTGATGCCATCGTAGTGAGACAATGCTGTTTACTTCACCTTTATATGTTTTAATATTGTGGTGTATAGAGGCCTGTTTCCCTCTGGTTTTGCTATAAAAAAAAGACATTGTCCTGTTAATGTATAAGTGCAATAGAAACAAACATTATACATAAAACTCTCACTCCCTTCCATTCTCTCTTTAAAAATACAATTGTTTTTATTAAAAAAGAATATGAATGTATTTGTATTCCTATTATTTACTGCTACATTTTTGTTCATATAGCAATACATGGTCTATAAATTAACACAGTTTGCAATTATTTTCGCTTTTTATTTTCTGATGTGCTTGTGATTAGCTTGATCTGACACTGTGTGTCTACTTTATCACAGTCTGCTGATATGGTACTTAAGATTACATGGACAATTATAAAAACCTATTATAGCTCTGCGGTATGAAAATAACCTGTTTAAAAATACACCCACCTTTTAATCTGAAGCTCCCTTACCCCCAAGAAGCATGTGTGTATGTTGATGTGTGAGAAGGATTCAGTGCCCCTCCTTACTCCCTCCAAGCAGTGAGTGGGCTTATGGGGAGGTGACCCCTTTGCGCACTGTTAGTGACCAGGCGGCTGTGAGGCGCATTGATACCCCCTTTAAGAAGCTTTTCACCCAGGAGGAAACTTAATCTCCTTTTATTTAGCAACTTCCCAAAGCCCCTGGCTGGCGCTAAATGGAAGGAGGAGACAGAGGGTGGGGTCCCATGTTGAATATCTCAGTCCCCACATGGCATCCAACACTTGCATGGGAATAAGGCATTCCATATTTTGGAAAAAAAAAAAACAACAAGGTTTTTCCCTGCAGTGCCCCCTATAGTACAGGGTGTCTACTATCAAGGCATATTTAAAATGACAAAACTTTATTATTTGGGTGAAGTGTCCATGTGTGGATATCATATTTCCTTCTGTTCCATTTGTTTTTTCCCATACTCTTATAGCCAAGGATTCTGGAAACGGTGAACTGACTGAACCTGGACACAGAAGTACAAATAAGGAAGAAAGAATTAGGGTCACTGGGGGTGCCAGAGTCTATTCCAGCTCTCACAGAGTAAAAGGCAGGGAAACCCTGGACAGTTTGCTAGTCCATATGGCAAACACTTTAGCATCTGCAATCCACTTGACATGCATGTTTTTAGAAGGAAACCCACACAGACACGAGGAGAACATGCAAACTCTACACAAAAAGGAACTGGACTACCCCACCTGGGAATCGAACCCAGGACGTTGTCACTACACCACCATGACACTCGCTATATATAAAAAAAAAAAAGTGACAACCCTTGTCATTGCAAGGTAAAAGCACAGCAGACAATGAACCACAATGAAATTGGACCTCTGCATTTAACCCGTGCACACTCAAACACCATGCAGCAGTGGGCAGCTATTGAAAGCACCCAGGGAGCAGTGATGGGGACAGCACCTTGCTCAAGGGGTACCTCAGGGCAACCTATTGGGAAGGGGTTCAAATCCCCGATCCGCCGATCGTGCAGCTGACGCCCTAACCACTAGGCCACCGCTGCCCGCTGCCCACCGCTGCATGTTGCAAAAAAACTGGTTAACGATTTACATAAAAATTAATAATACTGACATTAGTTTAAAAGTAATAGTAAATTTTTCCAGCACAACAGTTGAGTGTATCTATAACACTGGAGTTAAGCACGGTCTAAAATGGTATCCAGAAAAATTCAGCAACGCTTGGTTTTGTGGTCAGAAACTGATGAATGATTAAAGGCTAAAGGCTAGATAACATCACTTGTGCAGAAACAGGTTATAGTACAGGCAACAGTGAACAGCAGAAAGGCCCATGGAGAAATGAAAACAGTCCCCTACTGTGTACACACTGGGAAGCCAGTGATCACATGGACTGAGCACACTCTGTATGAACCATCAGAGTAAATATTAACTTTAACATTCTGGTGTGAAGACGTTAGGGCTTTTTTCCTGGGGGAAGGTGTTAGGACTCACACAGTAAGATTCCTGAGAGAAAAAGGTTGGGGGGGACACAAAGCACTTGGTCAGGGTACAAGTACGAGGGCCAAAGAGCTGACATTAATTTATACTGCAAAAAACTTTTAACGTTAAGGACTGCCCTAATATTTAACTGAATTTCTATCAGCAAATCAACAATAATCTATTATTATTATTATTATTATTATTATTATTATTATTATTATTATTATGTGGTCTAGTGGTAGGGTACATGCTTATGGACCAATGGCTCAAGAGGTCCCAGGTTCAAATCCCAACTCTAGCACTACCACAACTGGGTCCCTGAGCAAGACCCTTAACCCTGAATTGCTCCAGGGTGACTGTCCCTGAAAGTCGCTCTGGGTACAAGCGTCTGCTAAATGCTGCAAATGTAACCTAAGATAAAACATTGTATCACTATCATTTTATTTTTTCATATTTCTTCTCTGAAAAGCATTTGAAATTGAATTTGAAGGTAGTGAATGGGTTGCCTTATTTTCCAATGAACTTAACAGAAAATAAAATGTTATTTATTGATACATCAAATTATACTTTCAGCCCAGAAGCTTCTTTTCCTTGATCTTTTTAATATCAGCCATGCTGAAGTTGTATAGGAGTATTGGAGTAGATTGCTATTGCTATGCAATGAGGCACAGTGTAGGATGATCACTCAAACCAAACCAAATGGTACCATATGAACATAACATAATTTACAGAACTTTTTGGTTTACTTCTATGTTGATTATAATATAACAATTAAAGATGCTTTCTGCATGCATTTTTTAATTAGTAAGAAATGTAAGAGTAGTTTAAATGTGCTTTGAGAGCATAAAGTTTTGATTGCAGCATACACTACAGTGACACTTTAGAAGAAGATGCTGCTTGAAATATTTTTTTGTCCTCTATTAACCATGTTTACCTCTGAAGAATCATGTGCACTCATCATTGCTTTGCACAAAAAGGGTTTCACAGGCAGGGATATTGCTGCTAGTAAGATTGCCCCTAAATGAACCATTTTTCAGATAATCAAGAACTTCAAAGAGAGAGGTTCAATCTTTGTTAAGAAGACTTCAGAGCACCTAAGAAAGTCCAGCAAGTGCCAGTACCATCTCCTAAAGTTGATGCAGCTTTGGGACATGGGCACCACCAGTGCAGAGCTTGCTCTGGAATGGGAGTAGGCAGATGTGAATGCATCTGTATGCATAGTGAGGTGGACTTTTGGAGGATGGTCTGGTGTCAAGGAGGGCAACAAATAAGTCACTTCTCTTCAAGAAAGACATCAGAGACAGATTGATATTCTTCTAAAGTTACAGGGATTGGACTGCTGAGGACTGGGTTAAAGTCATTTTCTCTGATGAATCCATTTTTTCAATTGTTTGGGTCATTGGGAAAAAAGATTGACCAGAGAAGAAAAAGTGAGGAATATGATCACTTCTTTGTCATGCCAACAGTACAACATCCTGTCACCATTCTTGTGTGGGCTTCCTTCTCAGTCAAGGTAATGGGCTCACTCACAATTTTGCCAAACAACACAGCCATGAATAAAGAATGGTATCAAAACATCCTCCAAGAGTCTGATGGAGAGCAATGCCTTTTCCAGCATGCTGGAGCACCATGCCTAAGTGGCTGTGGGAACATTGAAATTTTGAGTCCATGGCCAGGAAACTCCCCAGACCTTAATTCCATTGAGAACTTGTGGTCAGTCCACAAGAGGCAGGTGGACAAACAAAAACCAACAAATTCTGACAAACTCCAAGCATTGATTATGCAAGAATGGACTGGCATCAGTCAGGATTTGGCCCAGAAGTTGACAGCATGACAGGGTGAATTGCAGAATTTTGAAGAAAGGGTCAACACTACAAAGAGTAACTCTTTGCATAAACTTGATGTAATTGTCAATAAAAGGACAATAATAAAAATGCGTGTGTGGAGTACGTGTGTGTGTGTGTGTCTATGCATGTGCATGTGTGTGTCTGTGTGTTAGTCTGTGCAGCTACATCAGAGGTTAGGTGAAAGTGAAGGTGGTCTGCTGGTATGTTTAGTGAACGTGTAAGATTCTGACAGATTCTTGATAATACACTCCTCACACTGGCTTAGCAAGGGCATTAAGTATATGAGGAATTTGAAGCCCAGACTATTTTCCTTCACTAGAATCCCTGATGGAACTTCAGCAATGTGAGAAACTAACTACAAAAAATTATTTGAGATGCTTGCCTTATAAATCAGTGGTCTTGAATTAGTGGCAGATTTCAGATCTTAGTTTATATGAACATTTTCCTTAATATAAGAAGGTGTCTGGTTTTCAACAGATGAGAAGGCAGATAGATAGATAGATAGATAGATAGATAGATAGATAGATAGATAGACAGATAGATAACTACTGACTTGGGTGTATATACATGCAACTTTATAGGTTTTAAAACTTTATAGCTTTAACTCACTCAGGTAATATATCTGTAAAAAAAAACGTTTTCCTTTGACTTTATAGCTCAGATAACACAGCTTTTAGGTCAAATAATTAATCACACTCCTTTCATTTGATAGGTAAATTGCGATAGCACTTATAGCCAAATGTTTACTTTAAATAAAATAGTAAATAAAACATTTGTTAGGATAGACAGTAACTGAAATAAATGTATTAATTAGTCTCTTTTACAGATTTAATAACTGAGTTTCAATAATGGAATAAAATTCCATTCTTCGACTTAGCTCCCCACTATTCAAAGCAATTAGGATTCAATTTGTGTATGTGTAGACTCCAGAGGGGTTCTCATATATGTTCCTCTTGAGAAGACTTAGATACACTTGTCACATAATCGAATGTGAAATATACACAGTGTATGGTGAGAGGGCCCGAGCTTCATTCTGGGGAATAATTGGCTTCTTTAGCACCGGTGGCTTTCATGTCATTTAGATGAGTGGGTAATAAGAATGGGCACTAAGAGGATTAAGAACCCATTTCGCTGTGGCCGTATTGAGGGGAGGGGTGTTGGGGGCAGGATGGGTGTTGGTGGCAGGGAGGAGGAGCATCCTCCTCACTGTCAAACCTCATTTCACTCAGACATGATCAGTGGTATGGACAATCCAATATTGTGGAGTTCTGCTCTCTAATCCCAATCTCCACTCTGCAGGGAGGTGATGAAGACCCCAACAGACTGCCCTGATCAGAACCAGAATAAGTAGGACTCCATTTGGAACTGTGGCGAGGGTTTCCAATAAATAAATGTTTTTTTTTTTTTTATTTACTTGTGTATATGGGCCATAAAAGTAAACTGCTTCTTACTCTGTATGTAGTACATGAGTGAAGAAATGTTTGGTGTCTGAAGTTTGCTTTTTTAGTTTTATCCTGGAGATATGAGGATAAAGTAGCTATCAATTAAGCTTATGCTCACTAATTAGCATTAGGCAATGGATTTTAATCTTAATTGGTGGTGTGTAAGATCCCTTTACTTGTAGGCCATGTGCCCTGCAGTTGCAGTCAATCAATAAAATACCCATCGCATACCAGACATGTCTTGGCAGACTGACGACCCAGCAGGTAAGGGGCAAAACTGTATAGCTGGAATATTTGCCCCATTTTTTTTCTTTAAAAGAATGCTAAGACAACACTGAAATATCTGATCTTTTGATTTTACTGTATTTTTCACTGTGAAATGTACAGTAAGTAAATGGCAGATTACTGCACATTAAAGAACTGTGCATTTTCAGTATTGTAAGACATTTTACAGTAAGAAAAAATCATAGTAACTATATTTGATATACATTATTTTGAAAGTTGCAATATGCATTTGAAATATACATATATATATATATATATATATATATATATATATATATATATATATATTT
>CM029366.1:11928073-12013073 GCA_017165825.1 Hepsetus odoe | reverse complement strand
AGTTAATGGCACAGTGTTAAAATAAGCACCCTGAATATACATAATTGTAGAATTCTATTTTTAATAATATTTATTTATCATGTAATCCTATTTATATGTATTTATTTATAAACATTTATAAACATTTATAAGAATGAAACTTATTTCCTATGAATGTCTATGAATTATTTTGATGCCTTCAGACTACAACAGTAATATCCCTTATTAATTTCCTTTATGGAAAATACAAGCATGATGGTGTCATTCATTGAATATATTGCTAAAAGTGACATAAGCTGTTTCTAAATACAAAAGTATTGCTTTTCAATTACTTTATTTAATGATTATGTTTGTTTTTAAATCTCCATGTAGGTAGATGTAAAAAAGAGATGGTTTATGTCTGTACACTTCTGGGCAGAAAGACTCCACGTGTGTGTGTGTGTGTGTGTTTGTGTGTATGTGTGTGTATCTATTTGATATATTTGTTTGATATATTTCACAACATCTGAAAGTGCCAGCTACCCTTTACATTCATATCAAAAAGGGCCAAAAAAGCCTGATATTTGGAGTGCTGGGAGTCGTTTCATTGCTTGAATCAGCCACCTCTGATTCTCCCACTCAGTCTCCATCGTAGTGAAACTACCAGACAACCAGATGACTCTCTGGTGCAACATTTCTGTCCAGCAAGAAAATGGAAACCCTAAATTTGCCAAATCACACTGACCGCAGTAGGTGAGATTTGGAGAGTTAAATAGTATTTAAGATTTAGTGGGAAACATTGGTCACTGAAATGAAAGAGTGTGAGAGAATTATCCCCTTATAGCCGGCAGTAATGCTGTTCTGTAACAGGGCCTTCAGTGGACCAGAGATTTAATAGCTTATAGCAGACATGCAGCTCCACATCAACAAGATTAATTCACCCACGGTCTAAAGTTTGTGATACTTCTTAATTGTCTTTTATTACAGACTTCTGAAACAAGGTTTTCTGATAAAACTTTAAAATTCTCACCAAATATTAATCTGCATTGTTCAGCAGCAGTTTAAATAGATTTAATTAATTTTCTTTCTGAGGTCTTCTGGAATTTGGTGTCTAGATTCAACAGGGCTGGTAGCAATCAATCATGGACATGGCTAGTCAAAAACTCCCTGTCAATGAAATTTAACTCTTACTCTTGCTGATCGTTTGGAAAATGTGTGTTGTGTTTGCTCAGGTTGTCTTTTGTATTCTACATTTTTTTGATCAGGAACAGATTAGTATCATGAAGAAATGAACATAAAGGAAGTCAGATAAGGCCAAATACTTTCTTCACAGCCTTTTGTGTATATATAGTCTACTGTGCTAAAGTCTTGAGTCACCCCATGTATTGGTGCAAAAATACTATTTTAAGTCTGTTAATTTGTCATATCTTTGGCATATTGAGTAAATAAATGAACGAAATGAGAACAAATGTTTTACTGCAAGAGGCTGCAAAGTGCCTAAAGGTCACCTGGAATCATCTTCATCTGATTCTTCACTGCTTCATGTTTAAGTTAGACACTCTAATATGTTTAAATGATTGATTTGTAGATCACTGTGTGGCTTAACAAACAAAAAGCAATCCTCTGAAGCTGGTCAGGTACATGGAGTGGACCAAAAATGAGAGAATTTTTGTCATTCTGCGATTGAGAACTGTTCCTCAACAACAGATAAAAAAAATACAAAAAAGTGGAAGCTTTGGAAACAAAGGTGGATATATATAATAGATATTTTGTCCAGTAAAACTCTTCCAGGAAGACTCTGAATACTGGAAATTTTTTTAAGCACTTGTGGAGCTGAACGCCTGTCAGAAGTTGTTAGTTTCTGCAGTAAAACTATTTCTATGGCTGTGTGTTCCAGGTCCTGCCCTGCTTTGACACTGTTTCTTTCCACCCTCTGTTTTTTCCCCCTCTTTTGTTTAGGTAAAGCGAGGGATTAGGGCAGATTTTCCTTCTAAAGTAGTAGTTTGATGGGGCTTTTATCCCCCAGTGCAGTGAAGACTGCAGAGCTGCAGGATTAGAGCCCCACAAAAGGTCTTGTTGTGTCCGGCCATAGGCTGGAGCAGCGAGGCTGAGAAAAGCAGAAGAAATACAACTGCCAGCTTCAATATGTCAGCATTCACAGGGTAGGGAGTTGGTAAGTGCTGTTGCTGATCATACAAGTGGCCCTACAGTTACAGACTGAGAGTAGAAAATCAGTCAATACACCACGTATTACATAGAAATTAGCCTGGCACCGAAAAAGCCTTGGTTGATAGATTACATTCAGAGATTCAAAATTGTATAACTGTTTCTTTTAGAGTTCTTGTACACCCCCTGCCCTCTTCAGTCAAAGCCTATCTCTTACAGTCTACTTAGGTCCACTACACAGGTCCTGCTACTGTTTGTAGATATTTAGCATAGTCTTGTCCATCTCTGTAGATAACAGAAAGCCCATGAGTCCAGTTAAGATCATGATATGCAATTGCAATATTTTATCATGCATTTTCATAATATTCTTTATTGAATGGGCAGCTAATCTGTCTGACCATAAGCCTATAGTTGGCAATAAAAAATCTACAATAAAATAAATTGTAGATATTATTTATATTTCTGTATTTCTATATTTCTGTATTTTTGTAATGCTGTGTGTGTGTGTGTGTAGGTAGTATTGTATTGTAGGTAGACTGACTCTACATACTATGACTATGACTCTAACGATACTTCAGTGCAGCGATGGCCTAGTGGTTAGGGAGATGGCCCCAGTGTCTGAAGGCCGTAGGTTTGAATCCCAGATCAGTAGGTTACCCCGAGGTAGCTTTGAGCAAAGCACAGTCCCCAACACCGCTCCGCAGGTGCTTTCAATAAACACCCCATGCTACACAGTGTGTATGGGTAAAAAGCAGAGGTTGAATTTTGTAGTACTTCACTGTGTGCTGTGTATCACAATGACAAGAAGTAGTCACTTTCCCTTTACATACTGTCCTTTAAAAAAAAACATATATAGAGAGAGCCAGGCAACAAAGGAGAGTAATCTCGACAGGAGTGGGGCACTTTTATAAAAGTGTAAAGACCCTCCTTTACAGCAGGTGTGTAATTCTGCAGAGACAGAATAAAGACGTCTTGTTAATAACATGACTGAAGACTTGCTCCTGGCAACTAGCTTTCTTACTCCTGTTACAGGAGTCCCCAGGTGGCAGTCATGTAAAAACCACACATCACTATGATTAATGTCCCGCACACTGCAGCCTAGTGATTTTTTCTGCCAGTGAGGAGGCTGATGATGGGCTTCAGCTCTGGGAACAGGCCCATCAGAGCAGTTCCTGACTGTACAGCACTGCCTGCGCCTGCATTCTCCAGCGCTTCACACTAACAGGACCTCGGTGCGCTCGCTCTCCTCTCCTATTGAGCTCTGCGATTTCGCTCATCAGTGACTAAGCCTCACGCTATATATTTTTCCGCCTGGTGGAGTGGGTTTCTCATCCCCTCGAGGGGATCAGGTTTTGTTGTGAGGGGCTCGCGGGAGCGCGCGTCATCTCCGCGAGCAGAGACGGACGGCAAAGTCCTCCAAAGCAGCTTTCAGTGATGAAGCGAAGATCAGAGCAAACGCGACGGATTGACGCCGGAGAACAACGAGCTAGGCAGTTAAATCCGCGCGCACAGCGCTGACTGTTGGAAAAGGGGGCAAATAAAAGTGTTGAGGTGGACGAGGTGGCGCGCAGGAGAGCCGCTCCTCGCAGAGAACATGAAGTTAGGCGCATGCGCAGAGATGCAGACGCGCGAACGCGCCGGTGAGCGCTGGACACCGGAGACTCACAGCGCCCAAAGCTGCTTTAGGGGGGCTCAGGGGGGCTCACAGGAATTCCTCCTCGCTTTAATTGCTTTAGAAACGGTTCCCACAAAGACACACTGGCCAGATTTGCCTCCCATTTAACTTCTTATTTCCATCGGTTCACAAGTTAATCCGATTTCTGCTTCCAGACTTTAATGCGCAGAGATAGAGCGCGTGCACAAAAGACAAGCAGGAGGCATGGGTGTGCTGGTGTAGGCTGCAAAACTTTTACAAATAAAGTTCCCAAATAACGAATATTATTATTATTTTTATTATTATTATTGTTGTTGTTGTTGTTGCTGCTGTTGTTATTATTGTTATTATTATTAGTATTATTAACAGTGTTAGTCCTTCCACTCCTTCATATTCTTCTAGCCCTCTTCTCCTTCTTCTTATTGTTATCCTTTTTATCATTATTATTATTGTTGTTGTTGTTGTTTTTGTTGTTGTTGTTTAAATATTCTCATTAACGTTCGAGATAACGAGATCCTCTACGTTCTTACTTTCTTTAACTCATAATTTGCAAAACTTCACATAAGTATGCAATTTTATTTACAAATTGCAGCAGAAAGCTGAAAGCTGTGCCCATCTAAAATGAGCCCTATCGCTGTCTATCTCCTCCAGAAGTGCAGAATAAGCGAGCTTTCCATTTCAAAAGGCTACTTCTGCTGCCCTTAATATCAGCCTAAACGCTTTTTCTCTGGAAGAAGAAATCTTTTTTTTTTTTTCAGAAACCCCGGAGAAGAGAAGGGCATTATTGTTTTAATCCTCTTACCACCCGTCATTTTTAGACAGATTTTTTTAGGCTGAGATGGCGTCTTGTCTCCTCAATCCTAACCCTAAATCCTCCGGGAGAGATGGTAAAGGAGCGGCCGCGCTCACACACAGCGACGGAGGAGAGATGCGCGCTCCCGCGGCTTTAAAGCACAGCTTTACTCTGTCCCCACCCGCTCCTTATTAAACACATTGTTTCCCGTCGGTCACAACTGTGAACAATCTCAGGCTTAGACTTGACTCTGAGGAACGTCCCGAGCCTCACTGGGCTTAAACGCAGTCCAAAGGTCCAGTCACTTAAACCTTCAAAATCCCACAAGCTTCTTTTCCAAATAAGTCGCGGTACAGTCCTGGTATCATAAGATGCATCGTAAATAAACAAATAAATAAATACATACACTAATAAATAAATCTTCCTCTCTCGTTGCATCAACTTCATTTTACATTTATACAAATCTGTTACACCAAATGTTAAAAGCCTGAATCTTTGCCCCCCATATTTCCAAGAATCAAGCGTTCCTGGAGCGTTACTAAACGTGCTGCAATAAAAAAAATCTCTAAATCTAAAATACAATTAAAATTCAGAACCAGTTACACTAGACTAAACGCTGTACTAAACTGTGCTAAAAATGCAGACTGCGCTGCACCGAGGAGCTGTTCTAAAGTGGTACAATGAAGTATAAAATATTATACTGATGTTCTGAATTGATGTGATAAATTGATTTACTGAAACAGTGAACTAAACGGGGTACTGAAGTGATGTAATGTGATTTACTATTAATGTGGTGTACTAAAGTGATGTGATATCCTGAAGTGATTCACTGAACTGATGTACTAAACTGATGCGATATACTGAAGTGATTCACTGAATTGATGTATTGAAGTGATGTGATATACTGAAGTGATTCACTGAAGTGATATACTGAAGTGATTCACTGAACTGATGTATTGAAGTGATGTGATATACTGAAGTGATTCACTGAAGTGATATCCTGAAGTGAGTCACTGAACCGATGTACTGAAGTGATGTGATATACTGAAGTGATTCACTGAACTGATGTACTGAAGTGATATGATATACTAAAGTGATTCACTGAACTGATGTACTGAAGTGATATGATATACTAAAGTGATTCACTGAACTGGATTCACTGAACTGATGTATTGAAGTGATGTGATGTACTGAAGTGATTCACTGAACTGATGTACTGAAGTGATGTACTGAAGTGATGTGATGTACTGAAGTGATGTGTTGTATTAAACTAATGTCCTAAACTAAAATACTCCCACTTAAATTAAGCAGTGCACAGAAAGAAAACGCGGTACTGAACTGAGAAACTGAAGCACTAAACTGAACGACTCTGCTGGAACACTGGACTGAAGAACTGTTCTAAAAGCAGGTGCTGCAGTGAAATACTGCACTTTGTCATTGCTGTGAAATACTCGTCTCTGGAGTCTCTGGAGCTCGGGGCGCTTTAAAAGCTCTTGATGGGGAGGGGAGAGGGGGTGGTAGGGCACTCAGTGGGGCTGGACTCAGCACTCCCACCAGCACTAACCTCAAAGACTGTCATCAAACTCATCCTCTCCAGCGCTCCCACCCAGCTCCAGGAACTCGGGCAGCACGATCAAGCCGAGCAGGTGAGTGAAGTCTCCGCAGCTCTCACACTTTAGAGGAGTGTCTGAACTTCAGCAGCAGCTCGAGCGCACTGTCCCACTGGCAGTCCCGAACCCTGTCTGGGAGTGTCGGGCCGGCTGACTGTGAATTTCGAGTGATTTTTCCCGTGTGCAGAAGAGAGGTGGTGGAGGGATTCGTCGAGATCTAAGGCTGAATTTGAGATGAAGAAAGGATTTATTAGCAGGTTTTGAGAGAATAAAGTAGATGCTGCGTGATTTTATCTATTTCTCTACCGTTTAACTCTTTCAGTGAAAATGATTTCAGAGATGTAATAAATAACGATCATTTTAAACGCGACATTATTTTAGCGCGTCGATCGGCTGCTTATGAAGACGGAACCAAACACGAACCCTTAAAAAGGTGCCCGACTTCGAGGATTGTGCGCTTTAGTTTAACTTTGAAAGGGTAAATATGATTCTCTTTAAAGCCATTAAAGCTGCAAGTCTAAACAGCAGCCTTGCACACACACAGAGAGAGAGAGAGAGAGAGAGAGAGAGAGAGAGAGAGAGAGAGAGAGAGAGAGAACCTCGGGATTTATATTTATTCTTCATTTGCACGCAAGTGAATTTAAAAGTTAAAATAAAAGCACTAAAAATAAAACGGAAACAAAATTAAATAAATTAATCAAGTAGATAATTTAAATCATTCTGAAAAATAGATCGCTGTATAGTTTTTTTAGTCTATTAAATTCTGTCTAAATAATTCAGCATTTTAACCTGATGACTGATTTTTAAAAAGACCAATAATCAATCCGTGACCACTCCAGTTTAAACATACTACAATTATTATTATTATTATTATTATAATTAACGATTTATTAATTTGTTTAGCAAAGTCTTATAACTTGTTAAAGATGTATATCTTAAAATAAAACTATATAAAACGGCTAGATACTATATACGTCTTATATGACAGGGTATGAGAAGTAGTAATAATATTAGATTAATTAAGCTTATTATTAACGTGCTTTAATACAGTTGCACAGCTTGTGTGCGTGCATGTGTGCGTGGGCGTGTGTGTGTGTGTGTGTGTGTGTGTGTGTGTGTGTGTGTGTGTGTGTGAGCACCCGTGTTATTAGCACAAATGTAATCTAAATTTTGTCGTAGGAGGAAAAATATTATCATATAAAATGTATCAAATGTAAAGCTTAAATAATAGGCATAATAATAAGTGAGTAAAATAATAAGTGAGAAACAGTCGGCCGGCCAGCGCACAGAAATATTTCAGTAGGAAACATTTTGAACTGAGAAGATAAAAGATAAATAATAATAAGTGAGTAAAATAATAAGTGAGTAACAGTCGGCCGGCCTGTGAAAGTATCAGGAAAACTGCCTTGGGTCCTACTGTCCTTACAGCAGTGCTGAGGGCGTCATTAGTGTTTTGGAGTGGGTAAAAGAGCTGAGGGGTCAAATGCAGTGCTGTAAGGGTCAGTAGTGGTGCAGTAGGGGATAGTTGCAGTGCTGAGGGGGTCAGTAGCAGTTTCAGTAGGGGTCAGTAGCAGTGCAGTAAGGGTCAGTAGCTGTTCAATAGGGATCAGTAACAGTACTGAGGGGGCATAAGTCTTTTCAAGTCAAGTCAAGTCAAGTAGGATTTTATTGTCATTTCAGCCATATAGTATACAGTACACAGTAGTTTTGGAAGTCAGTTTAGTGCTGTGGGGTCAGTAGCACTGAAGCTGTCAGTAGTGATTGGGGGACAGTAGCAGTGCTGAGGGGCTCAGCCTTAGTGCCTAGAGGTACAGTAGCAGTGCTGTGGGGGTCAGTAACAGTGCTGAGGGGGTCAGTAGTGTAGCAGAGAGGGTAAGTAGCAGTGCTGAGAGCGTCATTAGTGTAGCAGAGAGGGTAAGTAGCAGTGTTGAGAGGGTAAGTAGCAGTGCTGAGGGGGTCAGTAGTGTAGTGGAGAGGGTAAGTAGCAGTGCTGAGGGGGTCAGTAGTGGAGCAGAGAGGGTAAGTAGCAGTGCTGAAGGGGTAAGTAGTGTAGTGGAGAGGGTAAGTAGCAGTGCTGAGGGGGTCAGTAGTGGAGCAGTGAGGGTAAGTGCTGAAGGGGTCAGTAGCAGTGCTGAGGGGCTCAGTAGCAGTGCTGAGGGGGTTTGTGCTAAATTGTATGCAGTTTATATATTTAAACAGTGATTTACTACTGTGGTGATTAACTACTTTGCATTATTTGCTTCCAGTTAAACATGACTTATTATGAAAAATGATTAAGTAAACATTATGCATTGTTAAATAACTGTCATGCAACTATTATGAACAATTCAGCATCTACTATGGTGGGGTGGTGGTGGTCCAGTGGTAGGATACTTGCCTATGGACCCATGGCTAAAGAGGTCCCAGGTTTGAATCCCACCTCTGGCACTACCACCACTGGGTCCCTGAGCAAGACCCTTAACCCTGAGTTGCTCCAGGGGGACTGTCCCTGTAATTAGGACATGGAAGTCACTCTGGATAAGAGCGTCTGCTAAATGCCATAAATGTAAATGTACTATGGATAACCAAGTAACTCCTATCGATTGTTCCTTACCTATTATAAATTAAACCGCAACCCATATGGATTCTGCAGTAGCTCCTCTGAATTTTTCAGCATCTTTTTTAGATTATTCATTATCTACTATGAGTTATTCAGCATCTACTTTTGGGTCTTCTGTGAATGATTCAGTATTTGTTATGAATTATTCAGTAACAGCCAATGAATATTCCTAAATAAAGTAAAATAAAATTTAGGACAAACCCACAGATTCCTAGAGATTAGGGGTTAATCCAGAGCTGTTGGTGTTAGTTTTTATGATCCCTCTGGTTTCATGATCTCATTGGGTGCCTCAGATGTGTGCTGTGTGTAGATATGTATCCCTCACCTCTCGCCCAGACACATACAGTGCAGGCTTGCAGGTTTCAGTGCTGTAACCTCCCTCTTCTGTGTCTCCCTGTCCTTATCTGCAGCTAACCTTCGCCATGCAGCATTACGGGGTGAATGGCTACTCCCTGCATGCTATGAACTCACTCAGTGCCATGTATAACCTCCACCAGCAGGCAGCACAGCAGGCCCAGCATGCGCCCGACTACCGCCCATCTGTCCATGCCCTCACCCTCGCAGAGAGACTGGCCGGTAAGAGTGGTCTTGCAACTCCATGATTTTCTCTTTTTTTCAATAGAAATGTTATATATACACCTATACAGTTACCTGTAGCCTTTGAAGGTCCACAGAATAATTTGAATGGGCATTTTGAAGCTACAATGTTGACTTGTCCCTGCAAGCAGTACTGCTGCATAAGGCATAGGAAAAAATTTTTCAGAAAGAAAGTGAAAGTGACTACCCTTGTTATTGTGAAACACAGCACAGCACAACAAAATTCAACCTCTGCATTTCACCCATACGCACACACGTGCAGCAGGGGGCAGCTATTGAAAGCACTTGGGGAGCAGTGACGGGGACGGTACCTTGCTCAAGGATACCGCAGGGCAACCTACTGGTGAGGGAATCAAACCCACAATCTTCCGATCCGGGGCCAACTCCCTAACCACTAGGTCACCGCTGCCCCAATAAAGGCCTGTTCTCTATATTTTGTACTAAAAGTTTATTTTAAGTGGGTTAAGCTTTGATGTGACTACAGTACTGTGCAAAAGTTTTAGGCAGGTGTGGAAAAAATGCTGTGAACAAAGAATGCTTTCAAAAATGGAAGTGTTAAGTGAAGTGAAAGTGAAAGTTTAAGTGAAAGTGACAACCCTTGTCATTGCGAGGTCACGGCACAGCACACATGAACCACAACGAAATTGGACCTCTGCATTTAACCCATGCACACTCAAACCCGTGCAGCAGTGGGCAGCTATTGAAAGCGCCCGGGGAGCATTATTTTCATCAATCAACAGTGAATGAACAAAAGAGAAATCTAAATCAAATCAATATTTGGTGTGACCACCCTTTGCCTTCAAAACAGCATCAATTCTGCTAGGTACACATGCACACAGTTTTTGAAGGAACTCGGCTGGTAGGTTCGTCCAAACATCTTGGAGAACTAACCACAGATCTTCTGTGGATGTAGGCTTCCTCAGATCCTTCTGTCTCTTCATGTAATCCCAGACACATTCGATGATGTTGAGATCAGGGCTCTGTGGGGGCCAGAAGAATTGATGCTGTTTTGAAGGCAAAGGGTGGTCACCCCAAATATTGATTTGATTTAGATTTCTCTTTTGTTCGTTCACTGCATTTTGTTGATTGATGAAAATAAATGATTAACACTTCCATTTTTGAAAGCATTCTTTGTTTACAGCATTTTTTCCACACCTGCCTAAAACTTTTGCACAGTACTGTATGTCGTCATAACTTAAACTAACTACATATTGAGATTCATATTTCAAGAAAAATCTGTCTTGCAGTTCTGTGACTGAATTTTCAATGATATATAAAAAGTAAATACATTAAAAAATGTGAAAGCATTCACTTACAGATGCAGGGAAGTTAGTTAATCTGGTCAACCTCACAAGGAGAGCTCCAATAGGAAAATTTGCTGATAAAGTCAATGCAAACCATGCTAAAAAGGAGTCAGAACACATAATGAATTCTCTCTTGCTGCAAACAGGAGTGGGCATTTTGATCTCTCTCCACTGGAGAAAGCACCTACAATGTCCATTTAAGCATAAACCATGAAGTAATGGAATAGGCAGTTTTGTCTAATGTTTCACACGTTTTACATTATGTGGGTGATGCATGGATGGCAACAGGATGCACTTTGTGATGAAGGCAAACTTTGCATAGGCTGTGAGATGCTCTGGGTAATGTTTTTGCTAGTAAGAATTTAAAGTGCTGCCTCTGTGAAGGCACCAATTTGTAACTGAGAGGACTTAAAATATGTAAATTTCTTGGTACCAGATATCACAGTACACCTTTAAAGGTCTAGCATGGAGTCCAAGTCTGTATAAGGGTACAAAACAATCTTGCACAATATCAGGCACGTTGCCTAATTGGATGAACAGTCAGTCAGTCAGTCATTTTCTGCCGCTTGTCCCAAGTGGGGTCGCGGGGGAGCGCTGGAGTCCATCCCAGCTCACACAGGGCGAAGGATGGGGGACACACCCTGGACAGGTCGCCAGCCCATCGCAGGGATGAACAATTAACCATATGTATTATAAAAAATATGTAGCAATGGAAACTGTGTTGCAAAATGTTTGAAAAATTCTGAATTTTCTGTCCTAACGGCTGGACATTTCCAGACATCATCCTGGAGGCCCGTTACGGTTCTCAGCACAGGAAGCAGCGGAGGAGTCGAACAGCCTTCACTGCCCAACAGCTGGAAGCCCTGGAGAAAACCTTCCAGAAGACACATTACCCCGACGTGGTCATGAGGGAGCGACTCGCCATGTGCACCAACCTGCCGGAGGCTCGAGTACAGGTATATGCACACACACACACACACACACACACACATACACAGGTAGGAACATAACTTTATTAATATCAAGAGAAATTCTTGTGCATTTTACATGCTCAGTTCAAAGAAATAGAAAGTAGAAAGAATGGTAAAAAACTAAAGCAGAAACAGAAACACTGGGTGTGATTTCATAATTTTGTAATTATAAAATTTGATGTAATTTTATTTTGATCATACATTTGTTACACGAGTCTATAAAATCTGAAGAAGATATCTGTCTTAACTCTCTGATATTCTTAGATATTAGAAATGCATAAAAAGGTGTGAAGGTGAGCCCTAAAATGTGTTTTAAAGGACCATGAAACTATGATGTAATTGCAGATTATATAAAAGCATGTGAGCGTTTATTATTAAACATCTGAATAGGGTGGTTTAGAGTTCTTTGGCCTTGACCCTGATGTCAGCACTCACTCTTGACATTTTTCTCTCCTGTTAGGTGTGGTTTAAAAACAGACGGGCGAAGTTCCGGAAGAAACAGCGCAGCCTGCAGAAAGAGCAGCTGCAGAGGCAGAAGGAGGCAGGGACTGAGACAGGCCAGGAAGCTGAGAAAGGAGATGACCCGCCCACAAACGCAGAGCCAGAGTCTCAAGCTCCTCCCCCTTCCCTGGCGGAAGGACACCGTTCCGCCCCTCCTCCAGCAGAGCTCACCGAGGAGGTGAACGTCACCTCACCTGAGCAGTCGGGGGCGGAGTCAGGGGCGGAGGATCTCACGGACAGGGAGGACGATCCGCCCTGTTTCGGGGGGGAAATGAAATCCGCGGGCCAGCAGTTACCTGGCGAGAGTTCACCGTCGGTCAAGCCCATCAGCCCAAAATCCGGTATGTTTAAGGAACGCTTAAAGGGCTGGGAAATCGGAAATAAAAATAGATATTATATATAAATAAGGTGGGGTGGCCCGGGTCCTTTCACTGAAGATTTTATGGTCTGTGTGGGTTACCTCTGGCTTCCACAGTTCAAAGATGTGCACATCAGGTGAAACTGAGATGCTGTTTCTCTAGGCGTGACTCGATGTGTGTGTGTGCGCGCGCGTGTGTGTGCCTGCCCTGTGATGGACCGGACACCTGCCTATGCCAATGCTGTTTCTCTGCCTTTCACAGTATTAGTACTTCCAGCCCCAACCCTGTTCTAGATAAGCGGTTCAGAGTGTGGCTCAAACTGATGTTAATATAAAAATATATATTTAAAAATGCTGAAATTTTTGTGAATAATGCAAAACAATGATATGCAACCATGAATAAAATCTCCATTCAGTGTGCAGTGAAAATAAGTACATGTAAAAAAAAAAACTAAATGTCATCTTCTACTAATTTTAGAGCTAAATTTAAAAAAAAAAATTTATTTTAACCTATTGACATTGCCATTAATAGCAAAGGCCACATTTGGTATTTTCCCAACAATTTAAATTCAGTGAAGGAGTACTTGTGTGAATTTAGCTGTTTTCATTTGCACTTATCTACCAAGCCAAAAGTAATTTGCCCATACTTTTGCTTATGGCTGTTTATGAGGATTTACAATAAGTTTTTATAAAATGTGGATAAATTCCCATTACAAATATATCAGGCAATATATGAGGGCGACTGGTCTATTTCTTAAGTCTGTTTGTTTTTTAAAGAAATATAGCGAATAGTTTTAAAACAGTATTAGTATTTATTGTATCGTTCCTTTGTTTTTCCTTGTAGATTCTCCCCTCAGCTCCCCGTCTCTGCCGTCCTCCAGTGGGGTCAGCAGCAGCAGTGGACTTGCTCAGAGTAACTCCTACGCCTCGTCTCCACTCAGCCTTTTCCGCCTGCAGGAGCAGTTCCGCCAGCATATGGCTGCCACTAACAACCTGGTGCACTACCCATCCTTTGACATGGCCTCTCCATCATCGCTGCCCTACCTGGGCATGAGTGTAAACATGGGTGCCCCACTGGGGTCACTGCAGTGCCAGTCTTACTACCAGTCTCTGTCTCAGGCCCAGCAGATGTGGAGCACCCCATTGCTTCAGGCCACAGGAACGCTTCCCAGTATTAACAGCAAAACAACCAGCATCGAAAATCTGCGTTTGAGGGCCAAACAGCATGCAGCTTCACTGGGCTTAGACACTTTACCTAACTGACCACAAAAGTTTATCTGTACACCAACCTAATGCTGCTTGACTGAAAGGAGGATTGGCTTTTGTGTTTTACTGTGGTTTGAAATAAGCACTGGACACTGTCCTGCAGAGCAGCTAAAGTACAGCAAAACTAAAAATCCCTCTCAGTACTGGAACCGAATGCTGCTAGACTGAAAAAAGGACTACATTCAGAATCCCACCAAACCTTCATTTTCTTCGCTGGCATGGAGCAAAAAATCAAGTGATCATCATCGATTCAGGTGTATCTCCTAAAAGAAAATACCAAGGCCCTCATGCGTTGTGTTGGTTTGCTTAACTGCCTGCAAACCCAGAGAAACCACTTTGGAATCACATTCATTTTTTTCATCTTCAAGTTGTGCTGTTATTCAACCCTTTATTAGGAACTGTGGATCTGAGCAGGTTTTCTTTAAAGGATTAAGTACATTTTTTTTAAAATCATCATCACCATGGTTGCACCCTGTGGAAAACAAAAATGTTTTGACCATGCTGCATATTTTCTTCAAAAAGTCATTGAAAATTCAGTTATGAGGTTGTTAAAGAGTCCAAATGCAAATATTGCTACATGCAAGCTAGCATTGCTTGCCTTGTCAATGTGGAAGTTTGCTTTAGCGGTAGTAGCTGGCAATCTGAGTGCTTAATATTGTTATATAACTGTGTATATTGTATATTAGTAACCTTTCATGCAGTGTAAGTTCAATTAACTAGCCAGTAATATGGGTGTAGCATTAACCATATTTGTGCTCTTTTACAACCTCACACTTTAGATGCAGTGACTGTGGGTAAAAAATATGTAAGACAATATGTATATTTTAGATTTATACACATTATACATATAAATGTATAATATGTATAAATCTAAAAAAGATTTTTTGTTTACCAAAGGGTAAATATATGGCTACATAGCATAACACAACAGCGATATAGCAAATAGCGATAGCAAAAAAACGGAATAAAAAAATCTTTAAGTTCCCAAATATGGGCAGATCACCGACAGAAAACCACAAGACTTCAGAAGTGAAAAACACATCTCAAATTAATCTGAGTACTGGATATGAATGCTGCTTATCTGAGTGAAGGACTGGTTTTTGCATTTTGAAATCAACACATCTCCTTATACAATTTCATAACCACACTGCTGAATGAAAAGATTACCTCATTGATGAAAAGCTGGATTTTTGGATGTGTTCACACCAACACAAGTATTCCTTCTGGTCTGAAGGAACACTCAGTTGACGATATTCAATTTCCATTCTATTGCATATCTGCATCCCCCCATAAAAACCTACTGCAAAACATTGAGATCTCTAAAAGAGACTTCAAAAAGCCTTCCATTCAAACTGTAAATACACCACAGGGGTTCCATAAGCCAGGAAACTTTAGCAAGACTCTTCTATTCTTTTATTCTGTCATGCTGTGAATATTGTTAGTGACAAGTTGGGACTTCCCACTGACCGGTGATGCTAAATGGAGTAAAGGAACCATGTATAATAATCCACCACCTTCTTCTATGCTGTTATATACATATTTGCTGTCTCAGACTTTTTCTCTGGATTGTTTACGTAAATGTGAATAACTTATCTGTGAAATGCAACAGAATAAACCACTTATATGAAATCATGTTTCATATGATTAATTACTGCCATTTGTTGCATGCATCTCTCTCTGACATACACCCTTTAAAATGAAAGGGTTCTTTGGAGTGATGCCAATAAAGGTAAGATTTTCAGATAATTGCAGATTCTCGGATAGCATGTGGATAATGCAGAGCAGAAATACATTGCTCAGTCTCTGCTTATAAAACTGCTTATAAAAGCTGCCACATCACTCCATCATTTAGGTGTTTTAAGTCAGTGGGATAAGGCAGAACTTTCATAAAAAGGGTTTTATATAAGAAATCAGTTTCTTTTTCAGTAGTATATAGGCCTTCAAGTGATGACATAAGAGAACATCTTAATCACATTTTGATGCAAAATTGCTTTTTGGGGAAAATAGAACCTAAAATGTGGGCTGCGATATGACACTTTTATATTATTTATGATAAAAAGATTTTCAGACAGAGCCTTTCTACTTTATAATTATTTTTATGTTTCAGACTCATCTTAAAATGGTTTCTTTTTTTCTCATTATTCTACACACAATATTCCACAATGTTAATGTAAAAACAGGATTTTGGTTTTTGAACAAAAACTGAAATACTGTGATGGACTGGCAACCTGTCCAGGGTGTTACTTCAATCGTCAATCAATCAATCAATCAATCAATCAATTAATTAATTAATTAATAGTCAAATATTCTGTTTACAGTATTAAGACTCTCCACAGTTAAAGCACTTTGGGAAGCAATGACACCCTCAAGTGCTCTGGATAATAATCCTCTATACCTTGCACAACTTTCTTTTGGAAGTTTTCCCCTTTCCTCTTTGTAGAATCATTCAAGCTAAATTAGGTTTGATTGGAAGCACTAGGTTCAGAGACTGTGTTTAGATTTGGATTCTGGACTGAGCTACTACAGGGCTTTAATCGTTGCCAAAGCCAGTCCTGTGTGTTCATGGTAGTCTTCTTGTTGTTTTATTGAAATGGAAATGTTAGCCCCAGGCTCAGATCCTGAGCTCTCTGGAAAAGGTTTCACCCTGGATTGCCCTGTATATTTCTGCATCCATTTGAAGTTCACTTTGTCATTGATTTCTTAGTTTGTGTGGACAGCATGATCCAGTAAGACTGTTAGTAGTTCCAAATCTCTTTTATTTAAGAACAATTGAGACTGGCATGCTCTTGGTCCCTGTAATTCTGCATAAAATATTCTTGTATCCAACCTATCCATCTAAATCTTGATACAATCCCATCTAATTTTTTTCAGCCTCATTGCTTGGTTTTCACTCTAACGTAAACCATCGACCTTACATAAACAGGTGTATTTCTTTCCTAAGTATGTCCACTGAATTCAGTTTGGCCCATGTGAACACCAATCATGTTGGAGGACATATGATGATTGATGCAGGAGTCATAACAAAGCATCTGCACATTTGTAAATGGAATATATCTTTTATTTTTAATAAATGAAGAGAAAATCATCTGTTTTTGCTTTGTCATTATGGAGGGTTGTATGTAGATTGATGAGGGAAAAATGAACAAACCTATTTTAAGAGTCTGGACAATAAAAATAAAAATGTGATAAACTTTGAAGTGTCTGTAAACTCTCCATAGACAGAGGGAAATTTAATTGTGCACCCAAATTGGCAGAAATACATTTTTATGTTTGTTCCCAGTGCGGGATATTTTCATGCAGAAAATCAACTTAACATAATTTGACTGGGAATGTTTTTTGCATAGGAGGGTAATTAGATTTGGCAGTAACTGACTATACTTTGAGCAGCTGGGTATTTTTCTACAGAATCACACACACTCTCTGAGGTCTCTTATTCATTATTGGTCCATCCCAGCAGCCCATGACTACACAATTTAGCCATGTGGCCAGTTTACAAGAATCCACTGAACGCATCATTAGATGCTAGCAGAAATGCTAGTAGTGTGACAGAGTGCCTTTAATACTGCATTCATGAGTGTTCTCACTGTAGCTTACCTCGTTTGTGCCATATGGCAAAGCTTCTGAGTTTGTCCATTACAATACCCATACAAACATGACCATGCAACACAGACAATACTCTCCATCCTGCCCCAAACACTGCCCCTTCTTCTGAAACACACACACACACACACACACACACACACACACACACTGCTAGTACACAATAACTAATCCAGACTAAAGTGAATGAAGCACAGTGACAGAAACATAGCAACCAAACACGCTCTCACACCATCACCACACACACACACACACACACACACACACACACACACACACACACACACACACACACACACACACATACAAGCTCTGCATGTCTAAGGTTTGGCAGCTCTGAGAGAGAAGGCTCTGGCATAAGGAGATTACTGTGGCTCCAGATACTGATGGATTAAGTAGAGAAGAAAGAGTGAATGGGGTTAGATACTGAAAAGGTCTTTGCAGTCACTAAAGTTCAGACACCTGTTACACCCCCCACCCTAATACACCAACACCAGACCATTCTCTGAGTTTTACCAATTCTCAACTATGCCCTTCTGTTAATTATACTTTCAACAGGGTTGCATTAACTGTTTGTATTTAGTCATGAACTGAACACCTAACTAGACCCTAATGTATGAGATATTTTACAAAATCGGTGCCGTTAAAGCTTTCTTCATCATTGTTCAGTATTAAACATGAAATGAGTAATACATAACTGCAGTATCCAAATAACATTGAATCTGATTATTCAAGCCTTTAACAGAGAACACACTTCTGCATTTTTTTCCTACATTTAGTTACGGTGAACAGTGAAAAAGTAGTACACAGTACATTTCATTTTTTTCAATGCTTAACTAAACATTGAAATGTTAAACTAAACATCTGCAGAAAATCAACAAAATTGGATCAAACTTTACAATGTCTCACCTTAATTAGGAATAATTACTCACAAAATAGAAATAAGTATTTCTATTTACTCAGCAATAGGTTTTTAGGAAATAATTTCTGAATTCTTTAAAAGGAAATAAAAAAAGATTTATTTTTTGTCAGTGCTTTCAAAATCAATACAAAACTGCATCAGTTTTCCCTGACTTCACTTTGTAGCTTTCTGTTTTCACCTGGTTCTAAAATTATTAAAATTCAAATGATAAAAACTTCTAATCAAAATTAAGCACAAAATCATTAACTCCAGAGTTTTTATAAAATGCCTTTAATTATTCTTTCATAAAGACATTAGTTATATTGATAAAAGGCATCACAAAAATATACATTCAAAAAACACTTTAAAAGAAACAACAAATTATGTTTATACATTTCAAAAATAGTGTATATATAAATAGTGTAGTGTAACACACTGCGCTGAACACTGTAGATTGAACACTCTTACTAACACTGAAGCTGGAGTGGACTGGTAAATCAGGGTGGTAATGAGTTATTTTACTCAGTGTTACTGAGCTCTTCTGATGATTAAACTGATAATCTTACTAGTGGATATGTTTGAATGAGATAAGCTGAATTTATTTATTCTTTTGCATAAGAATTGCATCTTCAAGGAAAAGTTTTCTTGTGTTTCATATTAAGACTTCTGAACATTTTTCATGATATTCTGACAGAATCTTAAGAACAGTTTATTTAGTATACAGCCATTACTGTACACATGCATGTGAGTGTGTGCCCATTTAACCTTATATATTAAAGAACTAGACATTCGGATCAATCTATAGTAGTTGTACATTTTCTATAGCAATTCCTTGTACAACCATCTAATCATGCACATTTTATCATTATTTGTACATTCATTTTATTCAGTGCAATTTCGCCAAAAGGATATAACTCAATAGAGAGAAACTTTTTAGCCATTCTGTTTAATCGGTTTAACGAATTCATGTATTTGTAGTTGGTCGATTTCAAGCATGAATCTGTTGAGACAAATAATTCTAAAACATAATACAAAATAAAATTACAAATGATGGAAAGCAATTCACAAAGATGTTGGCTCATATGTTATGAACAGTCAAGAGGTATTTCATATGTATATGTGCCCTTAAGTATCTGAATGCAACATTCACTGCACTCTTAATATATGTGCGTGTGGTGTTAAGCTGCTGAGGTCTTGAAGAGCTCTTTGATGTGTATCAGGGTTGTGCGTTTTTAAAGGGATTTTGCCAGTTGACAGCTGGGTGAATATGTGGAGGAATTGCGATGGCAGCGAGGCTGAAGAATGCTGGGAACAGGATTAGGATCATATTCTGCCAGTGGCTGCTGTCACTTCATCAATGGGCTCAGGTTCCTCAGAGACAGCTCCCCTTTACTGCACAGCTAAAACCTTTAGTGGCTCCAAAAAGGGAGTGAAGGGGGGGCTACGATTTTTGTTCTAGCTTTGCTGAGAGGGCGTTAAGTGGAGAGGTCAGAACATGCTGGAAAGTGAAAAAAATAGTGCTCTGTATAAGATGAGCTCAATCTAAAATGTGAAAAATAACTGGTAAGAAATGATAGTATGAAAAAATGCTGTTCAAATTTTCCAATACAAATTTTCCATTTACTGAAAATATGGTTGATTAGCCAAGATATGTTAAGAACTTGAAACTTGCAAATAAATGGAAAAGTTAACAGAGTGTCTTTGTCTGTGTAGACACAGACACTTTGAATGGGGCTCAGTGAGAGAATTTCACAAACTTTGCTGCTTTAGTGTTTTTAGATCTTTTTTTTCAGATGTTTCTATGTTAACTAATGTGTAATTACAAACATTTCATGTGTTTCAAAGGTTTCTATTGACAATTAAATTAAGTTTATGAAAGGAGTCAATATTTGCAGGGTTGACCCTTCTTTTTCAAGACCTCAGCAGTTCACCCTGGCATGCTTTCAATCAACTTCCGGACCAGATTGTGAGTGAGGGCAGCCCATTGTTGCGTAACAATGCTTGGAGTTTGTCTGAATTTGTGGGTTTTGTTTGTCCACCCACCTCTTAAGAATTGACCACAAGTTCTCAATGGGATTAAGGACTGAGGAGTTTCCAGGCCATGGATCCAAAATTTAGATGTTTAGTTCCCAGAGACCCTGAGTTATCACTTTTGCCTTATTGCATGCAGCTCCATGTTGGAAAAGGCAATGTTCTCCAGCAGAATGTTCTTGGATGGTCAGGAGAAGTTGCACTTGGAGGATGTTTTGGTACCATTCTTTATTTATGGCTGTGTTGTTAAGCAAAATTATGAGCAAGCCCACTTCTTGGCTGAGAAGTAACCCCACACATGAATGGTCAAAGGATGCTTTAATGTCAGAATGACACAGGAGTGATGTAGCACTCACCTTTTCTTCTAAAGAGAATCTTTTTTCTGCATGCCTCAAACAATCAGAAAGGGAATTCATCAGAAAAAATGACTTTCATTTCAAAAAATGAAAAAATGAGTCTTAAAAAATCCTCAGCAGTCCAATCTTTGTACCTTTTGCAGAATATCAGACTTGGAGACAAGTGGCTTTTTTGTTGCCCTTCTTGACACCAGGCCATCCTCCAAAAATCTTCACCTCTTATGCATGCAGATGCACTCACACCTGCCTGCTCCCATTCCTGAGCAAGCTCTGCACTGGTGGTGCCCCAATCCTGCAGCTGAATCAACTTTAGGAGATGGTCTTGGTCACTGCTGAAATTTCTTAGGTGTCCTGAGGCCTTCACAACAATTGAACTTCACTCCTTGAAGCTCTTGATTATCCAATAAATGATTGATTTAGATGCAGTTTTACTAGCAATATCCTTGCCTGTTAAACCTATTTTATGCAAAGCAATTTGCAGGTTCGAATCCCACCTCCAGCACTACCAACATTGAGTTCCTGAGCAAAAGCCTTAACCCCAAGTTGTTCCAGGGGGACTGTCCCTGTAATCAGAAAATGGAAGTTTCTCTGGATAAGAGCGTCAGCTAAATGCTGTAAATGCAAATGCAATTATCACCACACGTGTTTCCTTGCAGGTATCCATTGATAACAGAAGAAGAAAAATTATTTCAAGCAACACTCTCCTTTTAAAGCATTTATTCTGCTATTCTTACTCAGTCAGCATTACAGAGTGATTTCCAGTCTTGTCCTCTTCATATTCTCACCTGTGTTAACGAGAGGATCACTAAAATTATTTCAGCAGGTCCTTTTGTGGCAGGGCTGAAATGCAGTGGAAATGGTTTTTTTTTTTGATTAAGTTGATTCTATTATCTGGCAGGAGAAAATAGCTACTCCTTTAAGAGCACCCGTGCCAGCTAGAGTCAGCTGTATCTCAGGAGCCAGGGCCCTGGACTTTTTAGGGAACCTTGTGCTTTCATCGGTATGAAAGGATAGTCTATCATGTAGGGGCCAATGATATTGATCTGATTTACTTTCAGAAGTGTGTAAATTTGCCCAGACAATGTCCAATGATGCTATATGCCCTGGCCAGATACCAATGCAGCCTAGGGCAGTGGTAGCTTAATGGTTAGGGTCTAGGCCCCCAGATCGGAAGATTATGAATCCCAGACCAGCAGGTTGCCCTGAGGTACCCTTGAGCAAAGTACCGTCACTGCTCCCTGGGTGCTTTCAATAGCTGCCCCCTGCTGCACGTGTTTGTGTGTGGGTAAAATGCAGAGGTGTCATTTCTTTGTGGTTCACTGTGTGTTGTGTCATGTACTTACATTGAATGACAAGAATAGTCACTTTCACTGAAGGTTACAAAATGCTTTGAGCATTATCTTGCTGGATGTTCAAGTGGTGTGGTATGTAGATAATAGGTCTGCTTTTGAGGGCAAGTCTGGACTTTTAGGTGTCCACCACCCCTCACGGGAGGGTTCTACTTTCGTTTCTTGCAGCCCGTAGCCCATAGTCTGTTAGTTAGTGAGCAGTTAATTGGCATTTTAGTTTAGGTAGCTGCTACTGAGTAATCCAGGGCAAGGCCGCAGACAGACTGGCTAAACTGACTGACTGCGAACTGCAGTGAGGCATCACTCAAGGGTTATCATATTCAGACCACGTCTGATCCCAAAACTATACAAAAGAAAAACTCAGAAAATCTGCTCTACCAATTAATAGTCTAATGTTAAACTTCCTAAATCAACAAACAACAGCACCTTAAAATCTGAAGCTGAGACTTATTGGATCAGAATATTAGATCACTAAATTCTAAAGCCATAAATGCATATACAGTACTGTGCAAATGTTTTAGGCAGGTGTGGAAAAAATGCTGTAAACAAAGAATGCTTTCAGAAATATATTGATTGTTTATTTTTATCAATTTACAAAATGCAAAATGAGCGAACAAAAGAAAAAACGAAATCAAATCAATATTTGGTGTTGCTACCTTTTGCCTTCAAACCAGCATCAATTCTTCTAGGTACACTTGCACACAGTAATGTGTGTATATATGTACAGTACTGTGCAAAAGTTTTAGGTAGGTGTGGAAAAAATGCTGTAAACAAAGAATGCTTTCAGAAATGGAAGTGGTAATTATTTATTTTCATCTACCAACAAAATGCAGTGAATGAGCAAAAGAGAAATCAAAATCAAATCAATATTTGTTGTGACCACCCTTTGCTTTCAAAACAGCATCAATTCTTCTAGGTACACTTGCACACAGTTTTTGAAGGAACTCGGCTGGTAGGTTGTTCCAAACATCTTGGAGAACTAACCACAGATTTTCTGTGGATGTAGGCTTCCTCACATCCTTCTGTCTCTTCATGTAATCCCAGACACATTGGATGATGTTGAGATCAGGGCTCTGTGGGGGCCAGAAGAATTGATGCTGGTCTGAAGGCAAAAGGTAGTAACACCAAATATTGATTTGATTTAGATTTTTCTTTTGTTCGCTCATTTTGCATTTTGTAAATTGATAAAAATAAACAATCATTATTTATATTTCTGAAAGCATTCTTTGTTTACAGCATTTTATCACACCTGCCTAAAACTTTTGCACAGTACTGTATATGAGATAATGATAAGGATTTTGATGTCCTGTGTCTCACAGAAACCTGGGTTAAACCTGACAAGTTTATTACATTAAATAAAATCATCACTACAGGTTACAGCTATGTATACAATCCTCACTTAAGTGACAGAAACACACAGGCTATCATAGGGTGTCCTAATTTTTTGACATGACTGTAGATATAGATCAAAACCTAAAACCAACAGAGAGGTTGGCCTACTTCAATCCAGTTCTGCAGGTCGAACTCATCTGAGCTATTTCATCATCCAAATTGTCTACTTGCATCCTTGACTCAGTCCCTTCCAGACTATTTAAAGTGGTCATATCAGTAATAATTAGATCCAGTAGTTGTATTCATATCTGCATAAGAATAATATATCTGAGAAATTTCAGTCCGGCTTTGAGCCCTACCATACCATTGAAACAGAGCTAGTGAGATTAGTAAACAATCTCCTAATGGCATCTCACAAAGGGGCGGTATCCTTACTAGTTCTTTTAGTTGATAAACTCAAATTAAAACTGAGAATTGTGTAAGAGAAATAAAAGAGTAGATGTCACTCAATAATCGTATGTTAAAATCTTTTGTATCTAAAGGCAGTTTTGCTGGTCCTACAGTGCATCCAGAAGGTATTCACAGTGCTAAACCTTTTTCACATTTTGCTATGTTACAGCCTTATTCTTTATTCATTCATTTTCTGCCGCTTGTCCCAAGCAGGTTCGCGCTGGAGTCCATCACATGGGGACACACCCTGGACAGGTCGCCAGCCCATTGCAGGGAGGACTATGAAGGGGACAGTACCTTGCTTAAGGGTACCTCAGGGCAACCTATTGGGAAGGGGATCAAACCCCCGATCCTCCGATCATGCAGCCAACACCCTAACCACTAGGCCACCACTGCCCCCAGCCTTACACTAAAATGGATTAAATACATTTCTTTCCTCAAAATTCTACACACAGTACCCCATAATGATAAAGTCAAGTCAAGTGAGTTTTATTTATATTACGCTTTTTATAGCTGTTGTTGTCACAAAACAGCTTTACAGAATCCAGAATCCAGGGCGACAGAGGCAAGGAAAAACTCCCTAAAACTGGAGGAAGAAACCTTGGGAGGAACCAAGGCTCTAAAGGGGAACCCATCCTCCTATGGTCAACACCAGATAATAAAGACGGAAAAGAGTGCATTTTATAGAGTTATGGTAAAGTATGAGTTACTATAAAAGAGTCTGTTAGTTTGCAATTGGAAGTTTGATTAGCTAATAGTGGTGGTTCTTCCTGACTGGGTGAAGCCTTTGTTAGTCTTAGTTTGTGGTAGCAGCATGTGGATGACACAGTACGATGTAGCTGATCTGAAGTTCAGGTGGGGAGAGAAATCTGTTGATGGCCAGTATGGAGTTCAGGAAGCCCTCATGATAATTGATAGACTTGGATGGGGCCTTTGCTTTTCCAGAAATGCCTAAGCTGCCCACCGTATAGGTGGTGGACAGCCATCCATCTCAAACAGAGCGAGAGAAATTAGTTCTGTTTTAATTCATGAACCCCTGGATCTGCACCTCTTAACTAACAGCAAGATTAATTACTAAAAGCCTGACTAAATAAGTATATTTTTAGTCTAGTCTTAAATACTGAGAGTATGTCTGAGTCCTGGACAAAATTCTGGGAACTGTTAGAAAACCAGCACCTTGAGATGTAAGTAAGCTTAGGGGTTCCTAACTTTGGATAAGCTCAGATAGATACTCTGAGTGAGGCTGTTTAGAGCTTTGTAAACCAGTAGTAAAATTTTATAGTCAATGCAGAATTTCATAGGAAGCCAGTGAGGTCTAGATAATATCAGACTAATGTGATGAAATTTTCTAGATCTAGCAAGGACTCTAGCTGCTGTGTTCTGGACTAACTGGAGTTGATGAAGACTTTTACTAGAAACTCCTGACTGCAGGACATTACAATAATCTGGTCCTGAGGTGATAAATGTATGTATCAGTATTTCTGCATCATGTAGGGTGAGTGTGCTTCTAAGTTTAGCAATATTTCTAAGGTGAAGGAAAGCTATTTTAGTAATATTTCCATCGTGTGTATCCAGAGATAAATACAAGTCAGTTGTGACCCTCAGGCTTTTGACAGTGTTTTTAAGATAACTGTAAATTTATCTTTTCAGAATTTAACATAAAAAAATGTAGTGACATCCACTCATCCACTAATTTCTCTTATACAATCCTCTATCTTTTTTAATTTAAGTTTAGCTGAATCACTGCCTGGTACAGGAACGGCAATATCTTGAGTCTCCAACGAGTAGTGAGAACAGCTGAGAAGATCGTCAGGGTCTCTCTGCCTTCTGTTCAGGACATTTTCTCCACTTGCTGCATCCACAAAGCAAACAGCATTGTAGTTGATCCCACACCCATCCCACACACTCTTCTCCATCCAGCTGTTCAGGAAAAGACACAGTTTCTTCCCCCTGGCCATCAGACTCTTGAACAGTAATTGACTCTTCTCCCCTTTCTGCTCCTTTCATAAACCATTCTATCTACCTATTACATAGTCACTTTACTGTTATTATTACTATTTAATTTGCACTCCACACTTTTTAACAATAACAAAGCTGCTTCATTAGACTGCTGCTCTGTACAGTATAGTTACAATACTGCTGCTCTGTTCCACCCACATTTATGCACATACTGCCTGTTTCTTGTTGGATGAATGTCCCCTGTCTTTGCTATTGTTTTTGTAATAATTGTTGTCTGTTTCCACTTGTTGGTCTTGTCTGTACTTGTCTTGTGTTCTATGTAATTTTAGATTTTGTCTTATGTGTAGCACCAGGGTCCCTGAGGAATGTTGTTTCGCTTCACTGTGTACTGTGTATATGGTTGAAATGTCAATAAAACCTACTTGACTGATTTATCATCTGGATTAGCTGAAATATATAGCTGTGTGTCATCAACTGGAATAAAGTAGATTAACCTCTCTGTTGGTATTAGGTTTTGATCTATATCTATATCTGTCTCAGGCAGCAGACATGGTGGGTTTGTTGTTTGGTTTTGGATTTCCTGCCAATGATTTCAGTCTTATTGCTAAAGAAATCCATAAAATGATTGCTAATATATATTGCAGGTATCTGACTTTCAGATCCTCCATGGTTCTTCATAAGTCTAGATATTGTGTTGAATAAAAATCTAGGATTATTTTTATTGGACTCTATTAATGTGGATAAGTAGGCTGAGTGTGCTAATGTAAGTGCCCTCTTATATTGTGTGAAGCTGTCCTGCCAGGTAGAGTGAAATGATATTAAATTTGTCTGCCGCCATTTACATTCTAGTTTGCATGCCTTTTATTTTAGAGCAGGTTTGATCGGTGTAACATGGAACATGCTTTTTTTGTCCAATTCTTTTGCGTTGTAATGGTGCTACATTAATGTGGAACAAAACTTCCCTTAAACATTCAGTTAGATTATCCAGCTCTTGTGGACCAGATTGAAAACTATTAACTGTTGACAAGTCTTTTTGATTATGATGCTACAAATTGGCACACTTATTTGTGGGCAGTTTCTCCCATTCTTCTTTGCAGAACCTCTCAAGCTCCATCAGGTTGGATGAGGAGCATCGATGCACAGCAATTTTCAGATCTCTCCAGAGATGTTCAATCAAATGTTCAAGGGTTTTTTTCTGGACCACTTAAAGATATTCATAGAGTTGTTCCAAAGCCACTCCTTTGTTATCTTGGCTGTGTGCTTAGGGTCGTTGTCCCGTTGGAAGAAGAACCTTCACCCCAGTCCGATGTCCAGAGCACTCTGGAGCAGGTTATCATCAAGGATGTCTCTGTACATTCCTGTGATGTACATGCTGCATCTTTACCTCAGTCCTGACTATTCTTTCATTTCCTACTGCAGAAAAAACATCTCCACATCTTTTTGCTGCCTCCACCTTGCTTTACTGTAGGGATGGTATTGGTCAAGTGATGAGTGGTACCTGGTTTCTACCAGACATTCTTGGCATTCAAGCCAAAGAGTCCAATCTTTGTTTCATCAGACAATTTTGTTTCTCATGGCCTGAGAGTCCTTCAGGTGCCTTTTGGCAGCCTCCAGGCAGGCTGTCTTGTGCTTTTTACTAAGGAGTAGTTTCCATCTGTACACTCTACCATACAGACCCGTTTGCTGCATTGCTGCAGAAATGATTGTCCTTCTGGAAGCTTCTCCTCTCAAAAACAGAGTGATGCTGGAGCTCTGTCAGAGTGACCATCAGATTCTTAATCACCTCTTTTACTAAGGCACTTCTACCCCGATCAGTCTGCATAAATGTGCCACCTTATTATTTCAGAAGTTGGCTAAATATTATTGCTTCATATCCTATCACAAGCACTCTCAGAGCAAAACTTAATGCCAAGTTGCTCCACTGTCCCTGTATGTAGAAGGTGTAAGGCAGTGGCTTAGACTGTCTGCTCAATGCCATAAGTCAAGTCAAGTAGGATTTTATTGTAATTTCAACCATATACACAGTACATAGCGAAATGAAATAACGTTCCTCCAGGACCCTGGTGCTACACATAAGACACGACATGAGACACGACATAAGACAAACAAACAGTGCAACAACAACAGCCAGAACAGTAGACAGAACATGCAGTGAATTCATCCGACGCTGCTTTGTTCTTGAAGTGATGCAGAACAAAGCAGCCGATGTTACTGGAGGCAAATGTATACATGAATCCAGGTTAATAATGAACAAAACACTGAAATTAAACAAATAAACACAAAATTAAGCACTTAATGTAAGGTTACAAGAGACACAAACATGGCACATAACCAACATTATACCCTTGAGCAAGTTATCATTCCCAATACTGCTTTGTGGGTGCTGAATATATGGCAACCTACTGCTACACTGGTGTATGGGTTAAATGCAGAGAAAGCATTTTAACGTGGTGCTTTGTTGTGCTGTGTGGAGTGTTGTGCTCTGGTATTCACAATAACAATTAGGTCTTTCTAAATCTATAAATCTCACAATCTTATTTGAATCTTGGAAAAGTGGATGTGCTTTGACCTTAGTTGAAGTTGCATTATGTAATGGTGCATTTGTATGCTTTTGCTTGTATTTGCCAATCTGAAGGGAGCAGTTAGCAGGCAGTCCAAAGTGTTTACAAAACAAAATGTGTATGAGGCAGAAGAAGAGACATGTAGGACTCAGGAATTTGTGGTGGATTAATCAGATGAAGTCATGTTCATTTATGTTCATTTATGTTAATAATACTGTTTAATAATACTGTTTGGGGTCCATCCTTTGGATCCAATTGGATATTGGATTTGATAAATTAATAAGGGATTAATTGAGCAGAAAAACTGTTCAAGGGCCACAGTATGTTTTACTATGAGGAACACCTGACAGGGGCAAGAGCAGGACACAAATTAACATGCAAACAAGGGCATGACTAAGGCAAGGAACAAAAAGATAATGACATAGCAAATGGTAAAGAAAGACACAAGGCAAAAATACAAAGCAGGGGCAAAACATTACAACCAGTCAGAAACACTGCCTGCAGGGGCATCATGGGATCAATCATAAAAAGTGTCTTATACTTTGTATTAAGTTCTACTGACTTTCATTCCTCTCTTCTCTAGAGCTTATCACCACAATTCCAGGGTCTCCGCAAGCTGAGAAACATAGTCCATGGGGACTCATGTCTAACCTCCATTACTGTCCATTACGAATGCATGTGCAGCATTGACCCTTGATGTAATCCCCCCTCTACCTTAAACATACTTCGCTCTTACTGTAGACCTTACTACTGTCACACAAATCCTATTCCACTCTGACATACTTCACCACCACTCCTGACATCATCATACAATTCCATAACTCCTCCCTAGACACCCTGTCAAATGCTTCCAAACAGATATAGATATGAATAAAAACCTAATACCAACAGAGAGGCTATCCTTTTTTTTTTAATTCTGCAGATCGATCTCATCTCAGCTATCTTACAAATCCTTTACTTGCGTCCTTAATTCACTCCCTACCAAACTACTTATAGATGTCATGCCAGTAAAAACCATAACAATTATTATGATGTCCCGCAAGGCTCTGTCTTGGTTCCTCTACTTTTCATATTATACATGCTCCCTCTGGGGTGTTTTACTTGGAAACATGGGATCAGCGCCCACTGTTACGCTGATGACACACAACTATATATTTCAGCTAAACCAAGTGATAAACTCAAATATAAAAAGATTGAGAATGTATATGAGAAATAAAAGAGTGGATGTCACTCAGTTTTCTTATTTTAAATTCTGAAAAGACAGGTTCACACTACATGACGCAGAAATATTACGACTAGATTACAACTAGATAAAACTAGATTATTGTAATGCCTTGCTGTCAGGATGTTCCAGTAAAAGCCTTTATAAACCCCAGTTACTCCAGAACGCAGCAGCTAGAGTCCACACTTGATCTAGAAAATTTGATCACATTAGTCTGAAATTATCTAGACTTCCTAATTGGCTTCCTTTGAAATTCCTCATTGACTATATAAAGCCCTAAAAGGCCTCTCTCTCGAGTATCTTTCTCCAGTTATAAACCCCCACAATTACTTAGATTACAAGGTGCTGGTTTTCTAACAGTTCCCAGAATTTTGAAAACAACAACCAGGGGAAGAGTTTTTTCATTCAAAGCCCCCCATCTCTGGAACAGTCTTCCAGCTGCTGTCCAAGATGCAAGCTGAAAACCTTCTTGTTTAGGCAGGCTTTTAGTAATTAATCTTCCTATCAGTTAAAAGGTGCAGATGTAAGAGTCCACAGATACAGAGAATTACAGTAAACTGGGATGTTGGTTCTGCCAGCGCATCACTCTCACATGATCACTTGTGTGATGGAACATTATCCAAAATTCCTCTACCCACCTGAACTTCAGATCAGCTACATCAATCTGGATCATCTGCTCATCTGCTGCATGAGCTGCTGCCACTAACTAACTAAGGTTTACAAAAGTTTCACCCACTCAAACAGAACCACCACCTCCAATTACAGACTCTAATGGACCTCTTTTATTCATACTTTACCAAAACTCATCGCTAAATCAGTTAATTAATAAATAGCTCCTTCTGACCTTCTGTATACTTTAACACTAAAAATAGGGTCTTTTTCTGAGCATGATATTTTTTTATATACCATATTGCTGCTTGCCAATCACAACTTCTTTTCAATATTTCGCGTCTACTACTCTTTCCCATAACTTCATGCTGTGGCTAATCAACTTTATCCCTCTGTAGTATAGTACAGCTCCAGCATCACCCTTATTCTTTAAAATCAGTACCAGTACACTTCTTCTACATTTCTCAGGGATCCTCTCACTCTCCAAAACTGTGTTAAACAATCTGGTTAGAAACTCCACTGCCATCTCTCCCAAACACCTCCATGCTTTCACAGGTCAATTCGGACCAAGAGCCTTTCCACTATTACCCATCATAGCTGCCCTTACTTCCACCTTGCTAATCCATTGCACATCCTGGTTCACTATTCTCACATCATTCAAACTTCTCTCTAATTTTCTTCATTCATCATCCACTCAGTGTATTTATTCCATCTGTTTTCATCTTCATCTCACTGACTATCCCACTTCTTTGCCAGCCTCTTCCTTTGTATACACTCCTGAACTTCCTCAGTCAACCATCAGGTTACGTTTTCTAGCTGTCTCCCTTTCCACTTCTGTTATAACTGCCCAGCAACCTGGTAACTCTTCACCCCCAGTGCATTCCTTAACTCCACCTTAAAGTCTACCTTCTTTTCCCTTGGGTATATCCTCCATCACTTTATCACTCCATGACTGCAATACAAAAGCTTCTCTTCCATTTCACCATTCTATTAAAAAAGCCTTGAATTATGGATGAGTTAAAAAGACAGAAAACAGATCTTCATCTGTGTTTTAATATTTTAACATTTAATGTTTAATCTGTGTTTTAATATTTTACAAACACATATGGATGCACTCTTATGCTGTTACCCAGTTGTAAACCATGACCAGATGGAAGTTTGTTGGAGTGAAACCTTAATTTAGCTGACTCATTTTCTTGTCAGGCCAATTTCAGCCTGAAACAGCCTAAAACTCTTCACACTGTAAACCCATTTCAGACAAATGAATATGTCTTTGCTGAAATTTTATACAATCAGACAATGTTTCTATAAATAGCTTTACACTTGTTCACAAAAAGGAACAAGCAATTAAAAGCCTTTTTTTTTTTTTTTTAAATATATCCAAGTATCCCTTAAAAGCCCCGCCTAATGCCACCCAACTCATCTCTCCTAGTGTTAGCCTGCAGACAGAAGATGGAATCAGTTTAAGCTGTAGTGCTAAATGTCGAGCTGTACACAGTAGAGAGCTTACGCTGTGCATGAGTTTTTTGCAAGAATTTACACAGACCCCTTTAGAGGAAGGTCAGCTAGGACCAAAATGCATTAGTCAAGTCTTGACATGAAGAATGACCTAATGAGTGTCTGAGTAGCATCAGTGGAGCTGAAGGGATGACTTTTCCTGATGTTGTAAAGAAGGTACCTGTGTGTTCAGGAAAGATTAAAAGGAAAGGTTCTTCTCACAAATGACACCCAGATTCTGTGCTTCCAGTTCTTCTCGGAGTGATGACTGTTTTCAAAAGTGCTGGCAATGTTGGGTTGAATCAAAAGAGCCAGTATATAAAGAAAAATCAGTACATCAGATTTACCTGCATCCTGAGTATGTGGAAATCACAAAGCAGGCAAATACTTTTCACAGTACTGTGTGGAAAACATTGTACGTCATAAGTGGAATCAGAGAAAATGTGAAATTAAAGAGAAAGTAGAATAGGCTATACATATACAATTGTGTACTGTAAGGTAATCAAACAATGCAATGTGGCGGCAAATGCTATGTGAGTGCAGAAACTCAAGTCACTCAAGTTGCACATTATTTGCCCCCACCAATCTGCCAGATTTAAAGGCTTGTAAAGGCTTTTCTCACTGCAAGCACAAAGGAAGGAGACAGATCAGCAAATCCTTTTTGTTCTGAGTCTAGAAGTTTAGTCAAGGTTTTGACCATTTTAGGTGAACATTCATACAAGCCACACAAGTACACACTGTGCAACTGCCAGTGTCATACAACTCATATTCTGTAATATGAAATATTTATTAATAAAACAGCATTCTGACAAGTAAAATCATCTAGTTACTATATCTATTGTTCTACTTTAATCTTGCAGGAAGAATATGATTAAGTTATTCAGTTTAATCATTAAAAGCACAAAACCTCATATCACTTAAAAATGACTCATTCCATTCACTCCCATGTACCAAATGTAACAAAATCATGCACCCAATGTACCAAATATCTTACATTTATGCTGCTTACAATACTGCTTAGTGTGTACAGAATGTAATGCTTTGTCACATTTACCGAATTCTATCTTATGTCATTGCACTCTGTATTCATGTTCAGGTCCACAGTATCATTTCATAATAATGATTATAATGGAACCTTGAATCTGGAACCTTTTTTTTTTATTTACTTTTTTGGACATAATAAATAAATTAAGTTGTTCCTTTAGTTACATTTTCATGATGAATTGTTCTACCAAAATTAAAAAGTATTAGGAATAAAATAATTTCATATTACCTCCAATTATAGTTTAAGTGCTCTGCCTGAAAAGTTACCAATTCAGGGAAAGAAGGTTTTGCAGCGGTTTGATATCTAACCTCCATCAGCAGACTATTTGCTCTAGATAAAATTATTTAAAATCTTTTCATATAGCATGAGGCTGATTAACCTAATAATATAGTTACAACACCAAGGAATACTGGGAATACAAGGAATACTGATTAAATTTCAATTTCATTTTTTGGTAGCACTCCTTGTGACTGTTGCTCCAGCAAAACAATGCTTCCACAATCACTGTCAGCCTCTTATTGCTTGGCACTGAGTTACATAATTCCAGGAATTACTGACAGCCACTCTAAGGCAAAATCCTTCAGCACTCTTCTTCCTGAGAAGTGGATGAGACGGCCTCTATCTGAGCACTTCTTCTTGGTGACTTTGGTGCTAATCCTGACACGCACTGTCTGCATTTTCCTTTTTTTCTCTCCCTGCTCCTTTACTGTACGTGTTTAAGCGCATTTGCAGAGCATTTATCTACCCAATGTAAACCAATTTGGCTATAAGGGCCTCAGGGCTGGTGAACGGCAAGAAAGGAAAGAAAGGAAAAGCCTAACGTAGCAGAAGCTCAGTAGGGAGCATATGCAGCTGATAGCAAAAAAAGAGAGCAGAACGACACAAGTAGAAAGGAGAAATCATGTCCAGAGGGGTGTGAATTTGCTGTTTTTTTTTTTTTTTTTATTTCAGGGGGGGATCAGAAGTGTGAAAGCGGCCCACCGAATTGTCGAGTCACAGAATCTTCAACAGTCATCATTATCGCCTAATCCTGCCGTAAAGGGCCTAGCAGATGTGCTTTTCCAGTCTCAGTGGGATGTGAAAGCGAGGCCGTGTGTGTGTGTGATGCAGACAGTGCATTCACACACTTCTCTAAAAGCAGCTGCTAATCTCTGGACTCCTCCTTTACTTCACCTTTTCCACTTAAATAGGCTGTGGTGTGTGGAGTTGCACAGATGATGTTGTCCACTCAGACAGTGTATGTAACTTTTTATCATGCAGGAGGCAGAAGTCTTGCTGTGACAAATGTTATTACCCCCCAGCTTGCGGTTACATTAGGACCTTATGGCTCCGGAGGCCTTTTTAATGGCACATTAGGACGGAATGATCCTAGTTTAGGTGAAGGGATATCGCCTTTAAAGTGTGTGTGCTTTCATCCCAGCAGGAAATAGCTCTCGGAAGGTTTTATAAGGTTGTTTCTCGTTTCTCGGCTCACTCTGAAAGAGCCACTCCTGTCGCTAATGAGTCGTGAAATGTTGTTTTTGTCCGAGCTAAAGTGGAAGCCTTTGTGAGGGGTTGATATTTTTTTGGCTGATGCAGCAGGTGCTGGCTCTGCTGACAGGTAAAGGGGAAAACACACCACACTTTCACAGAAAAACATACTGTGCCCATTAAAAGATTGGGGATACCTGTCCTTTCGAATCCTGAGTTTTCTCAGTTACAGTTTAATTAAGAAATATGTCTGCAAAGACTTCAGGGTTTACTCAAAGAGAGTTAGAAAACTTATTTATGTGGTCTGACACAGTATCACATACTGTCCTCTATATAATGGATGAATGCACTGATTAAAAAAATTGGATTTAAAGATGACAGTTGCCGTTTTAAGCTTCATTTTACATGTATGGGTGGTGGTAGTCTAGTGGTAGAGTACTTGCCTATGGACCTATGGCTCAAAGAGGTTCCAGGCTTGAATCCCACCACTGGGTCCCTGAGCAAGACCCTTAACCCTAAGTTGCTCCAGGGGGGACTGTCCCTGTAATTAGGACATGGAAGTTGCTCTGGATAAGAGTGTCTGCTAAATGCCGTAAACATAAATGTAATGAAGCTAAAAGTAATGTATATTTACACTTAGAGGTGTCACATGGTTTTAACTCAAGATACAAATTTGAACCAACAAATAAAAGCATTTTGACTTGGGCTACACCAGTGACTTGGACTTTGACCACAACAGTCATAATTCACATTCTGTTCATACTTACCTGAACAGAAACAATAAAGGATCAGACATTGACCACAATGGCAGTGGTTCAGACTTGCACTTACTTACAACACCAATGACTCAGCATTTGACTGGAACACCAAGGACTTTTAGTCATCCTTGAGTCTTATGACTTGAGAGGGCTTTATATCCAAAGTGGAAGAAACATAAACATATGCTAGTTACGTAGATGTTACTAGATTGTATTTATTGTATTTTCAGAACTGCATAGAAATGATATTGGATATAAACCTCTAACAGCAGCATTTGTTTTTAAGCGGAAATCTGAATTAATCTGTAAAAAAGAAATATATATATATATATTTAGCAGTGATGCATGGATGTGCTCCTGCAGTACAGTGCCCTCCATAATATCTGGGACAAAGACACATTTTCCTTCTTTTACCCCTCTGCTCCTCAGTGTAAAATTTTAAATCAAACAATTCAGATGTGATTTAAGTGCACATTCCAGACATTCATTGAGTTATTTCAACACTTTTTATATAAAGTACCCTTCATTTCAGAGCACAATAATGTTAGATGTTAGGACAAGGTAATGGTAGGTATATTAAAGCAGTAACTATTTAGCACTTGCATATCCCTTGCATGCAAAGACTGCTGAAATCTGCAAATCATAGGATGAAGCACCATCCAGTAAGTTTAGTGCCATTTGCTGGAACATGAGCAGATGTTTCTAACCATGTCGGAATTCAATGTGCTACTGCTGTCAGCAGCCACATCATCATTGAAGAGTAGTAGTCTCTGATAAAGACTCACCTTGCCTCCTGAAGACTTTCTGATTTGCTGGAGAGGTGTTTGGGGATTTTTCTTTACCATAGTTTAGATTCTTCTGTCTTCAGCAGTAGAGGTCTTCCTTGGCCTATCAGTCTCTTTGCAATTACAGATTCACCAGTGCTTTCTTTCTTCTTAAAGATTATCCAGAGAGTTGCTTTTGGTAAATCTTTTGTTTGACTGGTACCTCTAATGGTTTGTTAGCCTCATAATAGCTTCATTGACTTTCACTGATACAGCTTTTGTCCTCATTGCCAAAGGCAACTACAAACTCCAAATGGTAGAAACAACTCTAGGTATCTTATCCCTGAACTAATGAACCAATGAGTGTAACAAACACTTATGAAGCTACTTGTCCCCCACATTATGGTACCTTGAAATGAAGGGGGATTTGTATAAAATGTGTGAAATTTACACAAACAACTTTTATAATTTCTGAATTGCTTTGATTCAATTTTAATTTTTAAACTAAGGAGCAAATGTGTCTTTTTCCCCAAACATCATGGAGGACACTGTTCTAATTGTGGCCTTGGTATCTTGGCTTAGTTTTAGCAAAACTAAGAAGCAAATTTCAGACATCTATGGTGTCTTGGCTAATGACTACTTCTGGGGAAAGGGTTTTTCATCACACTTTATCAAATAGTTTTAATGACTGTCTTGGTACCACACGTTCTGCAAAACACATGGCTATTTCTGAAACAGAAGGCCAAGTGAATGAGGCGGAGAGGGAAGCAGGTGAAGATAAAACATTTAAATGTATGTAAAGCCCACTACAAACATATATTTACATTATGAGTAGGATGATAGAGTCCAAATGAAAATTCCATGTTTCATTAAGTTCATCTCCGCCACCTCTGAATGTTCCCCTACAGAAAATGGGCTCCGCTTGTCTGAAACCACAGAGCGAAGGTGGTAGAGAGAAAAAGGACAAATATGTATGCCTCAACCTCCTCAAAAGACAATTTTCCAACAAACCAGTTATGTGGGGGTTCTGTGACACATGGTTTAATGACAGCTATTGAATGTTATTGCTTTTCTTAATATTATAACACCTCACATATTCATGGAACATTGGACAAGCCAAAGACAAACATTTGCTTGGAAGAGTGATCCCTCAAAACAGACTATGCTTCTTGCTTTCTCACTAGAAGTTGCTGTTATGGACATGGATAACAAAAAGGACTTGATACTTTAGCTAGGAAAAAAAAAACAAAAAAGAAGGAGGAGGAAACCACAGATCTTCATGTGTATGAATGTGTGTGCACAGAAAACATTTGGGTTCATCAGCTTTATTTCCTTTTATTTTCATCTAGACGTGTTAACGTATTTACATTGAACATAGCACATTTTGTGCTTTTTTTTTTTTTTTTGCATTTTGTATGATCCCGTTTCAATTGCATGTCCAACCATTATAGTCACAGCTACTCAAGAAGATGCTTCCAATGGGTATAGTTAGTGGAAAATTTTGGATTACCTTCCACTGCTATGGAAATGACACGTCTTTATTTATTAACCAGCCCAGATGATGAATATAGATTAATTAAGATTGCAAAAAACAAAATGAAGCAAAAGGCTGGATGCCAGATATTCACTTCAGCCCTTTATGCAGATCCAAAAACATTTACAGGTGCCAAACATTTACAGTTTAATGGCTGATCCTGTTAGTGTTTAGTTACTCAGCATTGAGTGAGTTAAAGCAGTGAGTGAGTGAGTGAAAGTTTATTTCACAAACATTTCCCTGTCATTTTTAGATCAGCTAAGTAATGCATACTTCAATTTCTAAGTGCTAATCTGTAAATTCAGGTTTGGATTGTGATCACCTGGATGCAAATTAACGTCTTGATAATTAAGAATTTTGGTGGTGCGTGATTGGATTGTGTGTTATTTTTCTTCACACTGTAATATTTCATCAGAGTACATTTAGGTGATTGGTTAGTTGTAGTTAAAATTGAGACCAAGACATTCTCTTCCATGATTGTCCTTTTAGTTAAAAAGGATGGTTCTAATATCCAAAGTGAAGTGAAAGCAACAACTTATCATTTTGAACACACAGTGAACCACAACAAAATTCCTTCTCTACATTTAACCTATACACCATGTTTAGCAGAGGGGAGGCATTAATCTAGCACAGAGAGCAGTGATGGGGATGGTACCTTGCTCAAGGGTACCTCAGGGCAACCTACTGGTCCAGGATTCAAGCCCACAAGCTTCTTACTTCCTTAAGTACTCAATGTTAGCTCGTTTATAACAAAAGAAAATGCAATCAGTTCCATTATTGTTGACATGACTGGTAGAAATACCAAAATATAAGAAAATAAGTCAGAAGGTACCAATTAACCTCAGAATGTGGGCGATGTGTGGGTTTGATGCAATACAGCAGGGACAATAAATATTGAATACATCAAGGTTTTTCCTCAGTCAGTACATTTCCTAATGTGGCTAGTGACATGAACTTTAAACCTGATGTCTGCAACAAACCACACATAATCCACACATACTATGAAATCCAAACAAATATGTCCAAAAATTCTATAGGAAAGTGGATTGACACAGGGAATAAGTTTTGAGCACAAAGAAAAGGAGGTGCAAAAAGTGAAATGAGTAATTGTCATTGTGAAACACACTGAAATGCTTCCTCTGCATTTCACCCATATACATATGTGCAGCAGGAGGCAGCTATTTTAAACTGCCCAGGGAGTTTACATACACATACAGATGCATTACTAAGCTTCTGAATGTTGCAGTGAGCACAGTTGGGGCCATAATCTGGAAGCGAAAAGAACATTTCACCATAAACCAGCCATGACCAGGTTCTCTTCGCAAGATTTCTGACAGAGGAGTCAAAAGAATAATCAGAAGAGTTGTCCAAGAGACAAGGAACAATTTTAGACAGCTTCAGAAAGACCTGGAATTAGCAGATACAAAGTTTCAAAGAAAACGAGTAATGACCTCAACTTTAAACAAGCATATTGAAGCTTGTTTGCTGCACAATATTTAGACAAGCCAAAGAAATACAGGGAGAACATAGTCTGGTCAGATGAGACCAAAACTGAACTCTTTGGATGTCACTGCACACACCAATGCTTGGAAGAGAAATGGCAAGACACATCACCCCAAAAACACCAAACCAACAGTGAAGTTTGCAGTTGAAAATCAAATTGAATTGTTTGTCTGCATGTTACTGGCAGACTTCATTTAACTGAAGAAAATGAGTGGAGAAATGTATTCTTGGTAAGAATCTGCTGCCATCTACCAGGATGCTGAAGATGAAACAAATGTGGACATTTCAGTAAGAAAATGATCCCAAACATACAGCCAAGTAAACACTCGGTTGGTTTTAGGGAAAGAAAACAAAGCTGCTAGAATCGCCCAGTCAATCACCCGACTTAAATCCATATAAGAAAATCTATGGGAAGAACCGAAGATCATAGATCTTCGCAAGTGTCTCCTGTAACTGTTGAAGGGTTTGTATAGAAGTAATGCATGCATCTAGTTTTCCATATAGGAGGCCTCTTGAAGTGGTCATTACCAACAAAGGTTTTGCTGCCGGGGCAGCGGTGGCCTAGTGGTTAGGGACCAGTAGGTTGCTTTAAGGTACCCTTGAGCAAAGTACCATCCCTATCACTGCTCCCCAGGCACTTTCAACAGCTGCCCCCTGCAGGATGGTGTGTATGGGTAAAAAACAAAGCTTGAATTTTGTTGTGGTTCACTGTGTGCGGTGCTGTTTCACCATGACAGAAAGTCACTTTCACTTTATTTGGGTTGTTCATATAAATCTCTACTTTTTATGTCAATAGCCCCATTAGAAATATTGTTACAGAAAAAGTTTACATGGTCAATATTTTTCCCTGCTGTATGTACACAAGTGTAGTCTGGGGTTTTTTAGCATTTGCTATAGCCACAGATTTTTTCCACTTCTCTCATAAAGCGCAGACACAGCTCTTCCTGCCATGGCAGAGATATACACTGCACTGCAACAGGCAAGCCCACACTACCTTGAATTGCCTGCAGACAGAGACAGAGAGAGAGAGAGATTCAATTAGCTTAGTAAGCCACTAAGTTCAACTCTAAGAGTAAAACAGAACCTTAAACAATTAGTGCATTTGCAGCCAAAGTCCAGAGGCACTTTGGTTAAAGTGCTACAAAATTTTAGGATAACAACATATTATTGATTTTCTAAGTGAAAGTAAGTACACATCCTCTACAGGGAGTGAACTTTAATGCACATTTTTAATGCAGTAATTGGGTATTTAAATATGTCTGTTCTCTGTAAAGGATACATACTTATTTACACTTTAAAACAAAATGCAAATCAAAAAAATTTAAATGCAAAATGTAAATTGGTAGCAAAAATTTGCACAGAACTGTAAGGTTACACTGTAAAGCTTTCGTTCATCTTTGGTAAATTGTGAAAATGCTGCCCCCTGGTGGGAACTTTCAGTATTAGCTGTAAAACTGCTACAATACAAGCTTCTGCTGAGCAGCTGCAGTTAATATAAAATAAATAAATAAAAAAAGACAAACAGAAGAAGAAAATATATTCTCTTACAAGAAATTACATGAACGGCACAAAACCTTTTATTTATTATCTGGTTTTAATGGAACAAACTTAAATTTGTTACATTTGTTAAATTAAAGTTAAATAATTGTAGTCAATGGCATACTTCCTTTAAAGATCAAATTGAGGAAGAAATTATGGAATCATTCAATGTGAAGGAAAAAATAGCATATGTTGGCCTGACGTCTTTGAGACATGGACTTTATCAGTGAAACCCACCCACGATCAGCTTTGGAAGGAGGAGAAGATACTTTACTGGTTCAGGTTAAATAACCAATATCAAAAATATTAATATAAAACCTCACTTTTGTGGAAAATGCAAGCAAGAATATATATTTTAATTACACACATACACTTGAGTGAGTACACCCCTCATATTTTTGTAATTATTTTATTATATCTTTTCATGGGACTACACTGAAGATATGACACTGATACAGTGTAAAGTAGTCAGTGTACAGCTTGTATAACAGTGTAAGTTTGCTGATCCCTCTAAATATTTCACACAGCCATTAATGTCTAAATCACTGGCAACAAAAGTGAGTACACTCCTAAATGAAAAATGTCCACATTGTGCCCAAAGTGGCCACCATCGTTTTTCCCCCCACTGCCATAACTCTTGGGCATGGCGTTCACTAGAGCTGCACAGGTTGCAACTGGAATCCTTTTCCACTCCTCCATGATGACATCATGGAGCTGGTGAATGTTAGAGGCCTTGCTTCTCAGACTTTTGGCAAAGATCAAGTTTAGTGCTTTTCTTAGTTATACTGGATGGGTTGCGAGCGACTCTTCAGTGGAGAGGCTCTGCTCGGAAGATCAGAGCCAACCTTACAGGAGAGGAACTTGTTTGGGGCAGCGGTGACCTAGTGGTTATTTTCCAAAGGGAGGGCATCATGCTCTGCTTCAGTATGTCACAGTACATGTTGGTAGTCTTGGTTCCCTCAATGAACTGTAGCTCCCCAGTGCTGGTTACACTCATGTATCCCAAAACCATGACACTCCCACCACCATGCTTGACTGTAGGCAAGACACTGGTCTCTGTACTCCTCACCTGGTTGCCACCACACACGCTTGACACCATCTGAATCAAATAAATTAATCTTGGTCTCATCAGACCACAGGACATGGTTCCAGTAATCCATGTCCTTAGTCTGCTTGTCTTCAGCAAACAGTTTGCGGGCTTTCTTGTGCATCATCTTTAGAAAAAGCTTCCTTCTGGGATGACAGCCATGCAGACCAATTTGATGCAGTGTGCAGCGTATGGTCTGAGCACTGACAGGCTGCCACCCCACCCCTTAAACCTCTGCAGCAATGCTGGCAGCGCTCATACGTCCATTTTCAAAAGACAACCTCTGGATATGATGCTGTGCACTCAGCTTCTTTGGTCGACCATGGCGAGGCCTGTTCTGAGTGGAACCTGTTCTGTTAAACCGCTGTGTGGTCTTAACCACGGTACTGCAGCTCAGTTTCAGGGTTTTGGCAATTTTCTTATAGCCAAGGTCATCTTTATTTAGAGCAAGAAACCTTTTCAGATCCTCAGAGAGTTCTTTGCCATAAGGTGCCATATTGAACTTCCAGTGATCAGTAGGAGAGAATGTGAGAGCAAAAACACCAAATTTAACACACCTGAGACCTTCTAACACTAACAAGTCACATGACACCAGGGAGGGGAAAATGGCTAATTGGGTACAATGTGGACATTTTTCCACTTATGGGTGCATTCACTTTTGTTGCCAGTGGTTTAGACATTAATGGCTGTGTGCTGAGTTATTTTGAGGGGACAGCAAATTTAAACTGTTATACAAGCTATACACTGACTACTATCCCCCTGGAGCAACTTGGGGGTTAAAAGCCTCGCTCAGGAACCCAGTGGTGGTAGTGCCTGAGTTGGGATTCGAACCTGTGACAGCTTGGTCCATAGATCCACAGGCAAGTATCTTATCACTAGGAAATCTTTGGGGTAAGTGAAGTTTTAAGAAATTCATCAGATGTTGAGTCAGTGTGCTATGCCTCCCAGTTTGCAGGTTATACAGCTCTGACCTTCACAAACAGCTTATCCCAGATGTCACCAAAATGTCCTCGATAATGACAAAGATTGGCTTCATCTTCTGCCGTTACTGTAGTTACAGGGACGACCCCCACAGGGAAGTTGAGCAGGTTGTACAAGCTGGTGTAACTCAGGGCAACTAAAACCAACAAGACATCAGGGTTAAAACCATGTGACAAAAGGAGCTACAGATTGCAGACCTTTTCTTAAATATGTTAAGAATAGTTTTGGGTATTTGTTTGTTATTGACAGAATTACTCAAAAAAATCTTAATATCTAAGCATCAATGTGTCAAACAATAAGAATGCTTCAGGTAAACATTTTTTTGGCAAAACATTTTAGGAAAATGATTACAGTTTAAAACACTGGATGAGGTTATGAATGGAAATAAAGTACAAAATGAACCAGAAAGCTTGGATGAAATGGTACAGTACCGCTGAGCTTTCCACAGTAACCAAAGTTGTAGGCAGGTCCCAGCATAGGACACAGAAGCACATCAAGCTCCAACTCTTTCCACTGTGCCATCACCTTATGGAAGTAATTCTGCACGCACACACACACACACACGAGAAAATCTAAATTTCTCAAGACTATTATTTTCCAAACACACACATATACATACACATATATAGACACACATACACTTTTTGTGAAGGCACAGCATACTCACATTCTCATGCTTTAAAGCACCACTGTGCTGTTGTCTAAATAGACATTCTAGCTAATCTGTTGATGCAGAGTTTGTTAGCAATCCAGTAACCCAATATAAATCCTGATTCACTTACCAAAAACTTCTAGGCAAGATATTCTTTATCTTAGTTACAACCAAGCATGCATTGAAAGTGAAGTGAAAGTGACAACTTGTCATTGTGAATACACAGCGCAACAAACCCACAAGCCCTCAGATCCTGGGGCAAACTCCCTAACCACTAGGCCACCACTGGAAGTAATTGGTAGATGAGGTAGTCAGTTTTGTGAAAAAAACAGATTCCCAGTAAAAGTGTTCAATAAGGGAAGATACACTTTTATACCTCAATATTGTGATGCTGTTTCCACAGTTCCACAACAGAGCTGTAAAAGAAATACACAAAATTAATAATGATTATCAACAGATCATATCTGTTCTTTAGTAAAAGCCATCCAAACCACTTATACCACAATATATTAGTCTATCCATGTCCTTTTATCACCCATCATATCAATGTTGACAGCTAAAAGAGTCAGTTAAGCCCAATGAATCTGGTATTGTACAAAAGTACAAACTGGTTCAAGTCCTAATGGGATTTTGCATTTGTGCATTCAGTAATTTATTACCTGACTCCACGAAGCGCATCTATAGATCCAGCCATACGTGGATACTGAGGACAAAGATTATTATCAGAACAAATACAACAGAAAGGCAATCCAAATAAACAAAATTTGTCACCAATTTCCCCAACTTTGAATGATTGAGTTAAATTAGACCAGCTACACCCAAGATTGACTGTTACCAGCCTTGCTGAATATAATCATGACTTAAGTGCAATTTCTGTACAAAAGAAATTCCAGTGGATCTGAGCAAGTTATTGGGGGAGAACAACAAAAACAAAAACCCCACAGTAGGAAAAGGGTTACCAATTACACACTCAAGCGCTGGTACTCAGACTACCCTGAGAGCCATCAGCTCCAAAAGGAGGAGGAAAAAGAAAAAAAAAAACAAAAAAAAAAACGAACATTTCTAAATATGCTTGAGGGGCGAGTCTAGCAAAGTTACAATAAGGGCTTAAAGAAACAAAGTCACAAAAGTGACTGCAGTGCTCTCCCAGAATGGTTATAATGTCAGTTTTTAATCACTCCACCATTAAAGTCACTGGGCAGGGTGAGAAGGAAAAGAGAAGAAAGAAAAAAAAGTTTCTATGGCAAAGTGAAAACCACTGGTAAGCAAGAGGAATATTAAAGCTCATCTAACATTGGGCAAAAACACATTATTTACCCCCAAAATATTTGGGTAAATGTTCTATGGAAAGAGGAGACAAAAAGGTGGAAATTGTAAAAAGACATGCATCTGTTTACATCTTACAAAGCTATTTGAGCAAGAAGAACATAATGCTCACAGTCAAACATGGTGCTCATAGTGTGATGGCATGGGGGGGCTTTGCTTCTTCTGAATTTGAGTATGCAACTGGGTTATGCATCTGGATATCTCTGTCCAACTCTGAAATTCTATCAATACTTTGACATTGTTCTCTAAACTTTAGCCTTCTACACAACAGAGATTCAAGATTACTCCCCCTTGGCCACTTCACCTTTGACTGTCAGCAGGTTAATGTTTAACATTCAACCACACATTTGCACACTGTAGAGCAAACTCAGCAGACTGTTGCAAAATCACATTTTTTCCAAGAGGAGTTAAGTGAGAAAGTGCGTTGGTAATTAGGCTGACAAAAGTTAACCATCACCTACAACCACACAAAATATCAAAATAGATCTTAACCTATTTATTGCACAATATGTTCACAAGAGTGAAGGGGAATAAAAAAGGAAAATCTTTTGAAAAAGAAAAAAAAAAAACAAAACAAAAAAAAGAATCATTGAGCAGCAGTGCACTGTCAATGTACCTGCTATTCAAATATTCAGATGTTTTACAATATAGACACAAATAAAAAGACTAACATTTTAACTAACAAAGACTAACATTAGTTACATATAAAAGTATAAAACTCTAACCTATTTATTTAAACAGTTAGCTGCTATGTACAGACAATGTACAAGGAGTTCCACAGAGCGCTGAAGCTCACTTTCTATTGACTGAAAGATTTTTGTTGAAATATGTTAGTAATAAAAAACTATAAAATAGTAAGTACTGAACTGCTGCTTTATTTATTCTGTTTCTTTAATAAATAATTAAAGAAATAAAAGAAAGAATAAAGCGGCTAGTCATGAAAATCCAGGATTAGAAGAATTAATTTAGTGTTAAAAAATAAATAAAAACAAAAAGAGTATATTCAGAAATGTGTTTGCATATTCCTTGAAATGAGCTAAATTAGAGTTAGTGTTACATTTCTAGACAGTCCATGTCACATAGGTTGTGTAATATTGTAATGCTTTATGTATACAAACAATAAGTTAACAACTCACAATGGGTTTGAGGATAGTTGAGAGAAATCTCTTAACCATTTTGGGTAATTTATAGAAAGCAATCTGGTTCTGCAGGCAAGGGTCAACAGGGCTACCCTTTCTGAAACAACACAGCAAAGATAAGGATTAGTGAGATCAGATGAAAAATTTTATATTTGAAGTATGCATATGTAATTTAAATGGCAACCAGGAGTCATTTCAGAGAAAAAGGGGAAAAAGGGGGGGGGGGAAAGAAAAAAAAAAAACCCGACCTTTAGATAAAGTAGCTAAAAAAAAAAAAAAAGCAGCCAAAGAAGCTACTTTATCTTAAGGTTCCCTAAACTCTTGCTAGCTTTTTTTAAAAATAAAAAACAACATTTAATTTTTACTCACAGCTTGCTAAGAAGGGTGGCACCTCCTTCAGCAAGAGCTCCTCTCACAACATATTCATGCATGGCAGCAAATATTTCTGGGAGACTAAATGGAACCAACTACAGGAGAGAGGAAAATGCAAACATGATATAGTTGTATGTGTGTGGCTAAATAATGCTACATTTGTAATGTATAATAAACTAATACAGTTCTAAGCTCTAAACACACCAATATCAAACTTGCTAGTTAGATTCCAAGTTCATTAATATTTAAAAAGCCAAGAGGAAAAACAAATAACTAGAACTACCCAGAACGTGTACTACCTCTCGAGCCAAGCTGCTCATTTTATGCAGCTTTTTTGCTCATTTTCACCTAAAGATCACTGAATACCATGTGTCCTGCTTGTTCCAGACGTTTCTTGGTCTCTCGCAGAGCCCTGATCATGCTTGGAGACGGCTGCATGTAACCATCATCCTCATAATATCCGATTCTTAGGGGACCGGAACCTTCGTACACCTGTTTGAAGACAGAGGGTGTAACTGAATGTTGTGAACCATCACCAGATTTGCTGGATTGAAGAAAACTTATCGTGGCACCTGTTGTTTGAATGGTAATGGTGGGACTGTAGGGTCCAGAGTGAACATTTCTTTACAAAGTAAAGCTTTCATACACAGAGCCAAACTCTCCACATCTCTTGCCATGGGACCAATAGAAGACAGAACTGTAATGAAGCACACATGTATATTTTTTTGGCACAATGTTTGCTAATTGTGCTGTCTCTAGAAAAAAAAAAAAAAAAAATCATGGTTTACTAGTTTACCTGACTTCCCGCCTTTGACAGTAGCATTCACTCCACGCATACTAAATGCAAAGGAGGAAGGTGAAAATCAGCAGTGCTGACAAGTTTTGCCATCATTTCAGCACATCAATACCACCTTACATATGTTCTGTGTAGATTGTTCATATACATTTTAAATACATTCACATATCTTGAAGCAGAAAACTGCATATGAATAAATGCTTGGTGTCTATTTTTGATGTTTACATCTTTAGCTTTGCAAGAGTTATACACTACTCCTTGCTACACATTCCTTTATGAAAAGGACACTTTGACCTTTTACATTCCAATGTAGTAACAAAAAAATACTCTTAGTGAATAATGCTGATTCTATGAATCCTCTACATGTACAATGAGTCTGTCAACAATGCTGCATAGATCAACCCATTTGCAGTGGCTGACAGCAAAGACACTGTGGCCCAAACAGCTAAAAATGAATGCAATCTATGCATATATCCAAATTACAGTACAGACATAAGTGGAAAAATATAGAAAATGAAGCCAAGATGTTATTTGGTCAGATTTTATTACTCTACAGCGGAGGGTGAGTCGAATTTCCCCAATCCCTAAATAGTCATGGTGTGATGACTTAGGCATGCTATTTGCACAAGTACACATGTTTAGCAGTGTACATTAACCATCCAACCTGCTCAATTACATTTTGGATATTAAAAATAGAGTATTTGAACTTTAACTGGAAAGCACCATTAGTAATTGGTCATTAAATCCTTTCTTGCACTTAAGGGACATTTGCATAAAATGTACAATTGTGCATAAAAACCTTATCCGGTTGTAAGTGGGTTTTAAGCCACAGATGCCACAAAAGGCTGCTGGGATGCGAATGCTTCCAGCAAGGTCAGTCCCCAAACCCAGGAGAGCGCCACCTCCTGCAATCAGAGCAGCCTCCCCTCCTGACGAGCCACCACATGTTTTCTGAAGGTTGCAAGGGTTCACTGTCATCCCGTAGATTGGATTACTACATTCATAACTACAGTAAAAACACAAAGTTTGTTCAGATATTACCGCTTCAAAAACAGGTTCATCAGGTGAATACAAAAATAAAATATTTGAACTCAATGCTGTTATTCTGGTCTTTTTTTGGGAATTAACTAATGTTTTATACTTTATTCATCATTCAATAAGCAGTGTTAATTCACTGCATGATATCACAAACACCTTTTATTCTTCTTTGGTGTGTTGAGTGTATGCGAGATATATATATATATATAAATAAAAATAAAAGCTGTGGGAGTTTCTTACTTGAGAAGGCTTTGTGGAACATTGGTTTTGATAAATGGAATTGCTCCTTGCCTCTTCAGGACAGTGACCACTACACTGTCTATAAGTGCAGGATCATCCAGCTTACACAACAGTCCACAAGTAGAGTCATGACCCTGAAATCACACAAACAACCATAAAATAAATAAATAAATAAATAAAAACCAACCAACCAAACAGGTTTAAAACAGAAGGCAAGAGAAACACATACCCTTGAAGTGCACAAAACTGAAGTGCAGCCTTTTACAGTGCTGTCCATAATGTTTGGCCCAAAGACACACTTTTGTTATTTACCTCTCTGCTCCTTGGTGTAAAACAATGTCTGGAAAGTACACTGTAATCACATTTGAATTGTTTAATGGAAGTAACTTTATGTTTTAATGTTGTAGAAATTACAACACCTAGACAGAGACTGCCTTATTTTAGGGCACCATACTGCTTGGGACAAAGTAATCAAGGGTACATTAAAGCAGCCATGTTTAGTACTTTGCTGCATATCATTTACTCTCATCCAGAGTGACCTCCATTTCCTAACTATAGGGACAGTCCCTCTGGAACAACTCTGGGTTAAGGGTCTTGCTCAGGTAGTGCTAGAGGTGGGATTGGTCCAAATGTCCACAGGCAAGTATCCTACCACTAGACCACCACCTCCACACCAGATCCCTTGCATGCAATGACTGCTTGAAGTCTGCAAGTCTTTTTTGGTGATTATCTGCAAAGCTTACTACTACTACTACTACTACTACTACTACCAAATCCTGCGTCTTCCAGACGTTTGTTAAGTTTTTTTCATGCCGGTCCCAAGCCCAGATAAATGGGGAGGGATACCTCAGGAAGGGCATCCGGTGTAAAACTTTGCCAAATCAATATGCAGACAACAAAACAGATTTCCATACCAGATCAGTCGAGGCCCGGGTTAACAACAACCACCACCAGTGCTGTTAGCCTACAGGGTGCTGGTGGAAATTGGGCTACTGTTGGCCAAAGAAGAAGGGGAGGAAGGCATGTCCAGAGGAAGAAGGAGAGAAGGAAGTGGAGGTAGGAACTTTGAATGTTGGCAGCATGACTTGTAAAAGGTAGAGAATTAGCTGATATAATGGAGAGAAGGAATGTTATTTTGTGTGTGAGAGACTCAATGGAGGGTAGTAAGGCCAGGTGTATTGGAGGAGGAAGATTTAAATTGTTTTACCATGGTGTGGATGGAAAGAGGAAAGGGGTAGGTGTTATCCTAAAGGAAGAGTGTTTTGGAGGTGAAGAGGGGGTCAGACAGGTGGAATTCCACCTGCAAGGTTGAATTCAGGCAAGCGTTAACATGGGCATTGGGAGGTGCTGAAGAGCTGTCAGATTGCTGGGAAGCTACTGCAGAAGTGGTAAGGCAGACAGCTTGAAAGGTACGTTCTGGGACATCTGGAACAAAGAACGAGGATAAGGACACCTGGTGGTGGAACCCAGAAGAAGTAAAAGGAGTGTACACTGAAGAAGAGGCAAGCAAAGAAGTGGGACAGTCAGAGAGATGAAGAAAGTAGACAGGAATACAAGGAGATGAACTGCAGGGCAAAGAAAGCAGTGGCAAAGGCTAAAGATAAGGTGTATTATGAATTGTATGAGAGGTTGGATGTAAGGAGGGAGAAAAGGACCTATACCGATCAGCTAGACAGAGCTGGGGGAAAGATGTGCAGCACGTCAGGGCAATTAAGAGATAGAAATGGAAACATACTCAAGTGAACATAGCATGTTGAGCAGGTGGAAGGAGTTCTTTGAGCAGTTGATGAATGAAGAGAATGAGAGATAGAGAAGATTGGATGATGTGAACGTTTGAGATTACTGTCTCCACCGTACCTCAATGAAAGGACTAGTACATGCCACTTAAAAAGGGCTAAATGTGTTCAATTTATGGAGGCCTTAACAGAGATAGATTTCACCTGTAACAAAACTGTTAATGACATCACCGATATGTACAACATAGTAGTTCGGCAGATCCTTGATCAGGTAGCCCCAATAAAGACAAAGAAGGTTAGAACTATCAGGCACTCTCCCTGGTTCAATGATCACACACGGGCTGCTAAGTGGTAGTGCCGTAAGCTGGAAGACAACAGGTCTCCAAGCCTCTCAGGTTCTATGGTTCGCTAATTTAAAACAATAAGAAAGCTTTATATAGTGCTCGCACTGAGTACTATTCAAAACTTTTTGAAAATAAATTGCATAACCCCCGCTATTTATTTCAGACACTAGCTCAGCTAACAGACAAAACTGATAGTAATACTACACACTGGCCTTCTAACGTAAGGTTTAAGTTTTTTAAAGATAAAATTTACAACATTAGGCTCCAAATGTGCCCTATTAGCCCTCAAATTAATACATTCCAATCAGTGCTCACAATATTTTAGTGATTTTAATCTCATTGATGCCTCTGAGCTAATTTCGGTTATAACCAAGGCAAAGTCCACAACCTGTCGGTTAGATCCCATTCCAACCAAGCTCCTGAAGGAATCCTTAGGAGTACTATCAACACCTATACTTGATATCATGAATGCATCCTTGACCTCAGGTGTAGTCCCTAATCAATTTAAAACGGCAGTGATTGGACCACAGCTTAAAAAACCCATTTCTCTCTAAGATTCTAGAAAAATTAGTTGCGAGACAACTGCAGTCATATCTAGACACGCATAATCTCTTAGATAAATTCCAATCAGGCTTCTGGGAAAGGCCATAGCACAGAAACTGCTCTAACTAGAGTGGTAAATGATAATGGTTTCAAGTGATGCAGGAAACATTACTATTCTTGTTCTGTTAGATCTTAGAGCTGCGTTTGACACGGTGGATCATTCCATTTTAGTAAATAGGCTTCATTCCAATGTCGGCATTAGTGGAACAGCCCTTAAATGGTTCAACTCCTATCTCACAAACCGTTATTACTTCATCCAAATGGATGATTATGGCACCCCCTCACCTGTCACTAGTTAATTATGGAGTCCCACAAGGGTCGGTGTTGGGCCCAGTGCTCTTCTCCCTCTACATGCTCCCACTAAGCACTATTATACGGAAGCATAAGGTTAGTTACCACTCTTACGCGGATGACACTCAGTTATACTTATCTGTTAAATCATGTGATAAAGCATCAACCGGCACTTTAATTAGTTGCCTCAGTGATATTAGGGATTGAATGAATAACAACTTGCTCTCACTAAACTCCAAAAAAAAAAACTGAGCTGCTTTTGTTTTGTAGAAGTGATGTAGATAGGGCCAACTTCATTTCGCATATCCGGGATGCAGGGTTGAAGTTTTCAGTTAGCACTCTGGCACATAACCTTGGTGTTTTTTGATTCAAATCTTTCATTTAATCCCCATGTTAATGCAGTTGCGAAGACATGCTTCTTGCAACTTCGGAATATTGCCAAACTACGGTGTTTTCTGTCAGTGGAAGACACGACGAAAGTAGTACATGCATTTGTATACAGTAGATTAGATTACTGTAATGCCCTACTTTCTGGAATCACTCAGGGCACATTAAGCACCCTACAACACATTCAGAACACAGCCGCTAAGATTGTTAGCAGGAGCAGAAAGTACGACCACAACTCCCATACTCTCCTCGCTTCACTGGCTTCCTGTTAGGTACAGGGCTGACTTCAAGGTCCGCCTCTTAACCTACAAGGCACTTAAAGGTCTTGCCCCAATATAACTAACCGAACTGCTTAATGCCTATACACCTAACCGCCCACTTAGATCCCAGAATAAAGATCTCCTAATTGTCCCTTGCATAAATAAATGTATAGGTGCACAAGCTTTTAGTTACAGGGCCCCTAGATTATGGAATAGCTTGCCTGCTTACATACAGAATGCCGAATCAGTCTCAGTCTTTAAATCACGGCTGGAGACTTACTTTTTTAGTCTAGCTTACCCGCACAAATCACCATAGTGCACCATTACTAATGGGGGCCCACTGTGGTCATTGCCGGAGTCCAATACCGAACTCCCAACTGGTCTGTACTGTGCATCTGATGCGCCAAGGAATCCTGGCAGCTCACCTGGGCTGCTTGACTTGCTGAACCTGGCAAGCAGCTTTGGACTCTGTACTGATCCTGGGGTTAAACCCAAACTAACATTGTACAGCTAGTATACCCAAGGGGGTTGGGTAGCCAGTCGACCTTGGACCCTCAGAGGTTTTTTTTTTTCTCCACACAGTGGAGTTTTTGGTTCCTCTCCTCCATAGTTGTCTGGCTTTAACTTCTAGCCTTCAGTTTTTAGACCATGACTATAACCTATGTCTAACATCTATGTAAAGTGCTTTGGGGCAACTCTGTTGTGAAAGGTGCTATACAAGAATAAATTGAATTGAAAAATTGAATTGAACCAGGAAATGCAGCTAATAAGCAAGATGGAAGTATGGGCAGCAATGAAGAGGATGAAGACTGGAAAGTCTATTGGTCTGGATGATATACCTGTGGAAGCATGGAAATGTTTAGGGGAGATGGCAGTTGAGTTTCTGACTACACTGTTTAATACAATCTTAGAAAGTGAGAGGATGTCTTAGGAGTGGAGAAAAAGTGTACTGGTACCCTGAGGGTTTTGGAGAGGTACAGGGAAGGTCAGGAGTTGCACTGGAGAAAGCACATTAGAGTGCATAGAGAAGAGTTGAGTTTTTGAGTGTTTTGTATGAGGAAGTCAGGAGCGGCCTGGATTACATCAAGGATCAGCGCTGAGCCCATTCTTGTTTGCAATAGTAATGAACAGGTTGACAGACGAGGTTAGACAGGAGTCTCTGATGTTTGCTGATGAAAGTGATCTGCAGTGAGAGTAGGCAGCAGCTTGAGGAGAACACAGATGCTCTAGAAAGGAAAGGAATGAAAGTGAGTAGGTCAAAGACAGAATACATGAGTGTGAATGAAAGAGGAAAGTGGAGTGGTTAGGATGCAGGGAGTAGAGGTGATTAAGGTAAATGAGTTTAAATACTTGGGATCAACAGTTCAGAGTAACGGGGAGTGTGGAAGAGAGGTGAAGAATAGAGTGCAGGCAGGTTGGATTGAGTGGAGAAGAGTGGCTGGAGTGATTTGTGACAGACCGGCACCTGATAGGTTAAAAGTTTACAGGACAGTAGTGAGACCAGCTATGTTGTATGGGTTGGAGGCAGTGGCACTGAAAAGGCAGGAGGCAAAGCTGGAGGTGTCAGAGTTAAAGATGCTGAGATTTTCGTAGGGTGTAACAAGGATGGACAGGATTAGAAATGAGTATATTAGAGGGACAGCTCAGGTTAGATGTTTTGGAGACAAAGTTAGAGAAGCAAGGTTGCATTGGTTTGGACATGTCCAGAGGAGAGAAATTATATTGGAATGAGGATGTTGATAATGGAGCTGCCAGGAAAGAGGAAGTTTATGGACGTTGTGAGAGAGGACAAGCAGGTGGTTAGTTTGAAGCAGGAAGATGCAGAGGACCAGAAGAAATGGAGACGGTTGATCCGCTGTGGCGACCCCTAAACAGGAGCAGCCAAAAGAAAGAAGATACTCATTACATACCATGGTAGACCCAGGATCTGGAGGGGTTGGTTAATGGTCTACCCAAGCTGCACAAAGTGGCCCAGAAGTGGATATTGGACTTTGAAGAAAAGACACTTGGGCATCTCCTAGTTAGGGGATATGAAAGCCTTACTTGCCAGAATGATGGAACATAAGACAATGGAAGACATCATGACAAAAGAAGGCATGGAGTATCACGCTATAGGCGCAGATCAAAATAGTGTGGAGTTAAATCCATACTGAAACTATGGAATGCAATGAGGGAGGTTTATCCAGGGAAACTTGACCTGAAGACTCTAAAGGGAGAGCCAATAGGAGAGACTGAAAATCCCTGTTAAAATGTACATTTAAATATAAATAAATAAATAAATAAATAAATAACCAACCCCAACCACACGAGAACAGAGGGAGGAAGTGACCCAAACCAAACCACCTCATGAGCATGGTCTTTCATACTGTGGTCCTGGATGGCTTTCCAGAAAATGTCAAAAGCCAACTGGAAGATTTAGTAGGACTGACTGAAAAGACTTTTGCTGAATTTGTGGCTCATGTGGTTTATGCTATGGACAAATAGACAGACAGACTGAAAAGAGAGCCAAAGAACAAGAAAGGGAAGCGCTGAGAAAAGTGGCAAAGCTCCAACTGGGTATGCAGAGCCTGGAGGAGGTGGGGCAAAAGGGCAAAAGTCCAGAGGCAGACAACAGCAGCAACAGCCTCAAGGTCCATTTGGAGTTTGTTGGGGGCATAGACAATTAGGACACACCTGAAGGAGATGTTCAGTAAATCCATGAAAGGGACCTGCAGTTCAAGGTTGTATGACCTGGCGAACACCTCAAGGTATGGTTCAAGAACAGCAGCAAAACCCAAATGTAGGACAACCTTGGACAGGAGGGAATCAGAACCCTACCTGGCCTGGACCAAACCAAAACTCCCACCCAATGAATTACTTGGGTGAATTAAATGGATGCTAGGGAGGCCCAGGGGGTCCTACTGAGAAAGTTCATAAAGACAGTAGGATTCTCAGGACAAGTGCAGCCAATACCAGTAACTGTTCCAGTTCAATTAACAGTACTGGTAGTGTTTAGGAGAGATGGCAGTGGAGTTTCTGACCATAAGAAATAAGGAGATAAGTGTAGTGGTTTAGGATTTAGTGGTTAGGATGCAGGGAGTAGAGATGATGAAAGTAAAAGATTTTCAAATGGGATCAACAGTTCAGAGTAAAAGCAAGTGTGGAAGAGAGGTGAAGGATTGTAGGTTTTGTTGATTGAAGGTTGGAATGGGTGGAGAAGAGTGGCTGGAGTGATTTGTGACACCAGTGTCAGTGGGTACCAATGAGAGAGATTTTCGTTGGGTGTTACGAGGATGGACAGGATTAGAAATTAGTATATTAGAGGGACAACTCAGGTTAGACGTTTTGGAGACAGAGGGGCAAAGTTGCATTGATTTGGACATTTACAGAGGCGAGATGAGGACTATATTGGGACCCAGATGTTATTGAAGATAGAGCTGCCTGGCAAGAACAGGGAGACAAAAGAGGTTTATGGACATGGTGAGACAGGACATGCAGGTGGTCAGTTTGAGTGAGGTAGATGCAGAGGACAGGAAGAAATGGAAAAGAACAATCCACTGTGGCGACCTCTAAATGTGAGCAGCCGAAAGAAGACAGAAGCAATATTTTCTTCAGTACCTTGTAGTCTATGTTTTCCTTGAGGCTGATGGGGACCCCATAAAGAAGGCCATCTTTGTGATTCTCGATTTCTTTCAGCTGCTTCTTGCTTTCCATCAGAATACCAGTGCTACAGTTCAGTTCACTGTTCACCTCCAGAGCCTGTAGACCAATACAAAGGCACATACATGCCAATTACTCATTAATGAAATCAGGCTGGTTATGCACCAACATATTAAGCTTTTAACATGGAAGGTCATGTTTAATAGTGAACAAAGTGAAACAGGTATATTGTGTGTATATTACAAGGAAATTCAAATAGACTGAATCAGTACTACAGCATGCTGTTATGCTAGTCAGCCTTAAGGATCAGAACTAGTAGATTTATTATATGGATCATAGAGACGGTTTTGAATGTCTTTCTCAAATTGTACTAAACACCACAGGCAAATGAATTCACGTTGAAAATCTATAAAATTCTATACAAATTACACGGTATTCATAACTAGAGAAAATTCCTCAATTATGTTTTCAAGTGATGCATTTAATGAAGTATTAACTATTAAGAATTATGAATGTTACTTAAATGTCCAAAATTAAATATTCCTGTTTAGGCAAGCACCAGTTTACCACAACAATCTGCAAATCTCATAGATGGAGATAAAAGAGGTAACTTTATCAAGTAAGGCTGCTTTTTACCCTCCAATAAGAAAATCTTAATCCCTTTGGTCTATGGTTGTTCAGCAATCAACCGCATGCAGTAGGATACACATTTTGTACAAGTTGTTACTGTTAAGATTGAATCCAGTATGAATCTGCAATGTCTGCCATTTTACAGCACATGCTCTCAGTTTCCTCAGAAACAGCAGTCTTACTGGAATCAACATAACAGTAATCTAACAAACCTAGTAATAAACAAACTGTACAAACTGCTAAAAGCAAAGTTATTTTTCTTCATACAGAACTTTTAACCAAATTGCTTTTTCAGTGGGAACTGTGCTTATCTTAATTATATTCCTAAAAGAATAAAGTGATATCATAATCATTGTTTTCATTTAAACCATCAAACCGTAAGCAACAAATCCAAAAGCCAAGAGATTATACTCTGACTAAACTGACTTTCTCACAGAAATGCGTTTAATCTGTCAAAGACCGTAACATAGCTGGTGAAAGTCATTCATTTATGGGTAGGCTACACTGGGGCGTAAAAGTGGTAAAGTTCAACTTTACAGCCAATTAAAGGTCAGATGTACATTAGCATTTTAGTTTCTATACATTTACGGCATTTAGCAGATGCTCTTATCCAGAACAACTTCCAATTCCTGATTATAGGGACAGTCCCCTTGGAGCAACTTGGGGTTAAGGGTTTTGCTCAGAAACCCAAGGGCGCTGGAGGTGGGATTTGAACCTGCAACCTCTTGAGAGGATCAGTGTCTCTCTGCCTTCTGTTCAGGTCATTTTCACCACTTGCTGCATCTGCAAAGCAACCAGCATTGTGGATGATCCCTCCCACTCTTCTCCCTCCTGTCATCCGGGAAAAGGTTCCACAGCATATGGGCCTACACTACCAGGATAGGAAATGGTTTCTTCCCCCTGGCCATCAGACTTCTGAACTGTTAAGGACTTCTATCATTTATGAACCACCTCGCTGCCACTTATTTAATCTTTGCACTCCGCACTTTACCCATAACACTGCTGCTCTAGTACACTTAATTACACTGACAACTTGGGTTGCTTTGTTCCATGAACACCCTCTGATGGAAGAATGTACTGTCTGTTGTCTGCACTTGTTTGCCTCGTCTTGTGTCTTATGTCGTCCTGTGTGTAGCAACAGGGTCCTCGAGGAATGTCATTTCATTTCACTATGTACTGTGTAAATGGTTGAAAGGACAATAAAACCTACTTGACAAAAACTTACTTGACTTGATCTCTAGGTTAGTACACTACACTAGGCCACCATCACTACTGCCAATGCCATTGTTTCAGTGCATGAATTGCAGAGACTGTAAATGCTTTCCATGTTGAAATGCTACACTCTGGAGTAAGTTCACACCATTAATAGGAAAAAAACATTTTATTTAAAATCAGAAATTGTCTTATTAATCAGCCTCTCTAATTATTCGTATATTTATACAATGATTACCGCAAAGATTAGGTTAATCTAACAGATTACTCAAATTGAGTAACTGTCCAGGATCTCCACCTACTGGCCATGTGAACTAGGTAAGGCTTCATGGTAAGTTGTTAAGATCATTCGTGAGGGAGAGAGGCCTGTACACTGGGCATGTTTTTGAAAAAAATATGCTTTGTGTTGAAGCAGAATGCTGCTATAAAGAGTCATGGGAGTTGACTGAACCTTGTCCATGTAGGCATGGAGCACAGCATCAGGTTGCAGGGATCCAGCTCTGATCTGATTAATGAGCTCAACTAAAGAAAAAGCCACAATGGGACTTAGGTCGAGTCCAGGATTCTGCAAAGAAAGAAAAAAAATAAATAAATAATGAATTAAACCAGTCCCTGATCTCAAGCATGTGTTACAATTATTTTGGGAAGCATTTATAAATAATACATTTATAAACATCACTAGTGTAGATGGGTTTACCCCCATAGAAACACTGCAGTCACTCTAGTGAAAGGGAACATCTGTGAATGACAGCACAGCTCTCAGTGAACCATAAGAAATACATTCTTTGCTTTTAACCCACACACAACATGCAGTAGGGGGGCAGCTATATCCAGCACCTGGGGAGCAGTGATGGGGACAGTACCTCTAAGATTAAAACCCACCACCTTTCAATACTGGGACGTAGTCTCTAAACACTAGCTTAGGAGCAAAAAAAAAACATGTTAAATACACACATTTAATATAAATGATTGCAAAGCATGGGGCAGCAGTGGCCTAGTGGTTAGGGAGTTGCCCCCACATCAGAAGATTGTGGGTTCGATTCCCTCACTGGCAGGTTGCCCTTGAAGTACCCTTGAGCAAGGTACCATCCCCATCACCGCTACCCGGGCACTTTCAATAGCTGCCCACTGCTGCGTTGTGTTTGAGTGCATGGGTTAAATGCAGAGGTCCAATTTCGTTGTGGTTCACTGGGTGCTGTGCTGAGACCTCGCAATGACAAGGATTGTCACTTTCACTTTTCCACTTTTTTTTATTACACACTCACACACTTGTTTTGTTGATTTGCTAGGCGAGTTATCTTGTTAGTGAGTTTAACCTGCTGCACATTATAAAAACTGCTAAGTGTAACAGGTAGTTTAGTCTCACTCCAAGCTTTGCGGTGATGTGATGTGTACTGTGCTACAGTCGGTAGACGTTAAGTTCACAGAACCCACCCTGTATCCCCGATGGGCCAGTGTTGCAGGTCGTCGTGTTCAGTGAATGTTATTACCTTTTCCTTAAACTCCTGCACGCTTTGCTGGGCCTGGATGAGCGCTGTGTCTCTCCTGGCCCGTGCCTGTCGAATTTTCTCCTGGACCCGTTGTCGTCCAGCCCACTTCAGCAACACTGCGGTCACTCCGGCCCCGCAGAACAGAGCGGCCAACACCGGCCCCCACCCAGCCGCAGTCAGCATAGCAGCCATGGACACCTCTTCCGCGAAAACATCTCAAAGGCGCTGAGCCGCATTTAATGTTTCTAAGATCGTGACGTTTTTGATAAACGTCAGCCAATCAAGTGGATAAAAATCGGTTGGGTTCCGCCTCCATCACTATTTGTTTGGTCTGAATTCTGGCCCTGATTGGTCCATTCTTCGGCACGGTTTAATCCGGACTCAAAACTCTGCGAAGTAAAAGAGACTATTTGTTATTGTAAATACGCTACAGTTCACAGTGAATAACAATAAAACTATCTGCATTTCACCAGTCACACTGAAGTGGGTAGTCATATCCAGGAGCAGTGATGGGTGTGGTGCCTTGCTCCAGGGTACCTCAAGGTAACCTACTGGTGTGGGACTCGAACTCACGACCTTCTGATTACGGGGACTTGTCCCTGAACACTGGGCCGCCACTGCTTCTAAAACCTGTTCGCTGGCTGGGTATCAGACCCGGGTCACCTGGGATAAACTGTTTTATCGACTGAGCTAAGCTGCGTCGCTGCCTAAAATTCATACTTGCTTATCTCTCTTTATTTGCGGGTCTATTTATTTTTAGACCATTTATTCTGTTTTTCTCCCCCCCCTTTTATTTTTGAGCTTAGAGACATCTTGTGGTAAATGAGGGAACTGAAATTTGAAACGCCTTCCAAGATTTTAAGAAAAGGTTCAGTATATTGTTAGATTAACATCCAGGTGCTGTACAGCTCTAGGACAGGACATGTCCACTATTTTAAAAGGTTAGTGGACAGAACAATTACAGCAGGGACAGACACAAAAATCCAAGTCTTTGTAAGAGATATTTTTTATGTATACACTAATTTATCTAACACTGATCATGGACAGACACAGACTGCACAGAGCAAGTTTCCCAAATGGAAAAACTACATTTTTCCATTTTCTTTCATTAAATTTTCTCAGTGTGCCAAAATTAGACAGTCTTGCAGACATAAAACAGTATTTTTGCATCAAAAAGTTGATTCCCTAGAAAAATATTAAGTGATGGGTGGCACACACACTTGATGAAAATGATCAACCTACAGAGGGCTTAATTCAAAGACACCAAGAAATTTAAACTGTTAAACCGATGCAGCAGACGGGGACGGTCTGTGACCTCCACCTGCAAAAGCCAGTCCTGTTTCTAATTTCATTAACATAAAACAGCTGACACTGTTTAGCAACCCCCTCTGCTACTTAAGTGACCAGATTAATATCCCAGACCTTTAACTGACTTGATACTATACACTGATTAATTAAAATTTCTTTTTGAGTAGTATATAAATACATATCTCATCTTCATCTTTTTCTAAATGGGAGCAGCCAATATATATTTGTATAATGTGTGTGTGTATATATATATATATAGATAGATAGATAGATAGATAAACATAAACTGCACAGTACTGCTTATGTAAATAGTTCTTTATAGACCTTTGTAAGAAAAAGAATAGCCTAATGTTGTTAATTTTATCATTAAAAAACTTAAGAAACCTATCGTTAGTAATACTACATGCTGGCCTTTTATCAGTTTTGTCTGTTAGCTGGGCTAGTGTCTGAAATAAATAGCGGGGGTTATGCTTGTTGTTTTCAATAAGTTTTGAATAGTACTCAGTGCGAGCACTATATAGAGCTTTCTTATATAGTTTTAATTTAGCGAACCATAGAACCTGAGAGGCTTGGAGACCTGTTGTCTTCCATCTGCGTTCTAGCTTACGGCACTCCCGCTTAGCAGCCCGTGTGTGATCACTGAACCAGGGAGAGTGCCTGATAGTTCTGACCTTCTTTATCTTAATTGGGGCTACCTGATCAAGGATCTGCCCAACTACTGTATTGTACATGTCGGTGATGTCATTAACAGTTTTGTTACCGGTGAAGTCTATCTCTGTTACGGCCTCCATAAACTGAACACATTTAGCCCTGTTTAGGTGTCGTGTTGTACTAGTCCGTTCACTGAGGTACGGTGGAGACATATTAATCTCAAACGTGATTAAAGAATGGTCGGAACAAAGTTTATTTAAGGAGTGGACCAGTACAGTATCAATGTCAAGTCCATACGAGATAATTAGATCTAGCGTGTGTCCTTGTACATGGGTAGGTCCTGATATATGCTGGGTGCAACCGACAGAATCGAGGAGCGTTAGGAAGCTTTTGGCACCTGCATCCATCTCTGTATCAACATGTATGTTTAAGTCGCCTAACATCACGAATCTAGTAAACCTAACAACCAAGTCAGAGAGCAGATTGATTCATTAATAAAGGCAGCATATGGTCCTGGAGGTCTGTAAATTAATAGGATATGGAGCACTAAATCAGACCTAATGCTTAGCAGCATCACTTCGAATGTATGGAAGCTCTCAGTGGTTTTTGAATCAACCTTAAATGATTCATCAAAAATTGCAGCCAGGCCACCACCACGTCCTACTGAGCGTGATTTGTGTAGGTACGAGAACCCATAGAGGGAGGCTTCTACCTAAGGGAAGCAGGAAGTGGCCTGGACAGCACGGCTGATGTGGGAGATCCTACTGCAGGCTAATTTGTTTGTATTTTTAATTTTTTTTTCAACTTTCTTATTCAAATGAAGGCCCTAGTCTTCCCTGAGCGATATCGATCTATAATTGGGTGCCACAGCTTTTTGCAAACTACATACCCCGTCATGCACCGCGGCAATGGCTCGTCCATTGGGATCCCTGAGCCTCATCAGGTAACTCGGTGAAACCACTGCTAGAGTGGTAGTTAACTAAAGATGGCTGACCTTGCTATCTTAAAGTACATAAGCGTTTTAAATTGTATGAAAAATAATACCAAATTACAAAATAAGTCGATACCCAGTTCTTCCATTCAAACGTTGGCAACTGGTTAGTCAGCTGGTCCGTTTTCTGTGCAAGTAATGCTGGGAAATGTAGTTTATAGAAGACGACTGCAGTACAGCTAGTGAGTATCATTAAATCACTATTAATAAAATATGAAAAGTTTATTCGGAAATAATTTTATATATGAATTATGCAACATATACACCATTAGTTTTGCCTTTCTCTCTTTTGCTCCTTTTCCGCCGTTCTGCGCTGGTGTCTCAGATTTAGTGTCCGGGTTCTCGTTTCCGCTCAGTGTCACATTGTCCTCTACCGCTGCTGGCCTGCTGTAGGACGAGTTATCCGGAGTCATGGTGTTCGAGGAGAAAATGATCCTAAACGGAGATCCAGAGGAGGTGAGGGCATGTGTTGTCCTTTTTCAGAGGACATTTATGTCTAGGAGGAGTTACTGCAGCTCTTTGAGTTTATGAGGCCTCATGTAGTATTTAAGTCATTGCTTTCTCTGGGCTTTTCTGAACACCACACTCCTTTAAAACATCCCGGATTTTCAATGGCTTTACACTCATTTCTCCTAAACTGTAGTATAAAGACTTTACTATATCATTATATAAACAGCTTCTTCTGGTCCCTGTGTATGTGCATGTCTACCTGTCCTGTGCAGCAATGAACCTTCTAGTGATAAACTTTGATGGACACGTTATACTTAAATATTCATTCATGAGAGTAGGTAATCACTTATTGTGTGTGTGTGTGTGTGTGTGTGTGTGTGTGTGTGTGTGTGTGTGTGTGTGTGTGTGTGTGTGTGTGTGTGGTGCTAAAATGAATAACTGTCTTGCTGTTCTTTACACATTGGAAAAGGATGGTCTCTTATTCTGTTTCTGTTTGTGTTTCCTTTTTTTAATTTAGGAGGAAGAAGAGGAGGAGGAGGAAGAAGAAATGGTGGTATGTTGGTTAAACACACAGTTTTGTTAGTTAGATGGTTCGTAAGATAGGGTTGCACAGCTTCAGGCCTGAGGGGCAACAGCCTGACACAAAACTGAAGAGCAGGGCCGATGATCGGTCAGTGCTGGATAAAGACCAATGAGAAGTGGAGCTTAACGTCCTCTTATAAATGCAGAAAGCTGTAATTACATTAGCGCTGCATGATATTGCAGAAAATTACCGTCTTGTTTCCACACATTAAGATTGATAGATCTTATTAAATTGTTATTGGATCAGTAATGTTAAAGATAAAGTGTGTCCAAAATAGTTTAAAACTTTTGTTTGATTATATAATGCATACATTTATTTATTGGCAACATTACGCAGGCTTAAATATGATAATGCCTGGTTCCTGGAAATATGTCAATCTATACATGTGTGTTGTAGGATCCCTTGGAGACAATTAGAAAAAAATGTGAGGAGACAGAGCACTGTGTCCATGCACATGAAAAACTGGAGGCTTGTGAAACCAGAGTGGGCTCACGGTCTGAAACAACAGAGGACTGCACTGAAGAGCTCTTCGATTTCCTGCATGCACGTGACCACTGTGTGAGTACACTCTATTTTTTTTATTACATTCACATAATAACAGAAAGGGGTGGTGGTGGTCTAGTGGTAGGGTGCTTGTCTATGGACCTATGGCTCAAGAGGTCCCAGGTTCCAATCCCACCTCTACCACTACCACCACTGGGTCCCTGAGCAAGACCCTTAACCCTGAGTTGCTCCAGGGGTGACTGTCCCTGTAATCAGGACATGTAAGTCGCTCTGGATAAGGGCGTCTGCTAAATGCCATAAATGTAAATAACAGATAATCATCATGCCGGAAAGGCTGTATACATGAGCATTATTAAAAGGCTTGTGCAGTTTCCTGTTGCCAACTGAAGGTCAACATCTGTTTGACTTAACTCTGCCTTTTGGTCTTCTGGCTGGGTCCAGTGCATCCTAGCATTTCATGAACACAGAACCTCAAATTTCACAAAGGTTCCATATGTGTTTGTAACATGATGGTTTTCTAAATATCTCTTTAATTTGTAATGTGCATAATTTGCATCTATTATCTTTTGAATTCCTCTACCAATCACAACAGACTACTCCCACTGACCACCAAGACGAAAGTTAAGCAGGAGCAAGGCCTAAATTTACAGATGCATGTCTTTAATTTTTCATTGAATTATTTAATGCAAAGATGGCAGAATTGATAGCATGTTTGTTTGCTAATTGAAATATTGTAATATTTAAGCAACAGTTAAGCATGGACTAATCTGAGATACATTACCACTCAGCAGTATGATTGTTGCATGTTAATATCTCTTTTCCTCTTTTTATAGGTGGCCCATAAGGTCTTTCATGCAGTCAAATGAAGCTCATCAAATCATTGTCACTGCTTCTAGATGGATGTCCTGCCAGAACCAGTGTAAAGCTTCAGTGTTGTTTATATGCACCAATATGATTGACAGTTCCTTCAGTTTAGCCACTCTACTGTAGACAGAAGCTTGTCCAGTGCTTGTATGTTGATGAAATGTGAATAAAATGTTGTGTACATCTGTAAAAATGAGTATGTATTCATTGTTGAAAGTGAAAGTGACAACCCTTGTCATTGCGAGGTCACAGCAAAGCAAACATGAACCACAACGAAATTGGACATCTGCATTTAACCCATGTACTCAAACACCGTGCAGCAGTGGGCAGCTATTGAAAGCACCCGGGGAGCAGTGACAGGACCTTGCTCAAGGGTACCTCAGGGCATTCTACCCAAGGGAATCGAACCCACAAACTTCCAATGCAGGGGTCACTCCCTAACCACTAGGCTACCGCTGCCCCGTTGATGACAGATATGGAATAGTATTAAATTTACTTTAAAATAGAGAAATAGTCTAGAAAAATGGGTGTCCGTAAGAAAATAAACAAGTGTAGTTTACACACCATATACCAATGTAGTTACTTTAAATTTTATAACGGTCTAACTTAAGAAAAATATTTTAAGGACTATTTACCTACTGATTTGTAAATGTGTATTGAATTCCTCATACAAAAACGTAGCGTGTGTTCATGTGTGTACGAAGATTTTGGCTTTTACATGCCTCAGTTCCAGGTTGGCAATAGGCTCATCGGCAGCTGATGATTTCATTTGAAATTCTAACGTAATGTTTAAAGCGACGACTTTTATTTTGAAGCGGTCTGTTCCTGTCATAGTTGTGGCTACATCACGGAGCTGTGTGCGGATTAGCGGGTTACACTGGCTGACAGAAGAGGGAAACTGGGTTTTGTTTGGGTCGGAAGAGCTCATGTTTTGAGAAAGTTATGACGGGATGTGTTGAAGGAGGACCTTGTTAGCGCTGGGCAGCATCATGGTGAACACTCTGGTCTCCATGTGTATCAGGACTGTCGCCCGGAACATGGAGGCGCTGGAGCAGCGAGTGTGTGGTAAGAACCACCACACTTTTACATTTACAGCATTTAGCAGACGCTTTCATAAGCGCATAATTCTAGTAATCTAAAAAAAATAATTAATTGCTGATTGACTATTTATTTATCAACCAAGAAACAACTTTATAAACCCTGTGCCTGATTGAGGTAAAATAATTATTTGTCCCAGAGATTAGGTAAGTGGCTATGTTGATGTTCCCCCCCCCACACCGGGCTCACGTTAAGGATCCGAGCGTGATAAGTATCTCCATGACGACCAACATTTTAATATGCGATATTTTGTGATTTTGGTGAGATGTATTTATTAACTGCCCTGATCAGGTTCAACCAGTACAGAGCCAAGGAATAGCTTCTGTAAAATAATCACTGACTCTCACATCCCCAGGCTCTGCACATTTATCTTCCTCATGTTGCCTGTTTGCACATTATTTACTAATGTTAAAATATTACTATTTAGCCATTGCACTCTGCAATGTATATATGCAGCTAAATAAAGTGTTTGTCATAAAACTGTATTGGACTCACATTTGCTATTGTTCACCTGGCATTCAGCATCATATTCGTATACTTTATTGTCATTATTTACATTATTGTCATATTCATAACATTTACAACCACATTCATAACCATTGCTGCCATATTCATATACATTACCACCATGTTCATATACATTGCTGTCATATTTACATTGCTGCCTTAGTCATATACATTGCTGCTGGATGGATGTACTTTTTTTTGGTACTATATGTTGTTCTGCTGCCTCATGTTTAGTCTTTAGTCCTATGGTGTGTTGTATGTCATGTTCTATGTTGTCTCATATGTAGCATCAAGATCCTGGAGGAGCATTATTTCATTTTATTGTGTACTTTGTATATGATTGAAATGATGAATTCAGTTGACATGACACTGTCACAAAAAAGACAACGGTCAGTAACAGATTGGGGGGGTATAGCTATCTTCTTTCTCTTTTTCTTTCGGCTGCTCCCATTTAGGGGTCACCACAGCGGATCAACTGTCTCCATTCCTCTGCATCTTCCTGCTTCAAACCAACCATCTGCATGTCCTCTCTCACCACGTCCATTAACCTCCTCTTTGGTCTTCCTCTTCTCTTCTTTCCTGGCAGCTCCATCTTCAACATCCTCCTTCCAATATATTCCTCATCTCTTCTCTGGACATGTCCAAACCAATGCAACCTTGCTTCTCTAACCTTGTCTCCAAGACATCTAACCTGTGCTGTCCCTCTATACTCATTTCTAATCCTTGTCACACCCAATGAAAATCTCATCATCTTTAACTCTGACTCCTCCAGCTCCGCCTCCTGTCTTTTGGTCAGTGCCACCGTCTCCAACCCATACAACATAGCTGGTCTCACTACTGTCCTGTAAACCTTCCCTTTTACTCTAGCTGGTACGTGTCTGTCACAAATCACTCCAGCCACTCTTCTCCACCCATTCTAACATGCCTGCACTCTCTTCTTCGCCTCTCTTCCACACTCGCCGTTACACTGAACTGCTGATCCTAAATATTTAACCTCCTCCACCTTTGTTACCTCCACTCCCTGCATCCTAACCACGCCACTTTCCTCCCTTTTATTCACGCTCATGTATTCTGTCTTTGCCCTGCTCACTTTCATTCCTCTCTTCTCAAGAGCATATCTCCATCTCTCCCGGTTTTCCTCAAGCTGCTCCCTACTCTCACTATAGATCACAATATCATCAGCAAACATCATCGTCCTCAGAGACTCCTGTCTAACCTCATCCGTCAACCTGTCCATTACTATTGCAAACAAGAATATGCTCAGTGCTGATTGTTGATCCCTGATCCAACTTCTCCCTTAAATTCATCCGTCACTCCCACTGCAGATCTCACCACTGTTACACTGCCATCATACATATCCTGAACTACTCTCAGGTACTTCTCCATCAACGACCAAAATTTGGTGTTACTACCTTTTGCCTTCAAACCAGCATCAATTCTTATGGCCCCCACAGAGCCCTGATCTCAACATCATCGAATGTGTCTGGGATTACATGAAGAGACAGAAGGATGTGAGGAAGCCTACATCCACAGAAGATCTGTGGTTAGTTCTCCAAGATGTTTGGAACAACCTACCAGCTGAGTTCCTTCAAAAACTGTGCAAGTGTACCTAGAAGAATTGATGCTGTTTTGAAGGCAAAGGGTGGTCACACCAAATATTGATTTGATTTAGATTTCTCTTTTGTTCATTCACTGCATGTTGATCATGTTGCTTGATGATTTTTGAAAGCATTCTTTGTTTAAAGCATTTTTTCTCCACACCTGCCTTAAACTTTTGCACAGTACTGTAAATATTATATATAAAACGAGCATACAACGTGTGTGTGTATAAAATCTCACTGAATATTATCTTTATATAGATTTGCCATCATCTCTACTCAAAGAGTTGTTGCCTCATCTGAACATGTTTTATCTGGACAGAATTGAAAAAGTCGCTCTTCGTAAAAGTAAGCATCAGTCAAGGAAATATTACCTCCTCACACTGTATCTCTTTCTGTTAAAGTATCACTAGTTGTTCATTGAAGGCACATGCATCCAATAATTGTGGTTTTAGGAGTTTACAGTTCACTCCAGCTTGCATGGGCTGCAAAATGGAGGGATCTCAATCGCACATGGCGCTGCAAATTGAAGGTTAGGTTTTTTTCTTTCTTTCTCGGTTAACCTATTTGAAACAATACTAAATTGCTCCTGTATATTGCTGAAAAGTTTGGAATCAGTGTTTGCAAACTAATATACATAATGTATGTGAATGCATAGACATTGTGGACTAATAGAGTTTGCTGTTTCAGTTTATGCAACCAGAAGAGAACTGGAAGCAGAAATGTTTGGAGAGTTTGTTTCACATGGTCCTGTTCAGAAAGGCCCAAGTGCAGAACATTCTTTCAAACTTGAGTGAACATAAGATTCTGATGATGTCAGCCAAACACGTGCGGGTGTTTTCTCTCACCATTGCTGCCCGAGCTGGTTGCAGATTGGCGTCAGTGGACTTTCATCCAGTTCTGTCCATTCTAGAGGAGAGAGTGAAGTGCCTTAGGTTATTTGATGCTGTGGCTCTACTAAAACATAGAAACACAGACATTTTATTTATTCTACACCGTCTTCTTGACCATGGCTCTGTGACTGAGGTGATTTTGAAGAGAACAGATTGTGCCCTGTTAAAATGGATTACCTCCAGATGTACAGGACCTTATCGGGTTGCTCTTCAGCCTTCAGCCGCAGTTCCAGACAGTAAGGGTGGGCATCTTGTGCAGTTATTATACTTATTTTTTATTTTTATTATTATTAGTATTATTAGTGGTGGTGGTAGTAGTATTTGTATTTTTATCTGTTTTAAAGCAAAAGTCTTAAAGTTTTAAAAACCAAGCCTAAATAATTTTTAATTTAGCACGTTCTGTTTTAGTTTTCTTAATTTCAAAATCTAGAAAACATATCTACAAAATATCTTCAAGTATTGAAATCAAGTATTGTGATGCTATATTTTTTCCATTCCACTCCCTTACCAGATCTTTGGACAGAGGACGGTCCTTCTGCACCCAAATTCCTTCGTTTGAATCTATTCCGGAACGAGAGGATATACAGCCAGTTTTCTGCATCCTGTGGTGTTGATGGGAAATGCCACACAGGACAGATTCACTCACTGGATCTGGAAGTGCATTCCCTGGCTACAGTGTCTCACCTTCTGCCTTCATGGTTGTGTCTTCAGTACCTTCACCTGTATGGAAGTCGTAAGTCTAAAAGTAAAAACTGAAAGTACCTACCTTTTTAATGGAATGGGAAATAATGTATTAAATTGAATGATACACAGGCCATTATTAAGCTGATTTTAGCAGATTCTCCAAACAGGCCCACCCATATTGCTTCTTTTAGCATCATTAAATGAGAGACAAAAACTTTGTCCTTCAGGAAGCCTGAAGAACTATTCCTCTATTATTACTTTATTATTCTTTGATAATTAAAAAAATATATACATAAAAGTCTTTGGATGCCAAATAAGTAAATAGGACTCAAGGCTTTTCCATCATAAGAGTAAGAGGGGAAAGAGAGATGGCTTATAAAAATCTTATTACAATGTAGATGATTTTATTGTGTCCAGTAAAAGTTGTGGCTTAAATAATAATTATACTATTTAGACTTTTGAAACGGCTTTAATTTTGTAGGGAACAAAAGTGTAAGGTTTGAAACATGGTGCAATGTGTAGTGAATTTTTATTTTTTTTATGACATGTAGCAACAGTAGCTAGAGATATGTGTTTACTAATACTCCAGAATACATTTATTTTCCTGTATATCAGTGCTACACTTTAAATGTGAGTTTAACATACCTATCATACAAATTGTTTATATGATCTCAAAGTGCACTTGTACCATATGTGAAAATGTGATCCTTTTTTTCTACTTTTATTATGCAATATACATTATATTATACCAACCAAAAAAAAAGGTTATACTCGAATATTGAAGACTCTGTTAATTCTTACAAAATCTTAATTTCTGTTAAATTACATTTTACTGATTAAACTGTGATTTTAGGATAAATACAGGACACATCATATAGACTAACTAAATTCAAGGTTGCACTTGATGCGGGGATGTTCAGAAAAACCTCAAAGAGTTATCAAACATCTTTTCTGGTATCCTTAACATTGACTTTCAGTGTAAAACTTTATCTTCAAATTTGATTAAAAGGTTAAAAAGACTTCATTTTAACTGTAGACACCCTGTTACAATGTACACATTATTCTGTTTTGCCATGTTAGATCCAACCAGTGAAAATTGTGTGTGCAGAGCCTCTTTGGGAAGATGATGTGGCTGGATTTGTTGAGTCCCTGAGAAAGCTTTTCCTGAACCCATGCTGTTCCTTGAGGGACCTGAGCATAGGCAACATCTGTGGTCAGAATCTCTTATGCAATCTAATGACTGCCTGCCCAAAACTGTGCAGCCTCTCCCTGGACATAAACCTGCCACGGGACAACAGAATTCAACCAGGGCCATTCAAACAGGATAGAGGTATGGCTTTTAATGCATGTTAAAGACTTTTTTTTTTTTTTTTGCAAGAATTACAAGAAATCTAATTTGCAATCCCCCTACCCTATGCCAGGTTGGCTTTTTTGCACTTTTTACCCATGCATGTCTCAGATAATTTACGGTAATCAAAAGAAAAGGAATTTGAATTTAAAACAGCAATTTAAGAACTAATAAAAGATCAGCAAGCCAATATTGTCTTTTTTTTTTCGTAATATAAGAACAATAGTTTAGTTTTTACAATAATAAAATACATTTCTCCCACATGTATATCTGCAGTATATTTTTTCTCTTGTTTAAATGCAGAACTCTCTCTTGAAAAGCTTTCATTGAAATCAACTGAAATACAGACAGTGGGGAACTTTCCAGCTGTGCTTCAACTCACTCCAAAACTCAGCAGCCTTCACATCACAGGAATACGTCACGCACACCTGCTGCTTCACACTTTGCCAGGTACTGTTGTAGCCATTTTTGTTCCCTTCATCTGGCAAATTATTCAAATTATTCATTATTCAGGTATTCAATATATTTATCTTTGGAAGAATATTATTACAGATTCATGACTGAAATATTATATGTAGCTTGTTGGGGCAGTGGTGTCCTAGTGCTTAGGAACTAGGCCTCATGATTGAAAGGTCATGGGTTTGAATCCCGAACTGGTAAGCTACCCTGAGGTATCTCTAAGCAAGGAACCATCCCCATCACTGTTTCCCAGACACAGCTCTGACATGTCTCTTCATTACTTGTGTATTTGGATGGGTTAAATGAAGAGCACATATTGATTATTTACATTTCATAGTGTGTATGCCAGCAAAAGAAATTTACCTTAATGTAATTTATTATTATAGTGTAGTATCCAGTTGTCAGGAAATACCCAATATTAATTGGGTGATTAACAGCACATCCTTCACTTTCTTTCTCAGAATCAAATCCTCTCTTGAAGGTACTGATATTAGAAGACATAAATTTGGCAGAGTGTCACCACGAAATTATTCATCTTCTAGAGAACTCAATCCTAGAGGGTAAGACTCTTAAATTCTCACATTTTTTTACTTTGTTCCAAACAAAGCATTTAAAGTAATGTGATGATTTAACCATACATGATGCTACATGCAGGGAGTACACTGATTAGGCACAACATTAAATTAAAGGTGAGGTGAACACCTCTGCGAACTTATTTTGCAGCACCCATCAAGAGATCATAAGGGAATATATAAAAAAGCAACTGAACAATTAGTTCCTGAAATGATGCTGAAAGCAGGAAAATTGGGCAAGCGAAAGGATTTGGGCAAGTTTGAAATGGTTCAAATTGTGATGTCTAGATGATGTGTAAATTTCAACCTTACTTAACTGAGCTTGTTTTTTTGGTTGAGCAACCTTCAGTTTTTGGGAAGTGCTGTATAAATTAAAGGTATTATCTTTTTTCTTTTTTTTAAGCAATAGATTCATAGTCATGCAAGGCAAAAGATATGAGAGCATCTGAATTGGGCTATGGAGCAATGACTGTTTCTACTCTTCTAGTATAAAATACAACCTCATTTTCACCTATTTATTGTATTCTTCAGAGTTGTCCTTGAAAGACTGCAGACTTCTTGAGAAATGCACAGAGAGAAAGGATTTTTTGGTGCCATTTATAGTGGCTATCAGGGGTTTGACTTCACTCCGGTCCCTCTCATTGTCTCAGAATCGACTAGGTGAGATTTAAATCACAATATAATTACATATCCTTACAATACTTTAGGTTTAAGGTTTTAAAACAAAATTCCTCTTTCTCCAACAGCCACAAGCGCCATCGAGATAGCAGATCTTTTTTTAGGAGACTCTCCCAGCAAAATAACAAAACTGGACCTCAGGTAATATTCATATTCATGTAATTGTGAGCTCTTCAGTACAGCTCTTTATACTGCAAGTGTTTTCAGAGACTGCATAATTGAATACTTGATTTTATTTTGTTTACCATTTGTTTGTACAGCTCAAACTTTATACTACCTGCTGACCTGCTAGAGTTTAGTCAAAGGATTGTAACCTATCGTCCTGCCCAGCGACTTGTACTGGACCTGCGGTTTAACCCCCTTGATCGTGACTCTAACATGAAAAGTCAAGCCCTGAGTAAGCTTCTTCCCTTCTGTCATATTCTGACTGATGATTGGGACTCCAGGTCCACAATGGCAGATCATGTGAGTGTGATGTGAGGACTGCCCCTCTGCAAGCAAAGCCATTTTTAGCTGCCCTATTGAATTTCCAATTTTTATATTTTTGTCTTTACCCACTGATTGTTTAATTCAGTGTAAAACTGAAATAGAAGAATTGAAGAAGTCTGAAACTATTTAAGTTTCTAAGTAGTTTTAGAAGCTGGACCTTTTAATAGTAAGTTAACAGAACGGTAATTAAATCCAAACCTTGAACCAAAAAAAACAGCATACCTAGAAGTGGAAAATATGACACAAATAACATGATTATTGTTGTATATTAACATGTTATATGAAACATCGCAAAATTTATGTTGTGAGATTTGATGCACCAATTGGTAGTATTATGCAACATCCTTTCTGTGGCGTGGGTGGATTTGCTACAAATTAAAAGTAGTTTCAGGATTTAGGTCATGTTCCAAAGCAGACTGTGTGAACGTTGCAATTTGCAGTCATCATGAATACTGGAATTACTTCACAGTTTACAGTAACTCTTCAGGGTCTGTGTTAAATATGGTCAACATTCCTTGTAAATATTAAAATAATTACAAAATTATAATCAATACATGACAGATAACCTTTAATATTGAGCATTCCAATAAAATATTTTTACTATGTGATTGTGAGGCTTATTTTTAAAAAGCATTCATATTAGTGTCAGTATAATATAGAATAGTATTTTTTTTTTTTTTTTTTTTTTTTTTGTGAGTACCTGCCAGTCTTTTGTATTTAATAATTCTGCTGTACAACCCTATATGGTTTCCCTCCTCCTTCTGTTACTCTCTGATCCAGCTCATATAACACTCCAGAATCAGCTGAGAAGCTCAAACAGGTTTGCTGAATTAGGAAATACTTGAAACCATGCAGTGATGTGGACCACCAGCATAAAGTGAAAGTGACAACTTGTCATCTTGTGCAACAGTGGCTCCAACACATTTGAATCACCTAAGGAAGGGCTAGATTTAATTTCAACATCAGATGAGCAGGGTTTCCCATAAAATGTGCAGGGCAATGATACTATAGGATCTATGTGGGGATCTAGGAGTTATGTGGGGGAAAAAATAATAATATATGTCACTTCTAGTAATTGCTGCAGTTTTGTAGGTTTTTAATAGTAGGAAATTGATGTTTTTCAAGGAGTTGGAGATGGTTACCCTGATTCACAGATTTTTGATATTTAATATTCTGCAATGAGTCTTAATTATTACTTTCAGAGACAGTCCCAAAACAAACCATGCAGGAAAGATCTAACCTAAAACAGCCCAGAAGAGCTTAACAAACCAGTTGATCTAGCTAGCTCTGTGAAGTAGTTGCAGAGATTATATTATATATACAGGGGCAGCGGTGGCCTAGTGGTTAGGGAGTTGACCCCGCATCGGAAGATTGTGGGTTTGATTCCCTCACAAGTAGGTTGCCCTGAGGTACCCCTGAGCAAGGTACCATCCCCGTCACTGCTCTCCGGGCGCTTTCAATAGCTGCCCACTGCTGCACGGTGTTTGTGTGCATGGGTTAAAAGCAGAGGTCCAATTTCGTTGTGGTTCACGCTTGCTGTGCTGTGACCTCGTAATGACAAGGGTTGTCACTTTCACATTGTTATCTTTAATGATATCTATGAAAAGCTGAGTTACTGAGTTCTTAGTTATACCATGAATGAGACAATCATGAAAAGCAGATCACAGTGACTGAGACTAGGATTTGTGGTTTGAAAGATGGATCCTGGATCCTGTTGAGAGGAAGGTCGGTGCACTAGAAAAATGCATGCTTGAGGATGCCCTGATGGCTTGGAGAACAGAGGGAGAAGAATTAATTAATTAATGAGTAAAATACCTATGCTTGCACAAACTTTCATCCTCTAATGCAGCAGTTGTGGAGTTAGGTGCCTCCAAATTTTTACCTGAATAAAATAACGTGTTTTTTATAATATAGTTAATTTTTGAAAAAAGAACACTACTCATTCATTATACACATTTGGTTCAGGTAAACAGTTTATTAGATGGATGAAGTTACTTTATAATAATCATCTTCCAACTGCGCTTATCAATGGTCTGTGGTCTCCCAATTTCCAGATTTGTAGTGGAACAACTCAGGGCTGTCTTGCCGTATATACAGTCTAACTCTCACAGCTAATCTGGCAACAATGACATCAATAAAGAACAATGACATCCTGATCTTTCTTACCAAGCCTGAGAAATCCACTTCCATGCTAACTGAGGTTACAAAAAAATTTCAACAAGTCAGAAGTATGCCCTTTGGTAACCTGTTCTCCAGCATGATTTTTACAGCTAGCAATATATATAAAATCCATTTTGACCAAATGCACTAAAAGTTCCTTCACAGCCTCTCTGCATTTAGAGAAATGGATCATGTGTGTCTCTTGGCTCGAAATTTTAGCATTTATAATAACATTCTTCCAGGGTTGCTTCCTCCAATGCAGATCGTCCTCTTCTTTTGGCTGCTGCCTTTTGGTATCGCTGGTTCCATTGTATTAGCTTAGAAGAAATCACATCTCACCAAAGCTATGTCTCTCAATCTCAAAAATATCAGTTTACTGCTCATATTTGCTCTATAAGTATAAAGAAAACTTGTCATTGTGAATACACAGCTCAACACACAGCAAATGAAAGTGAAAACCCTTGTCAGTGCGAGGTCACAGCACAGCACACATGAACCACAACGAAATTGGACCTCTGCATTTAACCCATGCACTCAAACACCGTGCAGCAGTGGGCAGCTATTGAAAGCACCTGGGGAGCAGTGACGGGGACAGTACCTTGCTCAAGGGTACCTAAGGGCAACCTACTGGTGAGGGAATCAAACCCGCAATCTTCCGATGTGGGGTCAACTCCCTAACCACTAGGCCACCGCTGCCCACAAAATCAAACCAAATGCTGCCTCTGCTTTTCACCCATACAAGCATGTGCAGAATCGGGCAGCTATTTAAAGCTACCCAGGAAGCCGTGTAGGTACTTACTCAAAGGTACCTCAGGGCAACCTACAGGCCTGGGATTGAAACCCACATTCCTCTGATCCTTGGGCCTACTCCCTAAACACTAGGCCACCCCAATAACAGACTGGGTACATTATAAGCACACAGCTCCTGTTTCGGGCCAGACTATTAGAATCTTTGAGGGTTGACCTAAAATGATGTTTTCACCCCATCATGTGACAATTTTTTTTTTTTTTAAGCAATAATAACAGGCAATTGTTTCCTGCTCTGAGTGTTTAAATAGCTTTCAAATCTGTATAATCTGCATATATATATATATATATATATATATATATATATATATATATATATATGGTGTGGAAAAAATGCTGTAAACAAAGAATGCTTTCAGAAATATAAATAATGATTGTTTATTTTTATCAATTTACAAAATGCAAAGTGAGCAAACAAAAAGAAAAATCTAAATCAAATCAATATTTGGTGTTACTACCTTTTGCCTTCAAACCAGCATCAGTTCTTATGGCCCCCACAGAGCCCTGATCTCAGCATCATCCAGTGTGTCTGGGATTACATGAAGAGGCAGAAGGATGTGAGGAAGCCTACATCCACAGAAGATCTGTGGTTAGTTCTTCAAGATGTTTGGAACAACCTACCAGCCGAGTTCCTTCAAAAACTGTGTGTAAGTGTACCTAGAAGAATTGATGCTGTTTTGAAGGCAAAAGGTGGTCACACCAAATATTGATTTGATTTAGATTTCTCTTTTGTTCATTCACTGCATCTTGTTGATTGATGAAAATAAATGATTAACACTTCCATGTTTGAAAGCATTCTTTGTGTCAGAAGCACTCTTCATTCAAACTAAACGGCCTAGTGGTGAAGGAGTTGGCTACAGGATTGGAAGATTGTGGGTTCAAACCCCTTAACAGTAGGTTGCCCTGAGGTACCCTTGAGCAAGGTACTGTCCCTGTCTGCTGCAGTGTTTGCATGGGTTAAACGCAGAGGTCCAATTTCGTTGTGGTTCACTGTGTGCTGTGGTGTGACCTCGCAATGACAAGAATACTCACTTTCACTAAACATCAGGACTACTGATGGTAAATGGAGTAATGCTTTGGAGAGTGTAAAGTCTTAAGTGTCTGTAACGGCGTAAAAGCATTTCAGCTTAAAGTTTTACACAGAGTTGCCATACAAGAGTAAAACTGAAGCAGGCACTTACCCATTGCTTATTGCAGGGAAAATGCAGTAGGCAAATTGTAGGGTAGGAAATGAAGATTTTATCCATTAATATGATCAGAATGTATCATATTAATATCATAATTAAATTTAGATAGCATCTTTTAGACCCAAGGTTACTTTACAAAGTTAATTTACAATCAAAAAAATCTCTATCAGGGGTCACCAACATGGTGCACCAGGATACCCCCAAGGACCACACAGGAGTCGCCCGCAGACCTTTTCTAAAAAATAGCGCAACTCACTAGGGAGCAGTGTCAAATTTTATTTTATCCTGTTGCCATTCTTCTTTAATCACATTTGCATTTATGTAGATTTAAAAATGACAATATCTAAGAAGAAAAATTTAAAAAAAAAATATGTTTATTATACATGAAGTTATGGTAACTGGTAGCCCTTCATATGGGTCAGTATCTGTGAAGTAGCTCAGTATCAAAAAGGTTGGTGGCCCCTGCCCTATATATTGTATTGCATTAAGAGGTTTTCTGTATCATTTACATTTACAGCATTTAGCAGATGATCTTATCCAGAGCAACTTACATGTCCTAATTACAGGGACAGTCCCCCTGGAGCAATTCGGGTTAAGGGTCTTGCTCAGGGACCCAGTGATGGTAGTGCCAGTAGTGGGATTTGAACCTGGGACCTCTTGAGCCATAGATCCATTGGCAAGCATCCTACCACTAGACCACCACCACCCTGTAATTATCCAAATTAATACAAAAAGAATTATTAAAAAAAAAAAAAGTAGGAATGGCATATTGAGTATTCAGAATAATTATGAAGAAAATGAAAATTTGTCATTTTGAAACTCAGCATAACACACAGTTATCCACAACAAAAAAAAAAAACCTCTGCATTTCACCCATACACTCACGTGCACACGCACATGCATGCACACAAGTGCAGCAGGAGGCAGCTATTGAAACCACCCCATGATGGGGATAGAACCTTTGAGTAAAGTACCTCAGGGCAACCCACTGGTCTGGGATTCAAACCCATGACCTTCCAATCCTAGGGCCAACTCCCTAACCACTAGGCCACTGCTGCCTCCGCTCTCTTATTCTGAGTAATATACCTGCAGCATAAACACACTAACGTCAATGAAAAAGGATACAAAGGTAAGACGTGATTGGTTACCGTGCCGAAAAACAGTTATTGAGGCTTATTTTTATACTGCAGCCTTTGGCAAAGTCTGTATTGCAAAGATCAATAGTGAAATAATCAGAAACGGAACATTTTGTGCAGCCTTAATCCATCCATCCATTTTCTGCCGCTTGTCCCAAACGGGGTCGCGGGGGGTGCTGGTGTCCAACCTAGCGCACACAGGGCGAGGACGTGGGACGCACCCTGGACAGGTTGCCAGCCCATCGCGGGACTGGGACGGCAGCTTGCTCAAGGGTACCTCAGGGCAACCCATTGGGAAGGGGTTCGAACCCCCGATCATGTGGCCGACGCCCTAACCACCTAACCACCACTGTCCCGGTAGCAGCCTTAATAAAAATCTAAAAAAATAAAATTGTTTTATATACAACGAATAGTTTTATATACATTTATTATATTTTATATTTTTGAAGGATGTATAAATGTAATATTGTTACACAATAAATAAACAAAGTGATACAAATGGGGGAAGGGAAATCATTCTTACAAAGAAAGTAATCTACAGACAACCTTACGAAAAGAATCCTGAGGTTCAGACATCATCCTTACGGTGCAAGTATTCCAAATTCAGCCTTAAAGATTCATCAGTCTGTTTTGCAGTGTTTTTTGTTTTTGATCATTCACACAACTCCTCTCTGGTCTTCATGAGAGCGCTGGTGAAAGACAAATGAGATACCAGCATCCCAACTGGCCTGTAATGCAGGGTCCTTCAGCCCACGTCTATCTACACAGTGCTGCCAGCAGGACAGATCACTTGTGCAATCGCAATCCTCTGGAGGTGGGCGAACCTGACGGCCATTCACACATCGCCGACAACGAAACCTGGAGAATGGAAAAATAGGGTCAAATTGATTAAAAATCCTGTTGTCATTTTAAGATATACAATTAACTGTTGTCTTTTGACTTACGAAGTCCAAAATGATGCAGGGATTCTCTTCAAGCAAAACATTCTTTACACAATTTTATTTTCACAGGATGATTTACCAGTGCCACGCTATTGAGCCTGACAAGCACTGATAGCTTTAAATTCTTGTGGTTTATAGAGAAAACATACAAGCAAACTCACAAGCACATTTTCCATCTATTCAGTTTGTATTACAATTAAAACTATTGTAAACTATCCATGTGCCAGAACAAAAAAAAGATATTAAACCCATCAAGAAATGAATGGTAAGTTTACAGGCAAGATATTAAGGATACTACAATCTCACAACCAAAAATGGCTAGTAATTGCAATAAATTCCATAGGTCAAAATTTCTTTTAGGGTTTTGATATCTCAAATGTAAGGGGCTCCGAGGTTTGATTATAAAACTATGCAACCAAATACAGTGTACACATTTTGTTATAACTAGAAGAAAGAAATGTCAGAACAAAAGAGATTGTTATATAAAGCTAAATTTTAAAACTTTCCATCTTTAGTAATATTTAGTGTTCATTGAAAGTGTGGCTTTTTTTTTATTTTTTTTTAAAAAGAGTGCGGCTCACCTGTCATGTGTGTCACTGAGTGTCTCATCATTAAAGGCGAACAACTCTCTTAATTCCTCAAGAGAGAAATGCCTCTCTACGTCCTGCTCCTCATCTACCACACAGCTGCTCAGGGCCTTCTTATGGGCCTGTCTTTGTAGGATCTTCTCCTCAATGGTGCCGGTCTTTTAAAAAATGAATAAATAAACACAAAATAAATCAAGTACAGTAAGCAGTAAAAATTGTCCCATTTACTAAGCTTACATTTTTGTTAGTGCATTTATATTGTCTCAGTAAATTACACAGTGTGCACAAGTATTAGTATTTTGACCATATCATTTTATGCATTTATTCCAAACTCAAGTTGTGTGAACTTATGGATTTAAGCATATCAGGTGAGTGTGGCCTATGGCGATCAATACCCTATATCCAGGTGTGCATAAGTAGTAGGAAGCAGCTTCTCAGACGAAGTGGGCCAAAAAAAAAATAGAACCGAAAACTCGGGAAAGACAAAAAAATATAGTCTTTCAGAGGGATGCAGCACTCTTGAAATTGCTAAGATATTGGGACTTGATCACAGAACCATCAAATGGATTGTTGCAACAGGCAACAGGGTCAAGAAATATTTTTTTATAGACTAATGAGAGCGACTCTTGACGGACCAGATGGATGGACCCATGGCTGGATCAGTAACAGGCACAGAATGTCCACTCACTAGTATGGGCTGGTATTATTAAAGATGAACTAGTTGGACCTTTTTGGGTTGAACAAAATCAACTCCCAAACCTACTGCCAGTTTTTAGAAGAGACATTCCTCTAGCAGTGCTCCAGGAAAAATGTAGCATCTTTCAAGAAGACCATGGTTTAAATGCAGGACGATGCTCTAACACATGCATGGAAGCACTCCACTGCATGGCTCGCCCGTAAAGGCCTTAAAGATGAAAGAATAATGACACGGCCCCTGATCTAAACCCTATTGAGAATTTAGTTGCCTAATAATTGTGGACACAAATGTATTCCCCTGATAATCTTCACACTCACATTTCCTTTGTAAAACATTCAGGTTTCAGGGTAAACATTTTGGATTGACTGACAGCACTATATTTGTTCCATATTAATATTAATCCTCAAAATGCTCACTTGCCTAATAATTGTGCACACAGTGTAGGCCAGCTTTTATGTTGTTTCACCAGTAGAGCAATTTTCCCCCGAGAGCAATCAATGCTACTTTCAAGCATTCAAAATCAAAGCAAAACCTTACAAAGTAGCATGATAACAATACATACAAAGAACCCGTACATTGGAACAGTTAGTACAGCTTACCATAGTGTAGTGCACAACTTTAAGATCAGCACTACAACAGTACTACAGGGGAATGTGTGTGGACTGTCAAAAAATTATGTATTATATAGAGTGATTTTATAGTAATTCAACTACAGCTCAACATTTTGCCATAATCCAAGTGATTTATGACTAAAAGACTGCATGCTAGACATTGCAGCGCTACATTTTCTAAGCAGTTCGTAATGTCTCTCACTGAAAGTAGTCTGTAGATGTAGCATGTTTTCCTCTGGCCGTCCCGCCACACCCGCGCCATTGCCTGCTCGTCATTAGCTGGATTCCAGTCCGGGTCAAACATCACCAGGCGATTTGCTCCAATCAAATTCAGGCCACATCCTCCAGCTTTGCTGCTCAGCATGAAAATAAACTCTGGATTCTACAGAGATGAAATGAAGGGAAAAGTGAGGGACATGACTGAATAGTAGAGTATGACATTTGTGAGATATAACTAGGACAAAGATACTTACTGAAGGGCTGTTAAATCTTTCAACAATCTTGGCTCTCTTCTTAATAGACATTGTTCCATCAAGCCTTACATACAGATATCTAATTCAAGAAGAAGATTAAAAAAAAGTTATCTTGGTATAAATCCACAGTTAAATTATATGGAAATATCAAGCTCTTGGTGTTAGAATTAAGCCTCTTAATTCTGTCAAAGCAAGAACATCCACAGCAGTAATCATTAATCACAAGAAGTTTCCAAAGCAGATTTCAGAGTGATTCAACTCAGCACAAACAGCAACACAATGCTTCCAAATTAGTATCAGAACAAAAAAAAAAGTACATCAAGTTAAAAATGTATTTGGCAAACACAGGGGCTTTAACACTCCCAGATGCAGAGCTTTTAATGAAGTCTGCTGTCAAGCTGCCAAAACAGAAATAAAAAAATAATAAAATATATGTGTGTGTGTGTGTGTATATAACAAATTTAAAATATATTTGTTTGTACAGCTTTCTAGCTTCAGCCTATGAAGTTGCACAAGACTAGCATGTTAAAATGAATTATTCATGTACCTAAAATTTGTTTAATACTATCATTTATAGTATTATCATCACTGATTCAAAACCTTTAAACGAGCAAACAAGTCTCACTTTCGAGTTCGACACAGTTTCTCAAACAGGTCCAGGGTCTGTGTGTAGTTGGAGACCAGTACAACCTTATCACTAGTCGTAGATCTGGTCATGGCCAGGATGTAATCCAGCACCAACATCTTCCCTAAAAATCCAAATTAACATAACCAAAGTTACAAAGCATGTGAACACCAGCTTCAACAATCACCGAAAAATCTCAGAAAAAACCGACCTGACAACTGGGGCTCTACAGCTTTAGTGGAGTAACCTGCAGGAAAAAACTCCATTGCTCCAGCAAAGCCTTCCTCCCCCGCAACACATTTCTCAAAGATCAGTGAAGGGTCTGACAGAACACACACACACACATATATAGTTATCAAAACATTTCACCATCATCATATACATATTACGTTCTACACATTCTTTTAACAAGACATTTTCCAACTTAAACAACCCCCTGGACTACTTTTGAGAGTTTTTTTTTTTTTTCCCTTACATTCTTCAAAAATGGTCAAATAAGAGCTATTATGGTAACTTGGACCTCATTCTCCTCGCTTTCTGAAATATTATGCCTTGACATTCCAGGTGCTTCTTAAATGGAATGATATATATATATATATATATGAAAACTAAGATTTTAAAACAGCCAGCTCTAAACAGAAGTTTTGAGATGTCAAGTAAACTAACACCAGCCAACCAACCAACATTTACATGAATTTCCAGTCCAACCAGATGCTGAATTTGAAAGCCAAATCATCTTGAAACCTTTCCTGAGCATTCCAGAAAAAACATTTGCAATCTGACATGGGCAGATTCTGAAAGAAGCTACTGCCATTATGAAATATTGAGATCATGAATGAATGTGCTTGTAGCAACGTTTAGGAATGAGGTATGTGTCAAAGTAATATTCACATGCATGCCAGGTTTACTTTTCCACTACTTTGTCCATGGTTTTAATGCTGTCGCTGGTCAACGTATCTGTCTATTCAACCTATAGCACTTTAGCCCCACCCACTCAGCATTTCAGTAGGACTTAATAAATACTAGCACAAATGAATAAAGGAGGTGTCTAATGTCTTTGGCTTAGAATGGGAGTTTAACACTCACGGTTACAGAGTTTTTTGAGTGAGGTGATGGAGGACAGAGAGGACACACTGATTCTCCCTTGCTGAAGAGTCTCTATAGGTTTAGCCTGCTGAAGGAAAAGTTTATACAGCTCCTTCTGCAGAGGAGTCAGCCTGCACAACACAGAAATAGCATAACTCGGTTAAAGCAAACTAGGGCTATAGCAATAAGCAGACTTTATAAAACAAGTTGGCATGTTACTTAAAAAAGCAAACTATAATGCTCTTTTAATGTTCATATAACTCACACTGGCTTTTTGACTCACTACATTATCAAACTTGGGAAATGCAGCTCAGTTTCCTTAACTTTGACTTCACTATGGTTCCCTTAAATGTGGCAGTCTACGTATTAAAAGTATTGTAATTTCTACATGGTGAAACTGAAATGTATACAAAAATAACTTCAAATAAAGGTCTGTAATGGAATTTTATATTCTATATATTTTTGAAATTTAGACTCATGCCTTCATACTTACTGAACATTAGTAACCACTTTACCTGCAGCAGACAACTTGTTCTATCTTTACAGGAAGATACTTTGAAAGTATGTCTGATGTCCTTCGGATCAAGCACCTGTGGGGATAAGATAAGACGTATAAGATGTATAAAATGAGAAAACAACTGACAGGACACACTGTCCTTGAAGCGCACCTGTTGACAATGCTGATGAGTTCTTTTAGTTTCTCCTCTCCTGTAGCTCGGTCTTTATCGCTAGCGTCTGCATCACGGCCCTTCAGGATAGGAATCTCGAACCTTTTCTTAAACTCCTGAGCTGTGCCTATGATAGAATAAACGAAGTTAAAGTCACTCTTCTTACTCTGAATTATGAATGTCATTTTAGCCTTCATTATAACAATAATGGTTATTTTCAAAACAGTATGCACTCCTTTTTGGCCAAAAGAATATTCTTTCACTATTAAAGCAAAAATCCCATAAGCCCCAAAATAGGGAGGCAAAGAGTGCCTGTTCTTTGCAGAGCATTCCTAAGGCAAAATGTAGAGAAGCACCTTGAACAGGCGGCAAGTACACCACTGGGCAGAGTCATAGACAAACACACTTGCACATGCAATTAAAGCTAGGGGGAAATTAAGAAACTTTAGTACACCTGACATACAAGTCTTTGGACTGTGAGAGAAAACTGAAACTGGAGTAAGTGCACAGACATATGCAGAACAGAAAGGACAACTTTCTGGACAACCCAGGCCAACCCAGCTGGAACTCACCATGAGGTGACAGCACTAACCACTGGACCAAGTGTACCTGGCCCAGGTTGTTTCATTCTCTGCTAAGCACATAAGGGCAGTGGTGGCTTTTATGGTTAGGGACTAGGCCACATGACAGGAAGGTTATGGTTTCAAGCGTCAGACTTGTAGGTGACCCTGGGGTACTATCTCCAACTTATGGCTGCCCCAATGGTAAACTTGGGTGGCAGAGTAGCATTTCGTTGGTCAGAGTTTTATGCTGTGGCATCTTCACAATGACAAATAGTCACGTTCACCATTCTGCCCAGTTTTATACAATCCATTGTCTTAAAATAATTCTGAGGTCTATCCATTAATAATTAGATCAAAATCAGAAGAAACTGACACGAATATTCTTCAGAAGATTAATAAAGCTTCCAGAAGACTTATCTAATCAAATTATTTACATCTTTAACTTATATCAACAACTTCAAATCAGTTAGCAACTTGATTTTGAGCAACTAAACTACATACCAAGGATGCCAGCATTGACAAAGTGCACCAGGCTGAAGTACTCCAGTAGATCATTCTGAATCGGAGTCCCAGAGATGAGGACTCTACGCTGTGCATGCATCGCATTCAGAGCTTGGTATGTCTGATTGTCTGAGTTTTTCAACCTGTGACCCTGGATTAATCAAACAGGAAAATAATTTGTACTAAAGCCGGTGTATCAGCATCTGTTTAGCTGATGTCAATACTAAAATGTCTTACCTCATCACAAATAACCAGCCCAACTTTGCCTTTGTGAAGGACTTCAGCATGGAGGCGGAACGTTTCATATGAAATTATCAGAATTGGAGTTGGAACCCTCAAGCCATGCTGGGAAATGAAGTTCACTGAAATTCAAGAGTACAACCCCAATCACAAACGTCAGTCAATGCATGTTGGTTTCTGATGTTTTCTTCTTTTGTTTAACAAAAGAGCCACAAACCAAATGAATCTAACAAGTAATTTATAGAGGCCAATTAGCATCATATGAAGTACCCAAATTGTCAAACACTTGCCACAAAGCAGGTCAAGTTTTTAGACAGCGTTAAGATGATTTGGACAATGTTAGATATAGAGTTATAAAATTTACAGCTATTGATTAAGGATACCTTCTGAAGTTAGAAATAGAACTAGCAGTTTCATACATGTAGTACATAGCAAGGTGTTGGAGTGAAACACATAGCTGGGGAAAAAAAAAAAGTATTAAATACGTCAATTATTTTGAGTAAATATAGTTCTAATGGGAATATTGGCATGAAATTTATATCAGATGTCAGTAACAACCGA